>OX940977.1:15058581-15658581 GCA_954871275.1 Leptopterna dolabrata
AGGCGCCATGGATTGCTACTGGAACGTAGTGAATGAGGAGTAACCAATACCCATGATTCCTGCATGTTTTCGTATTTTTAAATGAAAGCTGATTCCATTCTGAAAATTTCAATGCCAACCGCACTCTCCTGCGATTAGTAGTTTTTACTTTATGGATTTTCAAAGTTTGGGCAAACAGTGACGTCACTGCACCCTTCCCCAGCGTGACGTCACTATTTGCCCAAACTTTAAAATATACAGAATAAAAACTACTGATCGCAGGAGAGTTCGATTGATCTCAATGCTCATAATGGAATCAATTATAATTTAAAGATATTTAAAAAAGCCATGGGTACTCCTCATTGCCTTTACCAAATATATAATATTGAACACTGGGTGTTGAAAACAGCTTTACAGAGTTTTTATGAGTTTTGGCGAAAATCCTGGAATTCTGAAAGGCGTCAGTACTTGAAACTTGTTCAATTTGTTCGTAACTATCCAACTGACCCTAAAACTACTCCCAGATCTCACGTGAGGCGTCTGACAGCCATAAATAAACTTTGAAGCTGTTTTTTGATCGCCGGAAAGGAAAAAAGTGGCAGAAGTGACCAAGTGACTGGAATCAAATTTTCAGCAGAGCGTTTCAAAGATTTTGAACCTCTCTTTTCCGAGTTGGCTGGCAGAAGTGACCAAGTGCGTTGCGAGCCTGAAATTCACGGTTTTGATCTCGTTTATGAGTTTGATCCCCCTTCATTTCACCTCGTATGGACAGAATGATAATGATTGGGTGGGCGTTATTTTCTGTGTTTGCTCAGACGAGAAGCCAACGTTGCATCCGTCGGCCTTGGAATAGTCCAGTGCACTAGGGGTAGAGTCTCTAGGAACTGGTCCCAAGTGCTAGCACTTGTACATAGGTACCTCAGGTACTTTTCCCTACCCTCTTTTTCCAGTAAAAACACAAATATCATACACAATTTAGAAAAGGAACATTCTTTATTAGGAAGTTCTTAAAAATCACAACTTAGTCAATGAAATTTTTCCATCGATTGTGATTCAAAGAAAATAAAATTGAAATAAAATGGTGAGAATTGAGTTAAGTAATAGAAATTTGCCGTTTCTTGATTTCCAAAGATGAGAATTTTCATTCAGAACTCATCTTCCTCAGATTCTTGGCTTGGTCCTGGAGCGCGGTCAACAGCCGTGGAGCTAGTCTTGATGTTCCTATACCAATTGCGGTATTCTGCAGGAATGGCTCCCGTCTTGCACAGTTTCAACAAGCCTTTTGGTTTATTATTCTGTGTACCTATGTAATCGCTCAGCAAAAAATTTTTGTAACACCCCCTCAACATTTTTTCTTTTCCGTTTCAAGGTGCGTAGATTTCAAAAATGCAATGTCCGTCCGCCGTACGCCGTATCACGTGTACCGGCTTCATATTCGGTCTAAAAAACGTCGCTCTTTCGCACACATGCTCCATTTGGGCCCTAGTTGTGTCCCGAAACTTTTCAGCCCGATCGGAATACACCCAGGGGTGTTATGAGTGAAAATGTGTGTAAAAATAGGTACTTTTGCGTTTTAGCAACATGTTGGTAACATGAGCTTTTGAAGAATCGGTTTCCATGTTTTTTTGGACGAGAAGACCGAATATGAAGTCGATTTTGACCAAGGAGTGGAAAATTGAGGTTGTACCAGATGTTCAGCTCCCAAAATCGATTTTTTATGAGTCAAAAACCTGCGAAATCGTCTGAAATCACCATCAATTTGTAGAATAGAGAGTTTTTGCAACACACTTACGACGAAACGAACGAAACGAAAGCAGTGCTGCGCATGCGCACTTAAGACACCGAAAAGTTTGACGAACCGTGACGACGAAAAATACCGGGATCTCGCGGTGTCAGCTTTCGTCGTGTTGATAAGACGAAACGTAATTTAACCTTACATCTGTATAACGCTACCTACCTTCTTCTGTTTTCCTTGGAAAATAAAAATGTTGAGCGTCGTATTCACAGCTGCTTCTTGGCGTCTTGGCAGACTTGACGCCATGTGTGGACATAGATTTGTATTAACCATGGAGTAAAATGGATGAAAGAGAGGTTGACATAACGTTAGCGTGACTCCGCCAGCCGGTAGACGCCAAAGCTGAACGAAAACTGAACCGAAAAAGGTTAGCATCTGACTTCGGTCGCCCTATCCGCCATTTCCGTTTCGGTGTCGTTTTCCGTTTCGTTTCGTCACGAGTGTGTTGCAAAAACTCTCTATTAACATTAGGAAAAGTGTCAACACGTGGATCAAGACAATTAAATGGCACTACCAATGATCAACGATAATGAAAAAATAAAATAAAAAAAAGGAGCGTACCACCATTGATGGAAACCATCAGAAATAGCTATTTCAATTATTTTACATGAAAGCAACAATAAATGAACAGCCAGCATTTCTGTAGGTATGTCCATAGAATAATAAACCCATGTGACAAGTACTTTGCAGCGTTTTTTCTTTGCTTGTGAAATGGGTAGGTACCCTTTGTTGAGTCGCCCAAGTGAATCTCGACTAACAACTTCCCCCGACGCATTTTGGCAAAAGCTTGTATCGTTGGTCACTTCTATGTAGGTATTCGATTGAAAAAAAAATTGAACGTTCGTTCCGCATTCGTATTCTCAGAGAACACGAAGAGGAAAATGGCGAAATAGGAATCGCGAGTAAAAAACGCTGCAAATCCCTGCACAACGGTTTATTATTTTGTATAGAATACCCTTCTGTTACAGATCACAGCTCTATGTATAGATAACCCGTCTATATAATATAATATGTACTATTCTATGCATATTATGTAGATCGCAGACCCTCCGTAGGTTAGTACCTAACCCCGTACTCGTTACTAGGTACCTACCTAAATCACGAGTTAAATGTTGCTAAAATAATTCTGCCGATGACAAACAGTACCTAACAAAAAGAAACACACATAATGAAGTTCTGAAAAGAAATTGTTGATGAGGAGTGAAAAAAGTTGCAAACGTACCTACCAACAAACTCCAGCCCCTTCTACGTAGATGGTATAATGAACCGTTGTGTAATAGTTTACCGTTGAGTAATGATTTACCGTAGTAATACCTAATTTACCCATCAATAATACTTCAACGTTTGTTCAAGTTTCACTACCTACCAAAAAACTCCAAAAGAGCCATCATTTTTCAAATTAAATAATATCACAGAACAACCAACTCGACTTCATACTCCGCCAATATAATCAGGTGATCCCTACCAATGATTGGCCGTATTCACAAATTCCTATTGTGGGCGCGTCTCTGGTTACGAGATTTGGTTTGAATTGTATACAATTTCATTCACACTGGAGTCGAAAATGCCTGTCGGTGCAAACTTCGGGGCCTTACTGTGAACGAACGGCTGGACGTACGATGCTCCGGATGGTCTTAAAAAACTCGCAAGTTCAAGAAATATTTAAAACCGTAAAAATATTTACGTAAAAAAATGGTATAGGCGTTTTGAAAATTTCAACCCCTATTTTGAACCCCTTAGAGATGACTCACAGTAACGTCGAGCTTCGAGGACCAACTAGACGCCGAACGGAACCTATAACCCGAATTTCATCAATTTTTTTTCATGGTAACTAAGAAAAGTGGCCCGTACGGCGTACGGCGTACGGTGTACGGCGTACGGCGTACGGCGGACAGACAGAAATATTTTTATTGCAGTTTTGGATTCTACATACCTTGAAACGTAAACCATCAAATTTTGAGGGGGGGTAAGAATTTTTTTTTTCATGCTCGATTCCAATGGTTCATTATTGAAAATAATAAACCAAAAAATACAAGGAAGCCTACCAGCCTACGCCAGCTAACCAGCTGAGTAATTAAACAGCAGACGTCTGGGTCGTGCGACTGTGTGAGGGTCATAACTAACTGGCGTTGTTCCACTCACCCTGTTCCTCTTTTGGGTAGGTACCTACCTATAAAGTATCAAAAATAATAAAAATTTGTCATTTGGGCCTTCAATTCAACCAGCGGATTCACAATATCCCGGCTGGCAGAAGTGACTATTTGGCACTTGATCATTTTTCCATTACTCGCACTTTACTGGCAGAAATGACCAAGTGCTGCGTAGGTAGCACTTGGTCATTTCTGCCAGGAAAATGCAAATCGGATACAAAAGGGGTGGATCGGGGTACTGGAAAGGGCATTTGAGCCCTTTATAGTTCCTTTATCATGGAGTTACCAATACTAGCGTGTAGAGCAGGCTTACGAGTTATATGAAGCGTTAAAACCTCAATTTCGGGAAAAAATGGACTTGGTCACTTCTGCCAGGCAACCCTCGGAATGATGATTGGTGGGTACCAACTCAACTTACTATCCATTTCAAGTTTTTAGGTAGGTTCTCGGGTACCTACCTACACACACAGGTTTTGGCCGCCATATAATATATGTACCTACCTATTTTGTCAAACGACAAAATTTTTCCAGGAGGAGAAGACATCGCTCAGGAACAGCTGGAACAACATGTCACAGATCAATCAATGGTAAAAAAAATATCAAAATTAGTAACTATAATAATTATGGGAATGAGGTTCATTGGATATGCCCACGAGCCTGATCGCTGGAAGTTTATCGATATTATTATGAGACATCATTACTTATAGCTTCCAAATTTGAATTAGGGTAGGCATCCACATATACCAAACTGATGACCTACATTAAAGATTCGAATCAAAGTAGCTACCTTCCTCTCGTATCACTATCATCCCCAGCAGTGGAGTTTGTAGAAATTATATAATTTCAATAATTAAAGGGGAAATTATTGACATTACCTCAACCCACAACCCCAAGTTCCTTCCGAGCTGTATCAATTTACCACTTACCAGCTTAGGTAAGCTCACTTGCAGTAGGTAGATACTTGATAATTTGTGTAATTAATTTTTCTGTAATTTTCACGATCATGAACACTATCATCTAACTTCTAACACAATTAAGAGTTGATTTAAAAAAAAAAGAGAAAATACAACAGATTCTTCCACGTTGACCAAATTAGTGACTTACAATCTACAATAGTGGGATACGACCCTAGAATACTGACTTAGGTAAATACCTAATACATACTAGGAGGCATACCTCCTTGTATTACCCATACATGGGTAAGTATATTAAGTTTACTCACATCTCAGTACGCTGGTATAGGCTCGTTCTTCCGGTAATGCTGTTCTATGGGACAAAGAACTAAAGAAGCTTGATCAGCAAGAGCAACAGTTACATAAGCACCTAATCACTAAATGATATTTATACCTATTGTTACAGCATCGACTACGTGACCACTCGAGGTGAACTGGTGAACACGATGAAAGATTACTATTATAGCATTACGTAAACAACAATATTTATTTCTTCTTCTTCTTCTTCTTCTTCTCTCTTTCTGGCCCTGAAGGGATCTTCGCGTGGCCATACATTATGTGTTCGTTGCCATGGTTGAGGTAGTCACAGCCGGGATTGCGTCTGAGGCAGTTAAGCAGGGTTCACATCCATCCGGAAAGCTATCCGGAAAGTGCGTACGAGCAGCTGATTGGTTGGACATCAGCTGTGGAGGGGGGAATATTCTTTCCGGAGAAGCACTTTTGAAGCGAACTGTACGCATCTGATTTTTCAGATATTTTCCGCTCCGCATCTGCGCAGTTCACTACTGCGCATACAGAATGGCGTCGGCAACCGAAACAGCTGTGGGAGGAAGCGCGGGAAACGAGTTGTCAGCCAAAATTCCGGATGGTTATGAACGCCTTCCCAACTTCCGCGATTCCCCTCCATCCCTTCCACTGCTTTTCACTAGCTTCCCCTATCCGTATTTCCAGACGGCTCCGGATGGATGTGAACCCTGCTTTAAGCAGGGTTCACATCCATCCGGAAAGCTATCCGGAAAGTGCGTACAAGCAGCTGATTGGTTGGACATCAGCTGTGGAGGGGGGAATATTCTTTCCGGAGAAGCACTTTTGAAGCGAACTGTACGCATCTGATTTTTCAGATATTTTCCGCTCCGCATCTGCGCAGTTCACTACTGCGCATACAGAATGGCGTCGGCAACCGAAACAGCTGTGGGAGGAAGCGCGGGAAACGAGTTGTCAGCCAAAATTCCGGATGGTTATGAACGCCTTCCCAACTTCCGCGATTCCCCTCCATCCCTTCCACTGCTTTTCACTAGCTTCCCCTATCCGTATTTCCAGACGGCTCCGGATGGATGTGAACCCTGCTTTAGCAGCGTACAATATTTATTTCGTAAATCTCAGGCTTCTTCTTATTCTCTTATTCTTTTTGACCGTCACCAGTTGGTCGCGTGGTCATAGTTGTTGATAGCGTTGTGTTGCTGTTAGCGATTGTTGTCACTTTTTATTCATTATGCTGTTTCTTCTTTGAATGAATTATGAATCTTCTTTGTCGATCATTCTCTCTTGCTTTCAGATGCACTAATCGAAGCTTTGGTACTCCCAGCCCCCTCATGATGTGCAGCAGTTCCTTCAGCTTCCCCACCTCCCCCAGCCCGACCCTCAGGTATTCTAATATCATCTCCTCCCTGTAAGCTCCCCAGTGGTCCCCCAGTGTTTCCCGAATGAATTTCTCCAAGGTAGCCGACGAGAATGCACATTCCAGGAATGCGTGCTGCATGGTTTGTTCTTGGTTATTTCTGCATAGGTAGCAGTTGGGACTGCTGGTCTTGCGCATGAGGTATTTGAATTTTTCATTGTTGCAGTGTCCTGAGATTAGTCTATTAATGCCTGTTAGAGTCTTGATGTCGTATGTTCGTTGTTCGATGAACCATGGGCTAGTCAAAGGGTCTATTCCCAGTCCGCGGGTCCAGCCACCCAGAGCATCTTCATTTGCCCAATACTCTGACTCTGACCGCTTTGTGACTGGCCTGCCTGGCTATCTCCTCATTGCAGTCTTTGTAATACATGTGTGTATCCGTGTCCACGCGCTCCCTGTGTGTTATTTGTACTGTGAGTCTATCCACCATTTCGTTGTTGGGTACACCGACATGTGATGGGCACCATTGCAGTTTTACCTTGAGGCCCCTCTCCCACCATCTTTGCAGCCCTTCATAAATTTGTAGAAGTTGTATGGGGGGTGCCTGTCCTTTTTTTAGGTTCTTGATTGCTGTGATGGCTGCTTGGGAGTCTGTGATAATGACAGTGTCAGTTTGTTGACTGTGTTCTCGAATATGTTCCAGGGCAAGGGTTATGGCTTCAAGCTGTGCTTGGTAGCTGCTTGTGTTCGCTCGTAGTTTGCTCCCTTCGGTATGTTTATGGCTTGGGCACCATATGCCAGCTGCAGCACCTGCTTCGTTTTTTGCACCATCGGTGTAAATATGTAGGTGTGATTGATAATTGTTACATAATGTGTTCTAGAGCTCTGACCCTGGTTTCTTCCGGTGTTATATTGTTTTTGTTAATACCTGGGATCGTTGGTTGTAAGAGATCGTATTTTATTCCTTCAACACGGTGCTGTAGGGATTGGTCATCTGGTAAATGTATGTTGTTGTGCTTTGTGAGGTTATCAATCTGTTGTAGTATTGCTTTCCGTCTCTCATATTTCCTTTGTCTGGCATCAGATAGTAGGTATGTTAGTTGGGTTTGTTGACGGGCGGATGTCTGGTGCTGTGACATTCAGTTGTAGCATTTGTTTTGCACTTTCTTGCTGGGCCCAGTGTTCTACTGGTAACAAACCTGTGAGGGCATGCAGTGAAGTTATAGGTGTGGATTTCACTGCCCCTAGTATCTGTCTGAGCTCTTGGTTCTGAGCTTTTTGTATGAATGTTACGTTCTTCTGTGTGGTGGTTAGGTAGAGCCCTACTCCATATTTTATCTTTGGAAGTATTACCGTCATGTACAGCCTCATTTGCTCAGTTGGATGGCACCCCCAAGTGAACCCCTTTAAACATCTTAATGCTCGTATATCTATGGTGACCCTGTCTTTTATGTATTTAGCATGAGGCCCCCATGTAAATCCAGAATCTATTTGCATTCCCAGGTATTTGGTAACCTTTGTTTCCACTATAACTCCAGAATTCCCTGACAGTATCAAGGTGTCTTGGTTTCTTTTGGAGGTGAAGTTGAGAATCGTGGATTTTTGGTAATTTATATCAAGATTTAGCTCAGCCAGTGCAGACTGCAAAACACCAAACTCTGACGCCATGACCTGGTCTCCCTCACTTCTCGTTTTACATGTTACGGATAGTGTCATATCATCTGCGTAAGTTCTCAACTGTGAGAGTTGCAACTGCTCGTGTAGGCGGGATGTATAGATGTTAAATAGCATCGGAGATAGTGTGGACCCCTGATCAAGTCCTATGTTGGATGATGTACAGTGTGTGCCGTCTATATACAGTTTCCCAGTAAAGAATTTTTTAGTCCATGCGACTATGTAACGTGGGATATCGAGATGACACATGATATTTGCCAGTAACTGTATATTTACCTTGTTGAACGCATTGGAGATGTCAATGTAAGTAGTTTGGGTAAGTATCTTGTTTTTGTAATCTGCCAATCATGACTTGATTGAATTGTCCCATCAGGTTATTGTAGGTGCTGTGTCTACGTCTGAACCCATGTAGTTCTGCAGGTAGTAAGCTGTTGTTTTCAATGTATGTCTCCAACCTATTCTTGAGTATGACGTTAAGAATTTTAACACAGCATGGAATTAGTGCGAGTGGTCTGATCTCGTTTTCTGTGGTTATAGTTTGCTTAGTTGGGTTTTTCTTCATATATAGGATTTTAATCACTTTCCACTCCATGATGGGATGTCCGTGCTTCAAGCAAATGTTGTACACTTTTATCAGTTATCTTTTAGCTGCTATGAGCAAATTTTGCAGCATGGTGTAAGTTACACCATCATAACCAGGTGTTTAGTCTTCGGTGAAACCAGGGCATCCTCAAATTCCCTGTACGTTACCTCCTCAAATGCGTATGTCTGTAACTTATCTTGTAACTTATCTGGGCGTACGGGGATAGTTCCCTCCCCTTCTTTTGTGATTCGCTGATGGGCCTGTTGGCAAACATCTGGGTAATTTGCTGGGTCAATTCGGTTGTGGACCCTTTTATTTGAGTTTGCCCCATAGCTGGCCATCAATGACCAAATACTAACATACTAGTTGTCTGATGTAGTCAATTTGGAGCAGAATGTCTTCCAGCCATCTCTCTTGGCCGTCGTAATCACCTTATCAGCTTGCTCATCAGCGCTCTGATAAGTTTTGAAGCTTTCTATAGTGTGAATCAGGTTGTACTGTCGGAGAGAGTCTCTTCTGTTTGCCACTGCCTCTGCACATTCCTCTGTCCACCATGGTGTACTGCGAGAGTATGTGCTTATTCTGTGTGTTAGCAGTGGTATATATACTTGTTGGCAGCTTGTGTTATGAGTTGCATGAATGCTATATAATTTTGCTGGACGTTTTCAAAATTCAAATCGTCAATTTGTGGCACTGCCTCCAGTATACACTTCTCATACCCTATCCAGTCCGCCTTGTTTGTATTCCAGATTCTAGTGGTTATGTTGGTAACAGTCAGTTCAGTGGTCACGTCAATAATTAGCGGGTAGTGGTCACTGCTGTAGGAGTCCCTGCATACAGACCATGAGAAATACGAGGAGAGTTGGCTGTTTGTGATTGAAAGGTCCGGAGATGTCCTCCTTGTGTCAGGGGTTCCGACCCTAGTAGGGGATCCGTTGTACTATGGATAGTACATGGATTGTACTATGGAATACATCAAGCCATGCTGTTATCATCGTCTTCTTCGTCTTATTTATTTTGTTTACGTCTGGGCTGTTGCCGCATCAGACGATGATTTTTACCGTCGTGCGTCGGTGCTGCTCATGTTAAAAATCGTCAATTTGTTGCTGTAAATGGTGAAAAAAAAGTTTGCCAAGTCGGGTAAGCAGTAGGTATAGCTTTCTCACCTATGCAACATGGACGACTTTAATATGGGACTACCTGTCGCCCAGCCCTCACCTACCCTCCAAACCTTGTAGCTTCACTATTCCTAGGGTAGTTGTGAGCTCTAGAAGAATTTCACGTTGGCGCATGTGCAGAAGAAAGATACAGTACTGTTTCAATGAATTTGATATCTGTCCTCCTATCCTCCAAATTTTAACTCACTAAGACTATTTTTTTTGTTCCAATAGAAGTTATGGGCTTTACAAGTCATCATTGGCAAACATTTCGTTTTTGTCCATGCGCATCCGAATGTTACAGTGCGAATTTAATGAAATCATAATTATCGGGGTACCATGCATCTACCCTCCAACTTTCAGCTCTTTTTGACGACTTCTAGGGTAATTATGAGCTTTAAAAGGGTTTCGCTTTTGATCATGCGAAGATGAAAGTTACAGCACTTCTTTTTAATGAATTTAATATGGGACCATCTGTGGCCAAACCCGACCTACCCTCCGAATTTCAACTCATTATGTCCGTTATTTATTTCATACAGGTAGTTTTGCCCAGGACAAGGAATTGACGACAGACAGACAGAAATTCGGGTAGATAGGTAGACAGACAGATAGATGTCTCAAACGTAAATTAGGAGTGGAAATTTTAATTTTGGAGGACATAATTTTTTTGACTCTTGGATGAATACAAAGCTTCCCAACCTTCGGTAGTGAGGAAGCAAAACAGATTTTCAACAAAAAAATCCATCCTCCCTCCATCCAACTATAAATATCCCCATACCATAGCATAAGGTTTGTTCACAGTTACCATCATCTGATGGTTATCTGGCCGTCAGATAAATGTGGTCAGAAAGGCCATTTGCACATATTAGACTCTTTTCGGATGTACAGTATCCATGTCCGGCTGTTCAAAGTGTTTTCCTGACTATCCAAAGCCAGTTTTCTGATCTTCATTCAGTACACCAAAAATAGGATGGGCGAGAAACTGATCATGCACCCCCTCCCCCGCCATTCCTTTTTGATTCCCAATCATTATCAAACTGAACCATTATCACTTTGAACCCAGCATTAATATTTGCCAGCAAAATGTGTTCAGGTAATACATAGGTTGTTTCGTACCCACTGGTTTTCTGACAGCTGACACCTAGAAAACAGTGAGAAACCATCCACGATCTTGTGCCATTTGATAAGCGTATGAGAAGGGTTTGAGTTTGATAATGGTTGGGAATCAAAAAGGAATGGCGGGGGAGAGGGCGCATGGTCAGTTTCTCGCCATCCTATTTTTGGTGTACTGAATGATGATAAAAAAACTGGCTTTGGATAGTCAGGAAAACACTGTGAACAGCCGGACATGGATAATGTACATCCGAAAAGAATCTAATATGTGCGAATGGCCTTTCTGACCACATTTATCTGACGGTCAGATAACCCTAAGATGATGGTCACTAGAAATAACCTATGTACATGATCAACGCATTTTGCTGGCAAATGTTAATGCTGGGTTCAAAGTTAATCGGAATAAAGCACGTAAAACTCAAACGCCTGATTGAATTTGATTGGCTCATGAGGTTTACACTCTTTACACCTGACGACTTTTGAACCAGAGTGTCTAAGATCAAAAATCTAGATATTATACAGGGTGTCTCACTTGATCCGAAAAACTTCACCCACGTGTTCTACAACTAATTTCCAACAAAAAGTGTCCTATAAAGTTTTTTTTAAACCACTAAAAACCTAAGTTTTTTCACTGTTAAGATTTTTTTCGCGTTTTAGACCTTTGGTCACTGAAAAGGCCGTTACTCCCTTAATATGAAGAGTAAAACCAAATCTGAGTACACCGTTAGAAAGAACGTTAAATTTCCCGTCTTTTCAGCTTCTAACAATAGTTTTTGTAGGGACATTGAGGGTGAAAAATGAGCCCAAAAAGTTAATTTCGTCAAATCTTGAAAACTGCCTGTTTTTCAAACGCTCATTAGTCCCCCGTAATTCTGGTGATATGTTATAGCCTGTAAGCCTAAAAAATGCGCAAAAGCCTCAGCTTTCCAACGGTATAGTCAGTTTTTATTTGTTAGAGGGAACGTTTTTGAGAAAATTGAGTTTGAATGCGAAAAAACGTGTGTTTTCAGGCAGATTTGAGGGTTTTTTTCTTGGGAAAAAACGCCGCAAAGTCCTTGTCACATGAGTTTATTATTCTGTTGGACATACCGACATAAATGTTGGCTGTTCATTTATTGTTTCTTTCATGTGAAATAATTGAAATAGCCATTTCTGATGGTTTCCACCAATTTTGGGACCCAAAACACGAATTAGGTATGCTCCTTTTTTTTTCAAATTATCTTTGATCATCTTGACCCACTTAATCGTCTTGCCCACGTGTTGACACTTTTTCTTGTGTAATTGTACAAATTGATGGTGATTTCAGACGATTTTCCTGGTTTTTGACTCATAAAAAAATCAATTTTGGGAGCTGAACATTTGGTAGAACCTCAATTTTCCACTCTTCGGTCAAAATCGACTTCACATTCGGTATTCTCGTCCCCGAAAACATGGAAAACGATACCTCAAAAGCTCGTGTTACTAACATGTTACTAAAAACACAACAAGTACCTATTTTTATACAAATTTTCACTCATAACAACCCTGGGTATATTCCGATCGGGCTGCAAAGTTTCGGGACACAACTAGGACCCAAATGGAGCATGTGTGCGAAAGAACAAATTTTTTAGACCGAAAATGAAGCCGGTATGCATGATACGGCGGACGGACATTGAACTTTTGGAATCTACGCACCTTGAAACGGAAAAGAATTTTGAGGGGGTGTTATAAAAATGTTTTGCTGAGCGAATACATAGGTGTATTATTCACAGAATAATAAACCAGAAGTACCTACCTACTGCATGACTAACAGGATTTGGAGGCGGATTTACGTAATTTCTTACGCTGGATCTAATGGTGACATACCCAGACCTTCCCAACAACGTCGCTCGTCTGTCGATGGGATTGTAGCTATGCGAATAAACGTGTGTTAAACAGAGTGAGTCTTGTTTCTGTTGTTTGTTGTGAATAGAGTGTGTTGTCGAATAGAGAGTAAACTTTGCATTCAGATGTTTTCCTCATGACGATTTTCTTATGAACACTAAGAAGAGAACATCACAACAAACAACAGAAACAAACCTCACTCTGTTTAAGACACGTTTTTTCGCATACAGTCCCATCGACAGACGAGCTACATTGCTAGGAAGGTCTGGGTATGTCACCATTAGATTAAGCGTAAAAAATTACGTAAATCCGCCTCCAAATTCTGTTAGTCATGCAGTACTTTTTTCCCCAAGAAAAAAACCCTCAAATGTGCCTGAATACACACGGTTTTGCGCGTACAAACTCAATTTTCTCAAAAACGTTTCCTCTAAAAAATAAAAACTGACTATACCGTTGGAAAGCTGAGGCTTTTGCGCATTTTTTAGGCTTACAGGCTATAACATATCACCAGAATTACGGGGGACTAATGAGCGTTTGAAAAACAGGCAGTTTTCAAGATTTGACGAAATTAACTTTTTGGGCTCATTTTTCACCCTCAAGTTCCCTTCAAAAAACTATTGTTAGAGGCTGAAAATACGGGAATTTTAACGCTCTTTCCAACGGTGTACTCAGATTTGGTTTTACTCTTCATATTAAGGGAGTTACGGCCTTTTCAGTGACCAAAGGTCGAAAACACGAAAAAAATCTTAACAGTGAAAAAACTCAGGTTTTTAGAGGTTTAACAAAAAAAAACTTTATAGGGCACTTTTTGTTGGAAATTAGTTGTAGAACACGTGGGTGAAGTTTTTCGGATCATAAGTGACACACCCTGTATAAGCATGGGGTTCTGCTCAGGCGGAGGCTGGAGCATGGGCTGTATCTAGACGATTATGCGTTAATGTAAATCCAGCTTAACAGTTGCTTGGTAAACATAAAAAGGAACAAGAAAGCTACACCTAAAATGAAACAATTTAATTTCTTAGAAGAAAACTAGGCGCTCCACGCCTCGGTTCCGCCCCCCTGGACCCCCCAGATGTTCTCTACATAAAGCCTAACGGCTAAAATTATAAAAACGTGGCACATACTTAAGCCGCCAGGTGGAAAAAAATGTGACAAAACTAAGAAACCCTTAGAACGATAGTAACCGGTCTGCTACGACCTCGCTCTACCTGTGAAGCTCGTCAACAACAAGCAGTCATAGTAGTAGGTTTAACAAAAGTTGTTTACTGTTCATTAACAACTTGGCTTATAACTCAGCTTCCTTCATTCTTACAGGGGTCTGGGCAGCAATGTTAGGTAATTAGGTAATGAGAAAAAAATTCATTCGAAGTTCTGGGAAAAAATGTTTACTTCATCAATGCGAAACTTTGCCAGAACTTTTCCAAGAGCTTTGAACTTGATTTTTTTCTTAAGTACATAAGAGTTTCAAATTGTTAAGGGGGGGGGGGGGGTGGAAATGCACAAAAGACACTTCTTTAGAGCATAAGGAATGTCTGTGCAAAATATCAGCTGAGGCACTATCAAAGCACAAAAACAAGAAGAAGAGGAAGTTAGTAGAACTTGCGGATCCTCGTTATCACAAACCCAAGGTGGATAGTGGAGACAAAAACAGAGGCCACCTCCTTGGCCTCCAAGAAAAATGGCGTACCTAGCCAGGTTTATTTTTTTGGTTTAATTATTTTCAATGATGAACCACTGGAATCGAGCATGAAAAAAAAAATTCTAACCCCCCTCAAAATTTGATGGTTTCAAGGTATGTAGAATCCAAAAATGCAATAAAAATATTTCTGTCTGTCCACCGTACGAGGTACTGGCCACTTTTCTTAGTTACCATGAAACAAAATTGATGAAATTCGGGTTATAGGTTCCGTTCGGGGTCTAGTTGGTCCTCGAAGCTCGGCGTTACTGTCAGTCATCTCTAAGGGGTTCAAAATAGGGGTTGACATTTTCAGAACGCCGTATCTCGAAAACTTTCGATTGAAGGGTATGGTTTTTTTACATTATTAAATTTGTCTTGAGCTAAACAATTTTTTGAGGTCACCCCGAGCATTGTACGTCCATCCGTTCGTGTGCACCAAAAAGCTTCGTCAACACGATCGTGAATCAAACGGTATAAATCCGGCCCGGATATCTTAACGACGAAGCATCTGATTATAATCAAGGATGGCTGTATGAAGTCGAGTTGGTTGTTCTGCGATATTATTTCATTTGATAAGTGATGGACTACTGGATTTTGTTGGTAGGTACTTGTGAAACTTGAACAAACGTTGCAGTATTATTGATGGGTAAATTATTACACAACGGCAAATTATTACACAACGGTAAATTATTACATAACGGTAAATTATTACACAACGGGAAATTATTAAACAATGGTTCATCTACCAAAAAGGGGCTGGATTTTGTTGATCGGTACTTTTGCAACTTTAACAACCGTTGAAGTATTATTGATGGGTAAATTATTACACAACGGTTCACTACAGGTATTGACCACAGAAAACAGTGATCTACGCAGAAGGGGCATCTATTTCACTCCACATCAGCAATTTTCCTTTAAAGCTTCATTATTTGCGTTTCTTTTTGCCGTTTTAGTTACTGTTTGTCATCGGCTGCATTATTTTAGCAACTTTTAACTCGTGATTTAGGTAGGTACCTAGTAACGAGTAAGGGGTTAGGTACTAACCTACGGAGGGTCTGCGATCCACATAATATGTACAGAGTAGTAAATATTATATTATATAGATGGATCATCTATACATAGAGCTTTGATCTGTAACAGAAGGGTATTCTGTACAAAATAATAAACCGTTGTGCAGGGATTTGCAGCGTTTTTTGAGTGGATCAGATTAAAAAGAAAAAAAAAAAACAAACGCATTGGTATATTTATTTACCCTCGTCTTGTATTTCACTTCTGGGTCGATCACTGTTTTCCGTTTTTGGAAAATTAGGGCAGTAATTCATGAGAAATTTAGTTCCTATGCACCTACCTACTTTGGGTTCGCGATGCACATGCGCAGTGGCCGTGCATCGTGGCCGATCATCATCCAATCGTTCTGTAAGCCATAAGGGACCATCTAAAAGCTACACCCCAACTACCGACTAAGTTTGAGCAAAATCGGGCTCAATGTGCTCAGTCGTCATACTGCAATGATCCAAGCGTTTTGACATTCATAAGGGACCATCTAGTAGCTACACCCTAACTACCCACCGAATGTGAGCAAAATCCGGCCATTGATTCGTGAGAAATTGAGTCAGTAGCTCCCTCGCGAATTTGGGTTTGCACATGTTCAGTGGCCATACCAGTTATCCGATCGTTCTGTGATTAACAGTGGGCCATCTGGGGACATATCCGCAAATTTCAGCAAAACAGGGTTTGGATTGAGGAAATTATGTATGTGGCAAGGATCTGCATACAGAAAGACACCGAACCAAGTTTGGTTCAAGTCACAACCTACCTATCAACAATATCGAAAATAACCATCTTTCCTCAAAACGAATTACCTATCACGGAACAACAAACGAAACTCGATTGCCGTCCACGTGCGGTTATAATAATGTACATAACGTGTACTTTTCTATTCAAACTTCAGGGCCTCACTGTGAACGAACGGCTGGACGAAGGTACTGTAATGTCCGTTCGTAATGCTCTGGGTGGTTCAAAAAATCCTCATGATCGGAACAACTCGTGTGAAATGAGTCGTAGAAATTCTATGCATTGATCCCGGGCGTCAAGTAGTAATACATCATAGTACATAATCGTGTGGCAACACACGAAGAGCAAGGCCACCCGCTTGAAGGCCTACGTTTGCGCCATTTCTCGAAACCACCATTACCTACCATTCAATTCTCGTGCCAACCATCCTGCTGATGAATATTATGACGGATGTAATTAACGGCTAATCGCAATGACGCTCCCTGTATGACTCGAAAGCAAAGCGAAACATAATAAGGCCTTGACTTTTCCATTTCTCGTGATTCAATGTAAGTGGGTACATTTCGGCATAGTGAAATAAGTGGATACTTTTAAGGTATTGATGAATCTAAGAGAATCTCCCTGTATGACTCAAAAGCAAGGCGAACCATAATAAGGTGGCTTTTCCCTTTCTTGTGATTGTTATGTACCTAGGTACCTACATTTCGGAATTCAGGCATAACGAACAATAAGTGGATCGTTTGATGTTATTGGTGAATCTAAGAGAGTCGCTTAAATTAATAATCTATAGGTACTACACGCATTTCCATCTCCGATCTCGCCGATTCATTCTATAAATTTGAATTCTGAAAAAACTTTGAGCTCAGAAGATTATGACGCTTTACTGTATGTAATCTCAGTTTAATATAAGTAGGTATTACTTGAAATAAAATTTTACCTGGACAATTTTGACGTTTCAATTTGAAATTCAAAATTCGATTTTCCGCCTTTGAACGTAGTATTACTGAGTTCATACCTATTTCCCGGATCAAAATAAGTTGAACTGGAGAGGAACAAAATGAAAAATATTATAGTCGTGCTACCACCTGTTGGAAAAACTTCTTATCGAAATCGGAGATGATTGGCCTACTTGAAAATCTTGGTTAGGACGAATACGTTTGGTTTGACGAAAGGCAGTTTTATGGCAATTATGTTTTTGTTTGTTCTGTCCTGAATGACAGATGCCCCTCCTGAATCTGGTGCCAATTAACGTTAACTTGATACTGTCCCTGATATACTCCCTGTCATCAAACAGGACAGGGAGTATACCAGGATTTTGTAATGGAGATATGGATGATGGAAGAGTTTTTCCGTCAAAAATTCTTCATTTCGCGCCCGGATCAGAATTTGCTTGCTATTTATCAAAATATTTGCCTTTTATCACATTTTTGGAATCTTAGATTCCACGTACAGTACCTATGATTCTACCTACATCCTTTCCTGTTCTTTGTGGCCTCCATACGAGTAAAGTGTAAGTACCTACGCAAAATGTAAACGTATCCCCGCCAACTATCTCAACACAATATTAGGAAGCATACATAAAATAAAACAAAAACGTAGGTATGAACATACCTAATTAATATTTTATCATTTTAAGGGTAGAAAAAGAAGTCAATGAATTATCATTCCGTAGCTTCTTCCAAAGAAACACAAGGAATTTGCCATATTTTCTTACTGAACTCAGACCTACCTTGTTTTACTCCTCCCCTTTAAAAGAGTGTAAAAACAAAGTTTGACAATAAAAAGAGCAAATAAGTCCAATGTTCTTCTTCTTCTTGATAATTATTGCTGGGGAGCCATCTGGCAAGAGATACCGTACAAGAAGGGGTAATTAAGAATGAAATAAGGCGAAAGCGGGGAGGTGGCAAAAACAACTTAGCCAACCAACTTCACCTAACTCCCGGCAGCTGGGGAAGGAGAAATCGGTATTTGATAAACCGAAAACCACAGGATAATCGTCTTTTGTCGTAATGAAATCATTTCCGCATCAGTCATGCGATGAACGGTTGTTAATCGTTGGAACTGACGGGGGTTTGAGCTCGTAGAGAATCCTGGGATGTCCCTGATCTTCACGTCTTCGCGAGTAACTTGTTATGTACACTTACTGAAGGATGGAGGAGGCAGTCACGTGTGGAGGTCGTCACAATGGTGGTTTACCGAGTGATGATCCAATATTTTACGAAGTCTTGATCCTTTTTCCCCGGAGTATCATCGGACAAATTATGGGAACAATAATTCCCTTAATGGGATGCAGAAATCGACAAAAGAAAATGTTCGCACCATAGATGTCAGTGAGGAGTCGCCAGCTGCGATCAAGCGCAAGTTGAAGTTTGGTTGAGTGATCATGGATTAGGTAGTGCAGTGTCATACGTAGTACGGGTACATAATATTATATTCCAACTTTTTTTCTTTTCGCTCAAAAGTCTTTCTTCCTTTTGGTTTATTATTTTCAATAATGAACATCGGAATCGAGCATGAAAAAAAATTCTAACCCCCTCTCAAAATTTGATGGTTTACGTTTCAAGGTATGTAGAATCCAAAACTGCAATAAAAATATTTCTGTCTGTCCGCCGTACGCCGCACGGGCCACTTTTCTTAGTTACCATGAAACAAAATTGATGAAATTCGGGTTATAGGTTCCGTTCGGGGTCTAGTTGGTCCTCGAAGCTCGACGTTACTGTCAGTCATCTCTAAGGGGTTCAAAATAGGGGTTGACATTTTCAGAACGCCGAAGCTCAAAAACTTTCTATGGAAGGGTATGGTTTTTTTTACGTTATTAAATTTGTCTTGAGCTAAACAATTTTTTGAGACCACCCGGAGCATCGTACGTCCAGCCGTTAGTGAGCACCAAAAAGTGTCAACACGATCGTGAGTCAAACGGTATAAATCCGGCCGGGATATCATCACTAAGGAGCACCTGGTTATAACCAAGGATGGCTGTATGAAGTCGAGTTGTTTGTTCTGCGATATTATTTCATTTGACAAGTGATGGACTATTGGATTTTGTTGGTAGGTACTTCTGAATCTTGAACAAACGTTGAAGTATTATTGATGGGTAAATTATTACACAATGGCAAATTATTACACAACGGCAAATTATTACACAACGGTAAATTATTACACAACGGTAAATTATTAAACCACGATAAATTATTACAGAACGGTAAATTATTACACAACGGCTCATCTACACAAAAGGGGCTGGATTTTGTTGAACAACCGTTGAAGTATTATTGATGGGCAAATTATTACACAACGGTTTAGGTAGGTACCTAGTAACGAGTACGGGGTTAGGTACTAACCTACGGAGGGTCCGCGATCTACATAATATGTGTAGAATAGTACATCATATATATAGAAGGGTTATCTGCACGGAGACCTGTGATCTGTAACAGAAGGGATCTGTGCAGGGATTTGCAGCGTTTTTTTATATTAATTTTCAATTCTTTTTGCTCTCTGTACTTGGCGAATTGTTAAGGTTATTTTGAATTGGTATACTGTTATACTTAAAACACAATATTATTATTAGTTGGTATTGGCTGCCACTTTTTGCATTTTTGAAAAGGAATATTTGGTCCCGTGTAATAAAAATAATTTTAAACAATAATAAAAATGATGGTATTCTATGAAACTGCTAACTAACGGCTAACTAACTACTTAACTTCTAACTTTGAACCTACTAGTTTTCTCGATTGGAATTATTTACGTTGGCCTGGTTTATTAACCTGAACTTTGAAACATGACGAGTGGGCCTCCATTTGCTCTATTGATGATCCTGGAAACTTCTCTCGACTTTCTGACGTTACAGCAGGAGAATGGGATCTTTTAGCGCCGCAATACGATAAAAGAGAGCGGATGGGGTACCCACCTGTCCACGAAAAAGTGCTCAAAATATGATTTTGAGTTTGAGTTCACGCAGAAGTCATGGCTCTGATTAGTGTGCCCTAATAGGTACAGAGGGAACGATGTGGAGTCCTACCTGTGCGGCAACTGAAAGTTCCATTGAAATCGGCCGAACAGAATAAAGGGAAGAATTAATAAACGTTAGAAGTTCCGTATAATTTATGCATACGCAGACTCGACTTTTTTTTTACCCATCCTATATACAGTAACCGAAAACACAATTGAAATTTATGGAATAGAACCAAGGATATTACGTACGGTACGTACATAAATATTACTAAAAAGATAATATTGTAGGTTGGTGTTTCATTGTTTGCTCATGCGCAGAGGCAACAACCATATTTCGATCCCATTGAAATATTCATAGGGACTAAATAGATGACTTTTTATTATCCAACTTATAATACTAAATTTCGTATGATTCGGTTGAATAGAACCGAAAATAAATTAAATTTCTCCCTTGAGAGGGAAAAACATTAAATCATGTTTAATGTTTTTCCCTCGCAAGGGAGAAATTAGATATAGTTTTTTAATGTCAAGAAAAAATGAAAGCCACAATTTCACTGAACTCTACAAGTATAATGTTGCATTTACTGTACTTATTATAGAACTCGCCATCAACATATGGTTGCTACAACAGAAGGTAGTAACTGTGTAGTAACCAATGAAAAACGTAGCTATTGACTCTTGTTTCTTTCGAGTGCGATATTCTTTATGGTTGCTACAACAGAAGGTAGTAACTGTGTAGTAACCAATGAAAAACGTTGCATATTTGCGTGTCGGAATTCACAGAATGACCCCCAGCCCTAAAACATTAAACATGTTAATAATAAAGCGTTACAGCCTTTTCGTTATTAGCGCATACGCACGTCGCTATAATCCCAGTGGCACTCAAACGTATGGAGACTAGTAATAATAAGGGACCGAAACTGCCTGGGAAACAGGTTTTCAAGGAAATCACGTTGGCACATGCGCAGGTGAAAATTCTTATAGTTTCTTATGCTTGGTACAGATTTTGAAGATTTTCAAATGGGACCATTCGGGAAACTATGAAAATGAATTTAAACCCCCCCAAGCTAGAGTCCAAGGAAATCACCGAAGAATTTCATTGATGTTTGACGAATTAGGACATTTATTTTTGCACCTATACCTACGAATCACAGTTAAACGCCACAGTGTAAGGAAATGTATGAGACAACTGGTAAAAGTCGTTCAATTAATTCGCCGCCTCCCCCCCCCCCCCAGCAAACTGCCTTCATCACCACAATCCGGTTCTTGACCTCAGATACTACATACCTACAGTAGATGATAACTGCTGTGAAAGGATTTCCATCGTTTTCGTATTCGGAGTATAATGTGCTTCATGGTCGGGGTTGGCAGTACATCCCGAAACACAATCATGTAGACGTTAACTCTGAATTCATGAATGAATGAAGCACTTGTGGAAAAGTGATGTGGATTTTATATTCAAGTAAATGGCATGTTCGTCGCAGAAAGCTTCAAAAGAATGTTCTTTATTTATTTCGCCTATGAGGGATTTTCTAGTCGATGAAATCTCTTTTCACTCGCATAATGTGCGAAGCGGAATACGCCTCTTCTCAACACATTTCAAAGTATTTCCTCACTTCCTCCTACGAACAGCAAATGGAGAGATGAGGGAAAACGGATGGCATTAATCCTCTTCTCGACACGCGGAGTTTTTCCCACGTCCGTGTGAAAAATATTTTCGAGCAGTTGATAACGATTCGGTTCGCCTGCGGGGGTATAGATGTGATCAGGCATAAATATGAGACTGAAGAGAAGGTCCCAGAACCGAAGTGCGTGTGCTTTGGATTTAGGACATCGAAAAGATGTTTGTGAATTAGATAATATTTTTATTCTCCTCTCGTGGTTTCATCGAATTTTTAAGCAAGGGCTGGGGAGATAAAACGAAGGTGGGCGATGGTTTTCTTACGGGTAGCTGGGATATTTCAAGTACAGGCAACTTTAGCTTTGGATGGCCATTCTGGCTGCCCCTGGTATTCTTCGGACAGCGGCGGTTGAATTAGACGTTAGGAGATAACAGTGATACCGTGCTGTTGTTTACTACGGACGCGCACGATGTAGTAGAAAAGGCTGCAAGGTAATACTCAAGGGCTTATTGTTTTCAGTATCGATGCCCCTTTTCCGTAGATCACTGTTTTCTGTGGTCAATGCGTACCCTCGTGCTTTCCCCGGGAAAGCTCTGAGTAGGTATACCGGAGCCGGCCAGGTTATATTTTCAGAAATATGCAGTGGGTTCAAGAATACGTATAACTATTTGTTGTTCAGCATATTATTTTGATACAAGTCAACAAAAGACCTACAACAAAAGACAAGGCCAAGTTACGAAATAACCTCCAACAGAATCCAAAATAACCATCTTTCTTCAAGTGAAATAATACGTAGGTATCACAGAACAACCTAATCGATTTCATAAACCCATGCGTGATTGTAATAATATTGTTCTCTACCAATGATAATAATAATATATCTGGACTGGATGTGTTGCATACCGTTTCATTCACACTCATGTTGACGAAGCTTTTTTGGTGCAATCTTCAGGGCCTTACTGTAAACGAACGGCTGGACGTACCTACAAAGCTCCGGGTAGCCTAAAAAAACAAAAAAGTATGAGATCTACTTAAAATAACAAAAACATACCATTCTATTGAAAGTTTTCAAGATAACGGCGTTCCAGAAATTTTAACCCTTATTTTTCACACCTTACAGATGACTGACAGCAATGCCGTGCTTCGGGGGCCAACTAGACCCCAAATGGTACCTACAAACCGAATTTCAATAATATAATAAAATTAATGTGTTCATTAATTTAGTTCATGGTAACTAAGAAAAAAGAAATACTGACGGGAGGGGGGGGGGGGGGGGGGGGTCAGTAAAAGTGAATATACCGATGCAGCGCATTTATATCTGTTCCCGAAGAAGCCAAAAAAATGGGAATGGAGGTTGGGTACTTAAGCGATAAATATTTACGGACCGCCAATGAATATTTAATATTTTGAAGTGAATGGGTTGAGCGCAAGTAGGTATTTATTTTATTTTATTTTTTTAAATTAAAGTAGATTCCATCCTGAGAGTTGACACCAAACGTACTGTACTTCGGTAAGTAATTGTTTTTCTATGATTTTTCCATTTTTCTGACGTTCCACTTTTGACGGCTTTGCACCCCTCTCGCCTGGGTGCGACCCCCCTGCCCACTGTGACTTCAGAACTGTAGGAAGTTTTGAAAAATCATACAAAAACAACTACTTATCGTAGGACAGTGCGGTCGGTGTGAGTTCACAGAATGGAATGTAGTGTCATTAAAAAATAATATAAACCGCTTTTGTGACCCATGCGCCTACCCCATTCCTGGGTAATCGATAGAAGTGGTAGGATTTCGATATTTTTCTCTTGTAGGTAAGTACCAACAAGTGTGGACGCGTGCGGAACGTGTGGAAGGCGACCAGACTGAGGGCGATCGCAACCCGACTCGAGTCGGTCCGGATCAAAGGAAGGCGATCCGCTTGGAATCAAAAATCACAATGTGGACGTGCCGATCGCCCCAGTCGGGTTTTGGTTTATTATTTTCAATAATGAACCACTGGAATCGAGCATGAAAAAAAAAAAAATTCTTACCCCCCTCAAAATTTGATGGTTTACGTTTCAAGGTATGTAGAATCCAAAACTGCAATAAAAATATTTCTGTCTGTCCGCCGTACGCCGTACGGGCCACTTTTCTTAGTTACCATGAAACAAAATTGATGAAATTCGGGTTATAGGTTCCGTTCGGGGTCTAGTTGGTCCTCGAAGCTCGGCGTTACTGTCAGTCATCTCTAAGGAGTTCAAAATAGGGGTTGAACTTTTCAAAACGCCTATACCATTTTTTAACGTGAATATTTTTACGGTTTTAAATAGTTCTTGAACTTGCGAGTTTTTTAAGACCATCCGGAGCATCGTACGTCCAGCCGTTCGTTCACAGTAAGGCCCCGAAGTTTGCACCGACAGGCATTTTCTACTCCAGTGTGAATGAAATGTATACAATTCAAACCAAATCTCGTAACCAGAGACGCGCCCACAATAGGAAATTTGGCGGAGATAAAATCATTGGTAGGGATCACCTGATTATATTGGCGGAGTATGAAGTCGAGTTGGTTGTTCTGTGATATTAGGTATTTAATTTGAAAAACGCTGCAAATCCCTGCACAACGGTTTATTATTTTGGACAGAATACACTTCTGTTACAGATCACACCTCTCTGTATAGATGACCCGTCTATATAATATAATATGTACCTACTAGTCTATACGTATGTGAATCGCAGACCCTCCGTAGGTTAGTTCCTAACCCCGTACTCGTTACTAGGTACCTACCTGAATCACGAGTTAAATGTTGCTAAAATAATACAGCCGATGACAAACAGTAACTAAAACGGCAAACAGAAACTCAAATAATGAAGTTCTGAAGAAAAATTGTTGATGTGGAGTCAAATAGATGCCCCTTCTGCGTAGATCACTGTTTTCTGTGGTCAATAACTATAATGAACCGTTGTGTAATAACTTGCCCATCGATAATACTTCAACGGTTGTTGAAGCCACACCACCGATCCACAAAGTCCAGCCCCTTCTTGGTAGATGAACCGTTGCGTAATAATTTGCCGTTGTTTAATAATTTACCGTTGTGTAATGATTATGTGAATCGCAGACCCTCCGTAGGTTAGTACCTAACCTCGTACTACCTAAATCACGAGTTAAATGTTGCTAAAATAATGCAGCCGATGACAAACAGTAACTAAAACGGCAAAAAGAAACGCAAATAATGAAGTTCTTGTTGATGTGGAGTGAAATAGATACCCCTTCTGCGTAGATCACTGTTTTCTGTGGTTAATACCTATGGTGAACCGTTGTGTAATAACTTGCCCATCAATAGTACTTCAACGGTTGTTCAAGTTGAAGAAGTAACGATCCAACAAAATCCAGCCCCTTCTAGGTAGATGAACCATTGTGTAATAATTTGCCGTTGTGTAATAATTTACCGTTATGTAATAATTTACCGTTGTGTAATAATTTGCCGTTGTGTAATAATTTACCCATCAATAATAGGTACTTCAACGTTTGTTAAAGTTTCTCAAGTACCTACCTACAAAATCCAATAGTCCATCACTTATCAAATGAAATAATATCGCAGAACAAGCAACTCGACTTCATACAGCCATACTTGATTATAATCAGGTGCTCCTTAGTGATGATATCCCGGCCGGATTTATACCGTCTGATTCACGATCGTGTTGACGAAGCTTTTTAGTGCACACGAACGGCTGGACGTACAATGCTCCGGGTGGCCTCAACAAATTGTTTAGCTCAAGACAAATTTAATATCGTTTAAAAAAAACAATACCCTTCAATCGGAAGTTTTCGAGATACTGCGCTCTGAAAATTGCAACCCCTAGTTTGAACCCCTTGACTGACAGTAACGCCGAGCTTCGAGGACCAACTAGACCCCGAACGGATCCTATAACCCGAATTTCATCAATTTTTTTTCATGGTAACTAAGAAAATTGGCCAGTACGGCGTACGGCGGACAGACAGAAATATTGGTTTATTATTTTCAATAATGAACCATTGGAATCGAGCATGAAAAAAAAAATTCTTACCCCCCCTCAAAATTTGATGGTTTACGTTTCAAGGTATGTAGAATCCAAAACTGCAATAAAAATATTTCTGTCTGTCCGCCGTACGCCGTACGGGCCACTTTTCTTAGTTACCATGAAAGAAAATTGATGAAATTCGGGTTATAGGTTCCGTTCGGGGTCTAGTTGGTCCTCGAAGCTCGACGTTACTGTCAGTCATCTCTAAGGGGTTCAAAATAGGGGTTGCAATTTTCAGAACACCTATACCATTTTTTTACGTGAATATTTTTACGGTTTTAAATAGTCCTTGAACTTGCGAGTTTTTTAAGACCATCCGGAGCACCGTACGTCCAGCCGTTCGTTCACAGTAAGGCCCCGAAGTTTGCACCGATAGGCATTTTCGACTCCAGTGTGAATGAAATTGTATACAATTCAAACCAAATCTCGTAACCAGAGACGCGCCCACAATAGGAAACGCTGCAAATCCCTGCACAACGGTTTATTATTTTGTATAGATTACCCTCCTGTTACAGATCACAGCTCTATGTATAGATAACCCTTCTATATAATATGATATGTACTATTCTATTATATACATATTATGTAGATCGCAGACCCTCCGTAGGTTAGTACCTAACCCCGTACTCGTTACTAGGTACCTTCCTAAATCACGAGTTAAATGTTGCTAAAATAATTCTGCCGATGACAAACAGTACCTAACAAAAAGAAACACACATAATGAAGTTCTGAAAAGAAATTGTTGATGAGGAGTGAAAAAAGTTGCAAAAGTACCTACCAACAAACTCCAGCCCCTTCTACGTAGATGGTATAATGAACCGTTGTGTAATAATTTACCGTTGAGTGGTGATACCGTAGTAATAATTTACCCATCAATAATACTTCAACGTTTGTTCAAGTTTCACTACCTACCAACAAACTCCAATAGAGCCATCATTTTTCAAATTAAATAATATCACATAACAACCAACTCGACTTCATACTCCGCCGCTTTATAATCAGCAATCAGGTGATCCCTACCAATGATTGGCCGTATTCACAAATTCCTATTGTGGTCGCGTCTCTGGTTACGAGATTTGGTTTGAATTGTATACATTTCATTCACACTGGAGTCGAAAATGCCTGTCGGTGCAAACTTCGGGGCCTTACTGTGAACGAACGGCTGGACGTACGGTGCTCCGGATGGTCTTAAAAAACTCGCAAGTTCAAGAACTATTTAAAACCGTAAAAATATTTACGTAAAAAAATGGTATAGGCGTTTTGAAAATTTCAACCCCTATTTTGAACCCCTTAGAGATGACTCACAGTAACGTCGAGCTTCGAGGACCAACTAGACGCCGAACGGAACCTATAACCCGAATTTCATCAATTTTTTTTCATGGTAACTAAGAAAAGTGGCCCGTACGGCGTACGGCGTACGGCGGACAGACATAAATATTGGTTTATTATTTTCAATAATGAACCATTGGAATCGAGCATGAAAAAAAAAATTCTTACCCCCCCTCAAAATTTGATGGTTTACGTTTCAAGGTATGTAGAATCCAAAACTGCAATAAAAATATTTCTGTCTGTCCGCCGTACGCCGTACGCCGTACGCCGTACGCCGTACGGGCCACTTTTCAAAACGCCTATACCATTTTTTTACGTAAATATTTTTACGGTTTCAAATAGTTCTTGAACTTGCGAGTTTTTTAAGACCATCCGGAGCATCGTACGTCCAGCTGTTCGTTCACAGTAAGGCCCCGAAGTTTGCACCGACAGGCATTTTCGACTCCAGTGTGAATGAAATTGTATACAATCCAAACCAAATCTCGTAACCAGAGACGCGCCCACAATAGGAATTTGTGAATACGGCCAATCATTGGTAGGGATCACCTGATTATATTGGCGGAGTATGAAGTCGAGTTGGTTGTTCTGTGATATTATTTAATTTGAAAAATGATGGCTCTATTGGAGTTTGTTGGTAGGTAGTGAAACTTGAACAAACGTTGAAGTATTATTGATGGGTAAATTATTACTACGGTAAATCATTACTCAACGGTAAATTATTACACAACGGTTCATTATACCATCTACGTAGAAGGGGCTGGAGTTTGTTGGTAGGTACTTTTGCAACTTTTTTCACTCCTCATCAACAATTTCTTTTCAGAACTTCATTATGTGTGTTTCTTTTTGTTAGGTACTGTTTGTCATCGGCAGAATTATTTTAGCAACATTTAACTCGTGATTTAGGTAGGTACCTAGTAACGAGTACGGGGTTAGGTACTAACCTACGGAGGGTCTGCGATCTACATTATATGTATAGAATAGTACATAATCATAAATTATATAGACGGGTTATCTATACATAGAGCTGTGATCTGTAACGGAAGGGTATTCTATACAAAATAATAAACCGTTGTGCAGGGATTCGCAGCGTTTTTTTTCGCGATCTGCGGCCAGATAATGCTCAGCAAACTTTCAAAGTCAGAACATTTCATCCCGAAAAAGTTCGCGAAGCCTACGTCGTTCATATACTCGTAGTTGAGAGCATCTACCTCATCAAGTAGCAAATCTTTCATAAATGTGCTGGCGCTGTATTTTTTCCTACCATGCCGAATACTGGGGCGAACCCAAAATCTTCGAGGGCGGACGTGGCGAATTTCACCAGCAGCAGCTCCAAGCACGATTGCAGCAGCAGCTGCTAAAATTGTCTCTTCCTCGTCACTCATTATTCACAGATCAACAATGAAATTCAATAAAGAAATTACATTCGCTACAGTAAAATTCTACGGACCCAGGAAAACAGAACTCGAAGGAGACTGGAGGCAGACTGAGGGCGATCGCCCCGTCCACACTACTCTTGTATGTGGACGGCAAGCTGACCCGACCGTTCCTATTCACCTTTTCGGATCCGACGAGGGTGCCCACCCTCATTCCGCATACTGTGGACGAGGCTTAATGCGTTAAAAGAATTTCACTGTAGCGAATTTAATTTCTTTATTGAATTTCATTGTTGATCTGTGAATAATGAGTGACGAGGAAGAGACAAGTTTAGCAGCTGCTGCTGCAATCGTGCTTGGAGCTGCTGCTGGTGAAAATCGCCACGTCCGCCCTCGAAGATTTTGGGTTCGCCCCAGTATTCGGCATGGTAGGAAAAAATACAGCACCAGCACATTTATGAAAGATTTGCTACTTGATGAGGTAGATGCTCTCAACTACGAGTATAGGAAAGACGTAGGCTTCGCCAACTTTTTCAGGATGAAATGTTCTGACTTTGAAAGTTTTTTGAGCATTATTGGGCCGCAAATCGCGAAAAAAAACCCGACTGTGGCAATCGGCACGTCCACATTGCGATCTTTCCGCACGTTCCGCACGCGTCCACACTTTGTCACCTTTTCGGATCCGACGAGGGTGCCCACCCTCATTCCGCATGGTGTGGACGCAGCTTAAGGCTTTAAGATCAGCCACCTTGGAAAGATGAAGACCCCCCCCCCAGATCCCGTTGTAGCGGCTTGGTCGAAGTCAAAACGTCTAATATTACTGTTTTCGGTTGGGGCAAGATAAAAAGAGTGGTTTTCATTAGCCCGTAGCCTGTGAATGACGGCGAGTAATGAGAAAGGTCTCACTCCTCGCTGCCGATAATTAACCTAAAACAGAGAAATGACTCTTCATAACGTGATTAGCACCCTCTCTCATATCCATCCCTTTCGAAAAACCCATCTGCCGATGTTTCGGAGAAAACCGCTGGGAGGCTGCTGCCTTTTCGTTCTTAACTTTCTCCTTTGCCCTCCCCTTTTTTCTTAATTGAAAACTTTACCGTCTTTTTTTTGTGCCTTTTCCACCCCAGCGACCCCCGGGTTTTTCTATTTTGCTCATCACCATTTCCCCATCACTTTTCGCTCATTAACGCGGGGGAGCCGAGAAGAGTTTCTCTCCCTCGCTCGAGCTGTATAAAACTCTTCCCGGTCGTGTTTCCGAGGTTCCGGGTCCCGCACAGCTGCATTATTTTTATTAGGGATTATGAATATTGCAGCCCACCAATTACATTATCATCATTTAAGCCCCCGGCACTCATTTTGCCGACCACCGAAAAAGTTAAGAGAAAAGTTTCAGTAATGAAGTTGCACAATCATTTATGACCGAAGTTTCAAAGATGGTAATTTATAGCCATTTTTGACTTCCAAAAAGTTAACTTCTTTTCGATTTTTTCTGGGGAAACATTTTTTTGACCAAATAAAACGGACTCCTTTTTTTCTCAATTTACCATTCTTTTTTTGATGATTTTTAGGAAATTTAACTGATTATCCTTGATCTTCCAATATACTTGACCCCAAAAATCTCAAATTTGACCCAATTTTTATCGGGAAACAATATTTTTGACTTTTGGATTTGTCATCTTCTGCCTCCAATCGCCATTTTGTTGGTACATACCGTAATTTTTATCTACCTACTTTTGCCATCGATTTTGGTCCCCCTAAAACTCGAATTCCACCCACTTTTTGTTGCCAAAAACTGCCCACCTTTGCATCTATCCTTTCCTTTGCAAGATTTTGGTGAAATTTGGAAGGTTATTCCCTAGTCAATGTCAGATACCGTCTGGAGTGACACATATCTACCAAGTACCATATCTATTTATATTAAGTACGTATAATATAAATATATACACCTACATACATCATAATTAATACATTTTATTTATTATTTTGGCTTATTACCTTCAATAATAAAGCTTTGGAATCGACAATGAGAACAAAATTTTAGCCCCCCCTCAAAATTTGATGGTTTACGTTTCAAGGGACGTGGAATACGAATATATCGTCCGCGGCTGTTGCCTTAGTTCCCATGAACCAACATTCACGAAATTTGGTACAAAGGTTCCGTTTGGGCTCTAGTTGGTCCTCAAAGCTCGGCGTTACTAGCACTCAACTCTATGGGGTGAAAAATGGGGGTTGAGATGTCCAGAGTATCCCTATCTCGGAAAATTGTATTTCGAGGTGTGGGTTTTCTCGCATTTTTAAATAGTTTGATTTTTTTTGAATTTTTGAGATCATCCGGAACATTCTACGATGTTGATTCAGGCATCACGCTGTGAGAGCCCACATCACGGGTCTTCTGATAGCTAGACTTTGTAGCGCAGTGGTTTCACTGTCGAACTAATACGATGAAGTTTCAGAGATCGCAACAGGGACCGAATGTGTTTTTTCACTCAACTCAACAATTTCCCTTCAGAACCTCATTATTTATGTTTGTTTTTGCCATTTTAGCTACTATTTGCAATCGACAGAATTATTTTTACCAACATTTAACACATGATTTTGGTAGTTGCCTAGTAACGAGTACAGGGTTAGGTACATAATATTTATAGAATAGTACATAATATATATTATATAGAAGGGTTATCTATACAGAGCTGGGATCTATAACAGAAGGGTGTTCTGTAAATAATAATAAACCGTTGTATAGGAATTTGCAGCGTTTTTTTAATACCAAATATTTTCCCTAAAATCTTGTAATACATTTAAAATCTAATTTACACTTTTTTCTTTAGAACGGATTCAGAATGCCGAAACGCAAAAGAATCCAAGAGTTTTCAAAAATTCATGTTTGCCGAAATATTTGAACCCACTGAAACAGCCTACTTTCCCCGTAAGTTTGGTAAAAACGTTCAGATTTTCAGACCTGGTGTTCATTCATTGAAGGCAGTCATCCGAAAAACATCGGATTGCGAGATAATAGGTAAAATAGGTATAGGTAATAGTACTAAAATTGAGTTATTTTTCTGTACCATCGCCGCTCACGCATTTCACGTTGAGCTGGATATAAATTTATATCGTTGTCTTCTACTCAACTTTTTGTGACAAATTGAATAGTAACACTTATTTCTCGGAGCGTGTAGGTAGGTATGAAATATTCATTACTATTGCTGCTACTAGCGTCATAACTGCAGTAATTAATAACTGCAGTAATTATCATAATGATTATTAGATTATCGGTACCCACAAAATAATGTCACGAGTTTCAGTAACTCGATTATGGAGGTAACCCCTTACTTACCCACTGAAACCCGCGAAAAAAATTAATAGGAAAGTTTTAACATTCTTGGGAGTGTCACCATTAGATTTGGCGCTTGAAATTTACGCTATCTACCAACTTGGTACACGTAGTATCAACATTTATGACTTAAAGTTAATTGAATTGGGATCTTGATTGATATGGAAGGCTTCTAATATTTTTCTTTTTCGAAAATGTGATTCCCTGTTAATAATTTTTACATTTTGAAAATCGAATGAATGATTGGTCTCATTAGCATGAATGGAAAGTGCTGTGAACGTTATTTTTTGTCCACGTTATACTTATGTTGGTAAATTATCTTTTTCACCTATATAGTTAATTGGCTGAACAATCATTACAATCAATTTTATAAATTAAACCAGATTCTAATTCAGTTGTAGTGATATCCTTCTTATTACTGATTTTTTAAAAAATTAATGCTATTTCAACTTTTGCGCCCTAATTTTACATTCGGTGTCACTTCTTTTATTGCACTCTGAATTTTACTAATCATTTCCCCTAAATATGGAAAAGGAAAAATACTGGGGGAGGATCACCTATATGCTGCTGTTGATTATCATTTCCATCTTTTTCGTGCTTGATTAAAGTATTAATCTCCCGGACTAGCTCATCATGAAATGTATTGTGTGAGAGTTGCAACGTTCTATGGATTAAATTCTTAGCACAATTTATTTTATAGGTTTTGGGTTGACAGCTGTAATAATTTAGGAGACGTCCTGAATGGGTGGGTTTTTTATAATGTTTTATACTGTTGTGTTATCATTATTCTGATGATAGAGATGTACCAAAAAAGTAAAGTGTTATTAGCTTCTTCTTCGGGTGTAAATTGAATTTGAGGATGGAAGGAGTTAAATTTATTAATGCCTTATTCTTGTTCTTGTGTATGTCTTATTCCTTATTCTTGTTTACTGCTAGACAAGTATCATCAACATACTTGACTGCAAATTGCACTTCATTTTAGAGTTGTGGGAGTACGATGGAAAATAAATGATCAAGAACAAGGTCTGCTACAATTGGGGAATGAGGACCGCCTATTGCCAAGGAATTGTGAGTGTACTTATTGGTTTTTGTAAAATAGGTTGTGGACAAGAAAATTCTAGAATTTCTTCAAAAAGATTTAAACTAATTTTTGTGTGATTTGTTATATCACTCCATCTACTAAGGATAACCTCTTTAGCCAATTTGGTTGCTATTTTGATGAACAAGAAACTACATCAAGGGATATCGTGTGAAACCTGAGTTAATATTTTGATCTTTTATAAAATCTTTAAATGCATATGAATTTTTAATATTACAGTCAGAATTTCTCAAAGGTTGTAACATAGGTATAAAGTATTTTGACAGATTGTAAGTTGGCGACCCTATTGTGGAAACTATGGGTCACATTTCACATCTGGCTTGTGAATTTTCGGTAAGCCATATATTTTGGGGGCCACAGAATTGTTGATAGTGAGTTTAATTTTCTGGTATTTATCTATTAATTTTTCTTCAAACAGTTGTTTCACCAGTTGATTAGTTCATTGCTGGTATTTACTAGTGGGGTCTCGATTATTGATTTGAAATATGTTATCTCCCAAAATATGTTCAATTTTTTTTATCATAATCAGTGTGTTTCGTCATTACTGTGACCTATCCCTTGTCAGCCCTTGTTATCTCCGGATTATCCTTAAGAAACTTCTTTTTATTATAAAGAGCCTTTTTGCCAATTAATGGGTTGTGATGTTCCAGTTTTTTATTCTTTAGTTGTTTACTTTTTTTCAGTCATCAAATTAGTGATTTTCCCCCTTACATTGTTCTTTGTGTTATCACTATGGTCCAAACTCTCTAGGATATTCTCCATTTCTTTTAGACAATCATACACAGAAACTCTCTCTAGTAGTAGGTTATTGGGGCCAAGGCTTAATACAAACTGCACATATAATGGAATTACGAAATCTGTGAGGTTTCTAAACCACTTTTTTGTTACGTTCTGCAAGTATCCATAACCTCTTTTTGACTTGATACATTATTAAATTTTTTATTTGATTTCTTCAATTTTACATGTTTGAATTACTAATCATTTCCTTTGTGCATAGCTGATCAATTTATCAAAGTTATCAAAGTTATCAGTTTATCAAAGAGCCAATGGTGTGCTTTTCTTGGAGAGAGTCTGAAAAGTCCTACCTTATCACCTAAAGATTTAATGTACGCATATTGCACTTTTACATGAGTATTTAGAAGTTATTCATGAAGCATAAGGTAAATAATAAACCGTTGTGTAATACTTTACCCAATAATACTTCAACGTTTGTTCAAGTTGCAAAAGTAACTATCAACAAAACCCAAAAGAGCCAAATGGAATAATAAAAAAACAACCAAATGGAAAAAAAACAGAAAAAATAACACAGAACAACCAATTCGATTTCATACAGCCATCCGTGATTATAATCAGGTATGATATCCCTAGCGATGACATCTGGGCCTGATTTATATAGTTTGGTCACTATCACGTTTTTGGTGCAAATGAACGGCTGGTCGTACAATGCTCCGGGTGGTCTCAAAAAATTCTTTAGTTCAAGATCAATTTAATAACGTAAAAAAAACCATACCCTTCCATAGAAAGTTTTCGAGCTACGGCGTTCTGATAATTTCAACCCCTATTTTTCACCCGCTAGAGATGATTGACAGTAACGCCGAGCTTCGCGGACCAGGTAGACCCCAAACGGGACCTAACCTACAAACCAACTTCCATTAATTTTGGTTCATGGTAACTAAGAAAAGTGCTAAGTAAGGCGTACGGCGGACACCGAATTTTCGGTTTATTATTTTCAATAATGAACCTTTGGAATCGAGCATGAAAAGAAAAAACAAATTTTAAGCCTCCCTCACAATTCCGTTTCAAGGTATGTAGAATCCGAAAATGCAATAAAAAATTTCTGTCTATCCGCCGACGCCGTACTTCGCACTTTCCTTAGTTACTTACCATGAACCAAAATTGATGTAGTTTGGTTTATAGTTCCCATTTGGGGTCTAGTTGGTCCGCGAAGCTCGGCTTTAATATCAGTCATCTCCAAGGGGTGAAAAACAGGGTTTGAAATCTCCAGGGCGCCGCGATCTCCAATTTTTTACGTTTTCAAATAGTTCTTGCACTTTTTGAGACCACCCGGAGCATTGTACGTCCAGCCGTTCGTTCACAGTAAGACCCCGAAGTTCGCACCGACAGGCTTCGCCGACGGGGGGTTGAATCAAATTTTATACTTACAGCCCAGATATCATTGCTAGGGACGCCGCAGCAACCTTGTACTGGGGGGTTGTTCATCGTTCCCAATGGTTTTCAATGGATATTTCAAGTGGGATTGGATTTCAATTAATCAATCAACAATTTTATTCACAAATTTCCCTTGGGGATTGTTGTTTGTGTATATTTCAATTGGAATTGGATTTCAATCAATCAATCAATCAATTTACTATAATTCAGTTGGAATTCAATGTGTTTCAGTGGATTGCATGCAATTTAATGCAATAAATTGGCACAGGATCATCGGAAGAAGATGGTCCGCAATGAATTGCAATCAGTCAATTTTTTCACAAATTTCCCCGTGCATTTTTATGGAACTATAATTCCCGGGTCGGCTCCACTACTTGATTCAGGGCTTTCCTGGGTGGGAAGCTCGAGGGTAGGTATTGACCGTAGAAAACAGTGATCTACGCAGAAGAGGCATCTATAAGGGTAAATTATTACACAATGGTTTCTTACACAACGTTGTATTACACAAAGGTTTATTATTTACCTTATGCTTCATGAATAACTACAAATAATCAATGATTCCATTTAGAGCTTTCCTGGGGGAAGCTCGAGGGTAGGTATAGACCACAGACAACACTGATCTACGCAGAAGGGGCATCTATACGGGTAAATAATAAACCGTTGTGAAAACATTTGCAGCGTTTTTTATTGCATTTTCGGATTCTACGTACCTTGAAACGTAAACTAAATTTTGAGGGAGGGTTAACTTTTTTTTCATGCTCGATTCCAAAGGTTCATTGATGAAAATCATTTAAAAAAAAAAAAAAAAAGCGTTGCCGTAGGGGGCGTCTAGCCGCCAGTGGTTTGTGTTCATGACTGTACGTTTATTGTCGAATGAAATCTGGGGGACACCCCCAGACCCCCGGATTATAGCAGCTTAGATCAAGGATCAAAGTAAGGAAACATGGAACATGTTTTTCGAATAGGTACATGATAACAAAGGATATGGGGATTTGTAGAAAAACGTCTGCCAATTCGAGTAGGCACTATAGCTTCTTCACTTGAATCACATGAACGTATAGACTAGTTGGGTAGGTTCGTTATGATACGGGACCATCTGCGATCCAACCCGCATGTACCCATTGCATCTCTCTGCGACTATTTTTCGCGTAGTTAGAAGCGTTATAAGGAAATGGTCAACATTTCATGTTAGCGCATGCGGAGAGGGAAATTACAGTAAGATTCCAATGAAGCTCATACGGAACCATCGATGTATTATACTGATAAACCCTCCAAATGTGAACTCATTTCAACGATAATTAAGGTAGTTATAGGCACTCCAAGTATTTCACGTTTGCGCATGCGCAGACCAAACGATTTTCATGGTTTTGAAACGGGACCATCTGCGATCCAACCCACCTATACCCTCAGAATTTCAGCTCTCTACGACTATTTATCGAGTAGTTAGAAACGTTACAAGGAAATGGTCAACATTTCATGTTCACGCATGCGTAGATCAAAGTTACATTACCATTCCAATGAAATTGATTTGGAACTACCAAAGTATTATTCCTGACCGATCCTCCAAGTTTGAATTGATTTCAACGATATTTGGGGTAGCTATGGGTGTTCCAATTATTTCAAGTTTGCGCATCCGCAGACGAAAGTTACGGTGCTTTATCAATGATTTTGGTATGGGACCATCTGTGACTCAACCCGCACCTACCCTCAAAATTTCAGCCCATTTCGACCATTATTTCGGGTAGTTATGGGTGTTGCAAGGAATTACCACAGACAGAAAGACACGGAACCGAATATGTTCCTCTATGTCTGAAACGGAAAATGGTATTAGGAAATTTTCATTTTGGAGGACATGAACTTTTTTTACTCACTCACGAATCCAAGGCTTCCCTGCATTCAGTAGTGAGGAAGCAAAAAAAATACACTGCCAAGGTGATGGCACAGGAGCTTCCTCGTCACAATCAGAGTGACCCATTATAAAATAGAACAGACTCGGAAGCAAAATAACATAACATTACATTACATAACATTACATAACGTTAAATATACATATTACATAACATTACATTACATAACATAACATTACATTACATAACATAACATTACATAACATTACATGAAATATACATATTATACATAACATGACTTCCATAATACATTACGTTCATTATACATAACTAGCCTGACCGCTCGCTTCGCTCGCTATCCGAGATTCGCTGTACGCAGTATCGTGGAACCAACAAACGACGGAAAAATCCCATACACCACTGGGTATTTGTGCCCAATTTTATCAAAATCCGTCAAGCCATTCAGGAGTTGACCATGGTCGACCATATTTCCGCTATGGTCAGGGAATTAAAAATGCGCCTACGTTCAACTTGGGAGGCTACCGGATATTGGTGCCAAATTTGGTCGATATCCGTTGAGCAATTCGGGATTCGACCATGGAGGGGCCCATGGATGCGCTAAGGTCGACCGCGGGGGTAGTCCGAAGGGTCGATCGTAGATAGAATTTCACGTAGATTACGAATACGCGATAAAAAATAGGGGTTACCATTTCAATTAACGAAGTTGACCATGGTGGACCATAGTTCCGCTATGGTCAGGGAATTAAAAATGCGACGTTGCACAACTTGGGAGCCTACTGGATATTCGTGCCAAATTTGGTCGATATCCGTCAAGCCATTCAGGAGTTGACCATGGTCGACCATAGTTCCGCTATGGTCAGGGAATTAAAAATGCGACGTTGCACAACTTGGGAGCCTACTGGATATTCGTGCCAAATTTGGTCGATATCCGTTGAGCAATTCGGGATTCGACCATGGAGGGGCCCATGGATGCGCTATGGTCGACCGCGGGGGTAGTCCGAAGGGTCGATCGTAGATAGAATTTCACGTAGATTACGAATACGCGATAAAAAATAGGGGTTACCATTTCAATTAACGAAGTTGACCATGGTCGACCATAGTTCCGCTATGGTCAGGGAATTAAAAATGCGACGTTGCACAACTTGGGAGCCTACTGGATATTCGTGCCAAATTTGGTCGATATCCATCAAGCCATTCAGGAGTTGACCATGGTCGACCATAGTTCCGCTATGGTCAGGGAATTAAAAATGCGACGTTGCACAACTTGGGAGCCTACTGGATATTCGTGCCAAATTTGGTCGATATCCGTCGAGCCGTTTGGCCGTGCATAGAAGGACAGACAGACAGACAGAGCGCATGCGCAGGGCGAACCGCTGGCTCTATCATGTTGAAATTTATATGGGACCTCAATGGGCCCTACCCGCTTAATCCCTGAGAATTACATTGAAATTGGGTGAAATCTTTGGTTACTACGGCTGTAACAAGGAAATTGAATCTATTTCACGCCAGCGCATGCGCAGAGCGCACCGAGGGTCCGATCATGCTGAAATTCATACTGGAACTCACTAGGCCTTGTCCAGACAACTCTTGGAAATTTGAGCGAAATTGAATCAAAATTGTGAAAGTTATGCGTGTTTGTTGAATTTAACGTTAGCGCATGCGCAGGGCGTACCGCTGGATCAATCATGTTGAAATTTGTATGGGACCTCAAGGGGCCTTATCCGCACCATCCCTCAAAATTTGAGCTGAATCAATTCAAAATCGTGGAAGTTATGGCTGTAACAAGGAAATGCGGACAGACTCACAGACCCACAGACTCACAGACTCACAGACTCACAGACCCACAGACCGACAGACACGGAACCAAATTTGTTCAGTAGGCTTTGAAACGCAAAATGCAAGTGGAAATTTTGATTTCTGATGACAAAAATTTTTTGGCTCACGAAAGTGAACACAAGGCTTCCGCTGCTTCGCAGACTCGGAAGCAAAAAAGCGTTGCCGTAGGGGGCGTCTAGCCGCCAGTGGTTTTTGTTCATGGCGGTACGTTTATTGTCGAATGAAATCTGGGGGACACCCCGAGACCCCCGGATTATAGCAGCTTAGATCAAGGATCAAAGTAAGGAAACATGAAACATGTTTTTCGAATAGGTACATGATAACAAAGGATATGGGGATTTGTAGAAAAACGTCTGCCAATTAACTATAGCTTCTTCACTTGAATCACATGAACGTATAGACTAGTTGGGTAGGTTCGTTATGATACGGGACCATCTGCGATCCAACCCGCATGTACCCATTGCATCTCTCTGCGACTATTTTTCGCGTAGTTAGAAGCGTTATAAGGAAATGGTCAACATTTCATGTTAGCGCATGCGGAGAGGGAAATTACAGTAAGATTCCAATGAAGCTCATACGGAACCATCGATGTATTATACTGATAAACCCTCCAAATGTGAACTCATTTCAACGATAATTAAGGTAGTTATAGGCACTCCAAGTATTTCACGATGGCGCATGCGCAGACCAAACGATTTTCATGATTTTGAAACGGGACCATCTGCGATCCAACCCACCTATACCCTCAGAATTTCAGCTCTCTACGACTATTTATCGAGTAGTTAGAAACGTTACAAGGAAATGGTCAACATTTCATGTTCACGCATGCGTAGATCAAAGTTACATTACCATTCCAATGAAATTGATTTGGAACTACCAAAGTATTATTCCTGACCGATCCTCCAAGTTTGAATTGATTTCAACGATATTTAGGGTAGTTATGGGTGTTCCAATTATTTCACGTTTGCGCATGCGCAGACGAAAGTTACGGTACTTTATCAATGATTTTGGTATGGGACCATCTGTGACTCAACCCGCACCTACCCTCAAAATTTCAGCCCATTTCGACCATTATTTCGGGTAGTTATGGGTGTTGCAAGGAATTACCACAGACAGAAAGACACGGAACCGAATATGTTCCTCTATGTCTGAAACGGAAAATGGTATTTGGAAATTTTCATTTTGGAGGACATGAACTTTTTTTACTCACTCACGAATCCAAGGCTTCCCTGCATTCGGTAGTGAGGAAGCAAAAAAAAAAAAAAAACGTCGTGGGACTTCAAGCCTCGGACCAGCGACCTAACGCAATGTCATGTAATACGCGTCCTCAGCTGCTTTTGGCGTTTTTCGGGTAGGTAGAACCCCCTCGGCAGTTTTCGGCGGTGTGGGCCATGCTCTCCTCGGAGTTGGGTGGCAGGAGTGGGGTAGAGGGAGAACTGCGCGGGCGACGGGGAGGGGAGCGGAGTTCCCCTGGACTGGACGCGGACGTTTTTGAGCCTGGTTTACTCCTGTAAAAACATGTTCCATGTTAAAACGTACTTATCGGTTTTTTACACTTTACCACCAAAACATACCTAATATTATGTACCACTACATTATTAAAGAAAAACATGAGTAGGTATATAATTCTACTCTAATCATGGATCCAGAAAAAATATTTTTTTAAAAATGAGGTGGCAAGGTCACCTTTTAAAAGATGCCGAAGGAAAATCCAAGTAACCTTTCAACTGAATCTTGATATCTTAACAATGAATAGCTAGGCCGTTCGATATCGCTGTAGCTCGGGAAACAATAACCACTGGATGGAACTTTTCTCCCCAGACTTGACTTATGTAATTGAATACGGTTTTCATTCGTTCCACCGTTGATTTCTTACCGAGAAGCATCGCCACCTACTTACTTACATTCTCAAGTTTCGGCGAATGTCTCCCTCTCTCTCAAACCCCCCCCCCCCTCCTCCCCGCGGCGGCCGAGATTGAATTAAGTTTCAGTAATGTTCAGCAATTTCCCTGGTAGTCACCTGGTAGTTACCTGAGAGCGGAGTTGGATTCCCAAAGTTCATTCGAGTGAAAAGTTTCCCCCTCCTTCTCCTTCGCTGTTCAACTTTTAATTTAGACCTGCGGTAAAGGTTAAATAGAGCTTTGTAATTTTTATTTCCGCTTCCAAAAGAGAGTGGTTGAACGGAAAAGGAATCTGGGACGGAAATCTCTGGATCACATTGGGTGTGACATGGTCGAGGAAATCATCGATCCGAAAGAGGAGTTGGTTTGTAACTTCTGTTTGTTGGTCATGACCTATGATGAGTTGTACGCTGACTTATAATACGACGAAATTACCGAATAGTCTTCTCAAACTAGTTTAAATAAATAGTTGATATAGATCACCCCTTAGCTACTCGTAACCCTTTCACTACCATAGGGACAAATCGGGACATTCTACCTTTGAAAATTCGTAGAGGAGTGAAAAACACTCCGATTTCCGTGCTTCCACGTCCCAGCTGTACTGACAGGTCCCACAAACACGATAGTAAATCGAATGGCCGCCAGAGTACACCACACTTGGCGGCAGGGTAATTCTTATCAGTCACGCTGTGTTTTTCTGCGAGGAAGGTCAACACAAAGTACCCCCTTCTTGCAAAGCTTCACCCAGGGTGAAATTCCGTTTTCCCTTTCCGAAAACTGAACGATTGGTAAGTCCATCTATACTGCTAACTACGAAAACTAAAAAAAGTTGTTGTCCCGGGGGTTCTTGATACCGATTTTGCATGTTTCCTTGAACCTGTTATCTGTGTTGGATGTTGCTCTTGACTTGGCAATATTGTCTATCTATCTGGTCATTTTGAAGCTAATTACTAGACAGACGACGGTAAAGTAGGTAGTTTTGGTCATTTAGAAGCTAATTACGTACTACTGAGTGCCGATAACCGCAGATACACCAATATACCAGGTATTGTATGGTTTTCTGGGGTCAGTCCCAATTTGTCCCAGCTGTATTGTTCCTCCCAAAATTTTATGTGAAATCCTATGTGTATGTATCTGTGTTCTTGTCCGATTAGGAATGTGGTATTTGAGCAGTTCTATGTTCTGGATCTTTCTACGTGTTCCTTCATGGATCTACATGTTTTTGGAGTACCTATCTTCGTTTTCCTCTGTGAATCCATGTGTTCATTGTATTGTTCCTCCCAAAATTTTATTGCATTTACTTGATTTTATTACATACTTGATTTTATTAAATTTGTTCGAACGAATATTACTGTTTTATTGACTTGTATTGCCAAAGGGACTGGTCCGGGACATTATTGAAAATACTAATGGGACATTGGATAGCACTCCCGAACCAGAGGGACAGGTCCTGGGACATATCTCTACTACCAGTGGGACAACATTTGGTGTCGTGCCCTACAACTGGGACAATTCTTTCCCGGCCCTCTAAAATTCGTCCTAATGATCGGAATGAGTTCAAATTTGATGTGTGTCATACTGAAGCACTCCTGATCGATTACAACCCAAAAAATCGGCGGGGAAAAATTCGTATCTCTACGCGGTAGTGAAAGGGGTGCCTCCATGAACATTCTTTAAAGGGATCCTATAGTATTTATTTATTTCGTAATTGAACTTGAAGCTCCGTTGGGGGAATTTCCTCCATATTTCATTGAGGGATTTACATAATTACGTTCCAGTTTATATCAAACGGTTACTTCCTCCATGTCCTCCAGCCATAGCCACCTCTTCCGTGGGCGAACTCTACTACTCGAACCTGGCCTCTGGTAGATTCATTCTCTTTCCATTCATCGAACAATGTCTCGTTTCCTTGCCCTTCTATATGAATCAAACAATAATATATGAAGACCGTTAGTTGGCTGTGTATTGTGTGTTGTGTGTATTCGTCTCTATTCTTCAGCAACATGAAGAAACTGGTTTACAAATTCGCTTGATAACCTTGTATTCCCACACCTCAAAGTAGTTTCTTTATTTTCGCGCGAGCACCCGAGGTTCTGACACTTGAGTGGCCACAGGTCTGAGAACCGTCTCATAATATGGAAACGTTTGTTACTTCGACGTGCAACCTGAGAACCCGCCCAGGACCACTGATTTCCCGCTGCCATTCTTGCCTCACTTTCTGCTGTCATACATTACTCTCAGCCACAGCCAGCAAGGATCCCCAACGATCTACACATCACCTGCATATGTGCAAGATGCTGCATCAACCAGTTGAGGATTGCTTGAAACCAGTTTAAAGTATCGTCAGCATACGTTTCTTTGAAACTATAATTCTAGCCCAGATTCGGTAGGGACTAGCACAAAATTCATGATTATTGTTAAGATTTAGGTTGGTACGAGTACACACAAATCCAAAATTAGGTACCTTCTTTTCGGGAACACAAACCTACATTAGAGCAAGAAACGCTGCAAAGTCCTTGTCACATGGGTTTATTATTCTATTGGATTATTATTCTTTCATGTGCAATATGTAATTGAAATAGCAATTTTTTATGGTTTCCACTTATTTTGGCCTCCCAAAAACACGAATTAGGCTCATATACGTATATGTATATATATACTACAAATTATCTTTGATCATTGAATCGTAGCGCCATTTAATTGTCTTGGTTCACCTGCTGATACTACTTCTAGTGTCATTATTCACATTTACGTGATTTCAGACAATTTCCCAGGTTTTGACACATAAAAAATGAATTTCGGTACCTGAACCTTCGTTACAACCTCAATTCTTCAATCTTTGGGCGAAATCAACTTCATATTCGGTCTTCTCGCCCTAAAAAACATGGAAAAAAAAATACATCACAAGCTCATTTTTACTAAAACCTTAAAAAAAACCTCGAAAACTCCCCTATTTGTGCAACCATCGCCCCCCCCCCCCCCCCCTCAAACCACCACACCCCTGGGTGTATTCCGATCGGGCTGCCGAGCTTCGGAGCACAACTATGACCCAAATGTGTTCCGAAATGGAGACCCAAACTGTGTGCGGAATAACGACAGGTTTTTAAATCATAAAAAAGGAAGCTGAACCTTCGCTAGAACTTCTTTTTTCCACTCTTCGGTCAAAATCCACTTCATATTCGGGGTCTCTCCTCGTACTAAAAAACATGGAAAAGGATACCCCACAAGCTCATGTTACTAAAACACCAAAAAACCCTATTTTTCACGCCCATTTTTTCAGCCATGACACCCCTGGGTATGTTCCGACCGGGCTGCAAAGTTTCGGGACACAAATGGAGCCTGTGTGCGAAAGAACGAATTTTTGAGACCGAAAATAAAATAGCTATGGATGACAAGGCGTACGGCGGACGGACAATGAATTTTTGGAATCTGCGCACCTTGAAACGTAAAAGAAAAAATTTTGAGGGGGTGTTATAAAATTTTTTTGGTGGGCGAATGCATATATTCGCTCAGCAAGAAACCAAAACTAGATTTCATAAAACCTCGATATGACCAATAGTAATCAGCCATCCATTTTACCTTTTAATTTACGATCATATTGATAATACTCGTATTTTGTTTGTAGTTCAGACTTAAAGCCCTAATTTTAAACGGCAGGTATTTTTCCTACACTTCACTGGACGCTTGATGGTTTAATTTTGATTGCAGGAAGTCATAATACTTATGAATTATTTGTTTTATGGGTTGAACCTTGGCGTTTATTACAGGGAATATCGTACGAAAATCCAATAACGATGAGGTTTGGGTGAAAAAGAGGCTCAGCAGTCTATGAGAAGGAAGGAGTTTATACGCCAGCGAAGACGCTTTGCCCAGCCCAACTTAAACCCTTAATTCCGAAAAATCGTCTTCGTCATTTTTTACTTCGGCCATAACCTAATAACATGAACTTATGGCGTTGTTAACCCTGGGTCAATATAATTTTTCATTATTTGAGGGGTTGGAGAAAGCGGGGTGCAAAGGAAACGGTATATTGTGATCCCTCTGGCTTAAGTTTAGTTGGTTAAGGGCGGCTGCCGAGGGATCGCGAAGAGGGTGGGAAGCCAGTTGGTTTTCATTAGGGGTGAGGCCTCCTAAATGTTACCCACGGGCCTCAGACCCCAACCAATCAGACTTCTTCCCGTTTAACCCCGCTAAAACGGAGGAAGCCTTCTCTTGTTTGGAAGGTTTTCCGACGGGGAAGCCAAAGCCAGTTACCTCTGGGATGGTCCTCGTGTGGGTTAAAAGGCAAAAGAGTTGGAGGAAAGTGGATTGGAGAGAAACACGGGTGGTGGGAAGAATGGGATTCATAGATAGACTTTACCATCGCATTCGGAGGTGAAAGTATTGGTTTCGGAAATGTACATAATTCGAACGGATCCATCAGGGCAAAAAGTAGGTGTGTACCTACTGCTAAAAACCCTAATTCGTATACTGCGCTATCACAGGAATCTAATTTTGAACTAGAAAACCAATATTACTCATACAATGGAGATGACTTTCGCAGGCCAGAATTCTGTTCTGGTGAAGAGATAGGATTTCAGGATAGGATCATTTTTTATGCGTCAAAAACCTGGGAAATTGTCTGAATTCACCACAAATTTGTATAATAACACTAGAAGTAGTATTAGCAGGTGAATGAAGGCAATTAAATGGCACTATGAATGTTCAAAGATAACCGATAATTCCTCGGTTCCTGTTTTTTGGGGGCCAAAATTGGTGGAAACCTTCCAAAATAACTATTTCAATTATTGCACATGAAAGGAACAATAAATGAACAGCCAGTATTTCTATAGATATGTCCGATAGAATATCCGATAGAATAATAAACCCAAGTGACAAGGACTTTGCAGCGTTTTACGCCTTTGTATACATAGAAATATAAATTCTTGACCACATTGTTGTGGCTTCCCCATGTTTCCAGGATATCTCATACCGAAGTTATTTTCCATTAACTAACATAGCAACGACTATCTAACAACTATTTTATTTTTCTATCTTTTAATCTGTAATTCTCTATATATTTTCTTTCAACTAAATAATTATCTAGTTGTAGTTGTAACCAATGACGAAGCAATAAATTAATAACAAACTTAACTTCTAACTTGAAGTAAGAAACAATTTGTGATTAATCAAACTAATTAACATTATTATTTAGTTTAGGTGGCGAGTAGGTTCTCAACCGACTTGATACAGGTTGTTCTCAACCGAATTGATATTAGGAGTTGTGTTCTTGAAGTTCAGTTATTATGGAATCGTTGTTAGGCAACGCCTCGAGAATGCTCTATTTCCATCTTGAAACCCCATAAATAGGGATGGCAAAATGTTTAAGTAAATCGGAAAACCGATATATCGCAAGCAACATATCGATGGTACAAAAATTTCGGGTGAAAAATATTGATATATACGATATATCGGAATTTCGATACATCGCTAAATATAAGTCAAAACTGAGGGTTAAATGAGTAAACAACAATAAACATAATACATTCAATAACACATAAGTATTTAGTAAAAGTATCAAATTAAGCCTATTACATTTTTCACTTCCTTACTTACGTTACTATATTGCAACATGATATTACAAACTGACTATAGGCCTACGCACGCCTACTAGTCATTTAACTGTAAAATAAAATAAAAATGAATGAAAGTTAGTCATAAAAAACTTAGTAAAATATCGGTACCTATATACGCCAATCAAATCATAATTCAAAACTAAGTGTTGAATCAGAACAACGAAACCCCACTTTTTAGAGTCGAGTGGACGTAGAATGTGCGATAAATATCGATATTTCCGATATATCGATACTTTGTTGCCATCCCTACCTATAAACAGTTTGATCAATATTACGTTTTATAAACTGATGAGCGAGTGAAGAAAATTTTGAAAGACATTTTCAACTATTATTTATTCCAAAAAATAACTAGGTACCATGATATTATTATTATAGAGTTGTTAGTTGATATGTGGCAGGTAAACTAAAATAGTAGTTGTTGATGCTGTCGGATGCAGTTAGACCTGATCTGATGGCAGTTGTAGGATTACAACTATGCACATTTTGCCCATCTCTGTCTCATTCAAGTTTCGTAAATTCCGACCCTCGGAATTGAGCCGTAGCCAATTCATCGAAGCTGCAAGCAAATTAGACTTGTCCGTCACCTGGCGTTTTATGCAATTCCCTCGAGAGGAGCCATAGTGCGAGGCGTGGGGGAGCTAATATAGTTTACAGTACATGAGGCTGCCGTGGAGCTAATAACGTCGCTCTGAAGCGGGTTGACCCCTCTGTAGCGGTTACCCTCAGTTCAGATGCACATCCGTCATTCTGATTAATTCCACAGCAGAAGCTGGTCTCTCCGTCCCCACATCTCGGCCTCATCAGACCCTGAATTTGGTACTTTACCATTGATTTATAGCGACTGGCCGTTTGTGCAGTAATACAATTGTAATAGTGCGGATTCCTATCGTTTTCAATCGATCGACGCACAGTGGGTTGTAAGTTGTAAGTCACATTCAGTTCTTTCAATCGTTTCAATCATATAATGAATTTGAATTTGAATTTGAATCATACTGCTGTATATTGCATCATTGCTGTATTGTGTTTGTTTATCTACATTTTCTATTATTTTGTAGAAAACTGTAGATTGTCTAGATCACTGTTCTATTCGCGAGGGCGTTGTCGTTAATGCTCAAAAGAAGTGAAAGTCGTCGAAGCGTGCAAATTTTTTGGTCGCGAATGCGCACGGACTAAAAGGCGGAAGCTCCTCGAGAAGGTCGTGAATGCTCACAATCTCGTGTTTGGGGTTTTCGTTGATGCTCACTGACCTTTGCGTCAAATAGGGCATCTGATATGGAAAGATTATTTGAAACGAACGATTGCACAGTTGTAGGTGGTCAGTTATCTCGATGCAATGGAGAACGAAGGTGTCCCAACTGAGTTTGTTGAAAGTGGAGGCAGAAAAGGAGGTAATGTCGTGTTTCGGGGGGACTTCAAGTTCGTTTTTCACCGAGAATTAGCAAGTGGGGAACTTCGGTGGACTTGTGCTGCGAGAAGTCGCTGCCGTTGCAACGCTTATCTGCGAACGATTGGAAAGGAGCCTACGTTTAGGGATAGGCGATATTATTTATTGATGCGAGTAGAGTGCACTGGTTTTTTTTCGATACTCAGTACATACTTTGGTATCCATGTATAGGTGTGTTTCGCTCAAGAAGAGCACACACACGACGCTGACGAGGCCCGCAAAGGAATGGTGAAATTGAGAGCTACCGCGAAAAGAAAGGCAAATGACGATATAAGCACACCTCCGAGGAAGGTATTTTTCTATGAATTCTATGTATTGTTCTTCTATGTATTTCTTCCTCGGATTTTTTGAAAAGAAAATTGTGTTGTCGCTGTATATAGGCCTGACATATTTACATTTTTCGAGGAACTATTGTCGGTACAAGCGGACGTGTACCCCAAACTTAATTCCCTCCCTCACACCCTCAGTTTAAGACCAAAAATCATTAAGAAGCAAACTTGGGTTAACAAGTGGATTAGGCGCTTAGATGGTGGAGAAGTGTCGCTGTACCACTTCGTTAAAGTCCTCTCTTTTAAACTTCGCCCTCATACAGAAAACATGTAGCCCCCCCCCCCCACCCCCTCCGAGATTTTATTTGTACACAATGTCGCAAATCGTGGCTGATACTAATTTTTAGCGGTTTTTAACGATTTTCAACTCAGGAATGACGCTATTGACGATTTTCAACTCATTTTTGCCTTAATTTTTATTTAGGTTAATGTATTTATGACAACGTCTCAATCTTGATGGCAACAATCACACATTTTTAACCACACCTGCTCGCTCGCAGACAGTCCTAAGTCTGTATAAGTGGGAAGGGAAATTCGTGATTGAGCCACCGTGAGCATTGGGGAAACACCCACAGGCAAGCAACGTGAGTATTAACAACTAGGAAAGCATTGGCGACAAATTAGTTTGTGAGCATTCACGACTACCTTTCGCGCGCCGTGAGCATTAGGGAAAACACCCATTCGCGATAGGTAGGAACGAACCTAGGTACTTACCTTTCTGAAATGAACTTACCTAAGTAGGGGTAAAAGGAGAGAGCTGGCGCAGGGTCTAATGAAGATAACCTGACACACCTGAGAAGTGGATGGTAACAGTAGTGATAACCTTCCTCGCGACTCATACTAGGTATAACCTGTACTTTTTTACTAACTTGTTGACACTTTGAGGGTAGTTGGGGGCTAGCCCCCTTTCTGCCTTTTAAATTTCTGATGACGTCACTGGCCGTCAGGACCAACACGCTGTATTTCCGTTTCGCGGCGAAAAAATTTTCCTCTGGCGACGGGGCTCGACCCCCAACCTTTCGCGTGGAAATTTGATGCTTTACCACTAGACTACGAAAGAGCCTACCAGAGTCCTTGAATATGATGGTAGACGAATCCGCTGCAAAATAGATCGATGGCCCAGCAAACCCTCCTCCAGCTAGCATATAATTGGATAGTAAAATATGTTATTATCGATAGTTTGATACAGCGAGGCACGATGAATGCATAGACGGGGCATTATTTCAAATACCAGGTCGAGTGTGGAATTGAGCTTTCGTCACTTGTGCGCTGGAATGTGGATGGGACACGAGATGTGGAAGACTTGTTATGAGACAGTAATGTGTTTTGACTTCTTGGATACCTTCTATGACGGCTGTCAGTAGCTCCACATTGATGTGGTTGGTTCGATTTTTTTTTTAAGATGACCTCTAATGGGGCTTCAAGTTTCTCTTCCGTCTCATAACCAATCACATTAATCGAAATTGTGAGGTTCTGTGTGTTACTCTATAGTTCCATCCTCTATCTGGGACAAGTGCGGCCAAAACAGTCCACAGAAAGCATTTTTCATCGCCATTTTAGATGTTGATTACGCCTATCATTGAGATTGAATTTGAAGAGGGAGTGGTGATGATCCACTGTGCCACACGTGTTCGACCAGTGAAATATTTTATTGATCCGAGTAGACCTCGTCGGAATTTGCTGTGTAGGTATTTCGTAGGTCGTAAATAATTTCGCAATCTAAAGTTTAATGAGAATATCGACACTGCTCAGTACCTTTCACTGCTTTATTCGAGTAGCTACATCCCACTATTTAACGTAGCGTGAAACTGGTATGTTATTTGGTACCTAGATGAGAAATAATCTACAAGACACCCTGCGAAGAACGAAGGGATTCCTACAATGATCATCAAATCTTTATCAGGTTAAAAATAAATTGTTAAACTAAATAGTCGATTAGTTCTTTGATTAAAATATTATAGAAAAATAATAATAGAACGTAGAAAATATAAATATCGTTTTAGCAAGTTAATCGAAAAATATCTCAATCTGTAACTGTTGATAGTGTTTAACCAACTTTTCGTGAAATGGTACTTATGCGACGTGAAAAGGTGGTTCAAGGCGGGAACTAGAGCTCTGCTATCTCCTCAAATATTAGAAAATGGAAGTTTTTGTTCAAAAGTAAAATAGCTAACAGTCCACTAAATACGTTGTACAGTAGTGACTCAAGAACCTACCAGTTTATTGGAGATCAGTTATTTTATCAAAAATTCAAAGGGTTCGCTTTAGCAAATGTTTTTTGTTTGTTGTTACTTAATCATGTACACCGCATTGTTTGATAATTATAGTTTGTGCCTTTCTTAGTCAAAAGCTCCATCACCAACGTCAAGGTGAAGGCACATCGATGGAGTCCTACTTACATACTAAACACATTCATACTGCTTGGGGGTCTTTACGACCACGCTAGAGGCCCATTCATACAAGTAAATCTCCAAGGATAGTTATTCAATTTTGAGTATAAGTGGGGATGCCCATGTTTCCTGTAGGTAGGCACATTTCTAAGGAAAATTTATACCATTTTGGGCAAAATTTGGGACTTTTAAGGGAAAATGCCGTGTTTCCGGTAAGAACAATTCCATAGATTGCCATACCTACCATTTTGGGCGTTATTTTGAGGGATTGCCGTGTTTCCGGTAGGTAGGCACATTTCTAAGGAAAAGTTATACCATTTTGGACAAAATTTGGGACTTCTGGGGAAACTGCTGTTTCCAATATGAGTTCCCACCATTTTGGGCGTTTATAAGGGATTAATGACTTACTATTGACTTTTCTAAGTTCCATTCATACTGCTTGGGGGTCTTTACGACCACGCTAGAGGCCCATTCATACATTACACACATTCTAAATCGAGTCGATCATCGGTAAATTTCGCTACCTCGTAACAGGTTAGTTCAACAGGTTTTTTTTTTTTTGTTAGTATGTTTGGAATTATTTTAATTGATTTTCATAACGGTGCTATGTACAATATGGGAAAACTACATAAATTTAATAATAAAATATTCAAGTTGAATAAAAACATGTGATATTTTTAAAAATAGGAAGTTTTTATCTTCAATCACACCTATTGCTGTGAAGTCATTTTTTTTATTTTTTTTTTAATAATTTTTTCCCTAAAAATAATAATTATAATCAATATTCTATTACATTTTTTCTTTTGACGGGGTGGCTTTATTTTTCTTCGAGTTATTCCAAGTAACCATGAGCAACTGTTGACATACCGTCCTCCAATATTTTCCTTTTAGTATCAAATGGGGACAAAGCTATTTTGTTAATTTGGACAGTCGATACGTTATGTTGTTTAGATTGAATGACTACCATTTGCTTTCTTTCTATATTACCTGAAAATAAGGAGTTGTAATAATCTTCAAAAGTTATTTCATTTTCAACCACATTTCTACTAATACCCTTGATTTTCTTTATCTCCCTCTCGTCTTCGGCTAAAATCTCATACATTTTCGCTCTGAGAGCTATAAACTTGGCTATTATTTTCCCATTCATTTCATCTTTGAATTTGCCCAGTACTTTTTTATTTTTTAAAGAGAAACAGGGATGATCTTGAGGATAGTCGGATGTATCCATGTAGTCCAGCATGTTGAGAGTTTCGATGTGTATGTCGTCTGTCTTCATTGCGTATATAAAACTGTCTGTGTCCATATAACAAAGTTTCAACCTTTCAGGTCCAAATCTCGGTAACATTACATCATAATGGTACTCGTACATTGTTGTTTTGGAAATATCTAATATACTCATACCAATGTAAATAGGTTTATTGAATGTTATTGATTTTTTAGCCATGTGTACCGCGACCAGATTTTCACTGTAAATAGTTCTGTCTAGAAACTCGGGTTTTGCTATGAGTTTTTCCAGCTTTTTAGCATCTGAAACCAGATGAATGGTCAGTCTATTCCTAATGTTTTCCATAGTTTTACCAAAAATGGCGTTATTCATCAATTTGAATAGGTCTTTTTCGAAACTGTTTTTAGCGTTCTTTCTAAGATCTGTATTCAACGCTATGTACGGTCGTAACCACTGCGATTGTTTGAATTTCAATACCCGGTGGATCTTTGCAACTTTTAAACCGTGATCCATAGCTTGTTTTAGCGCGATGTAATGCACTATATAACGTTCACGGTTTCCTAGATGTGGTGTCAATTTAGTTGTCGTATCGCCGGGAGGTATAATATTTTCTGCAAGGAATGGAAGATCGTTATGTGATTTGTGTAGATGTTGTGGGTATTCAACATCAACCTCCAGGATGTATCCGTACTGATCATCTTCATTCAAACTCAGTACATCAATGTCTTCTTTACACCACGTAAATCCACCGTAAGGTAGAGGTTTCGACATGGCAAAACCATAGAGATTGTTGCAGTCCTGATAGGTGATGAAAGTAGATTCTTCTTCCTCGTTAAAGTCCTTCATATACTTGTTATTGGCTTTGACATATCTGTGGGAAGCCTGACAAATTCCTCCTCGTATCCCCTTTTCAATCATCAAAATCTGATCGTAATCAGTTAAAAGGTCCAATCTCATTTCAGTATATTTAAGCATTGCATCCCACGATAGACCAGGTAATGTAAAGTAGTGAGCTGGATCTAGCTTATGGCTTTTATGGATTGTATCTCTGAAGTTTTCGAACACATCTGCTAGTAGGAGAACATCTGTCTTGAGGTAGTGATCACTATACTCTCCAAGTGTAGTACAATTAAAGTGCCGCCATACTGTTTTCACATGTTGATAATCCTCATCCGTGATACCACGTTTATGTAATTTGCTGTAGAAGGCTTCTTTAGGAGGTAGAGAGGTTTCATCCAATTTTTCCCAGGACGAGATGTATTCATACGGAAACACGCCTTTTCTATTCATTAGAGCTAGATCGTCCAATGAATGAAACTTTGTCGTCTCTTTAAATTCAGGAACATTTTTTGCCAATGCGTCCAGACTTGCTGGCATAAACCTGAAGGTGTCAATGTATCGGATTTTGAATCCTCCTGCTACTTTTTTAGTGAACGAGATATACTTTTCTTCAGAGTTAGGAATAACCTCAATTTCTTTATCGTCGTATCCAAGCTCCTTTACGATGAAATGTGAGTCGTATCCAGAGAGGTTATGTATTAGGACTGGAATAAATTTTGGGTTCCTACATCTCAGATTACAGCTATTGTGCGCGGGACCCCTATATTTACCAGTAATATGGCAATGATCGTGTACTTTTCCATCATTTTCGGTGAACTGAGAGTTGCACAAGTAACATTTCTTTGCTGATCTAAAGATCATTTCATCTCCTTCAGATAGTGGGGTCATTGGGGTATTCACCGAATAAGCTGCCGAAATCGTCTCTGCTATTGTTTTTACTTGCTGAACAAAGTGAGAGACTGCATCTTTTCCCCTGTAGACAGTCGGTTCCGATGGTATGTCTAACTGCACATCCTCAACTTTATCCGTTTTCTTTACATAGAGACAATAGCTCATTGGTACATGTCTTTGAATTGTTTTGGTGCAGGATTCCGTAGACTCTTCTGCTGTAGGCTCTAGTAATGCTTCAAAATCAGCATATATAACGTAAGGAACCTTCAACATTCTTTCACAATGTTCGAACTCAATGTACGGTTTTTTTGTAGGCATGTCTACACGAATTGCCTTATTTTCCATACAGTATTCGTGGTGTTCAGCTAATTTATCCTCTTTCGTTTTACCATATCGATCATCGAATTTTGTGAAACACCTTTTACATACGACTATTTGTCCATTGTGTTTAGTCAACTGTCTTCCGACCAGTTTTTCAAAATGTTTGATGTAAACATAATGGTGTGCACCTGATTCGTCGTTTATGAGAAGGAGATCACGGTGATCGGGTAACTCCTCTTTTGTCACTTTAAGAGGATATATTTTGCAAGCATCATCCAATCCGTATACATTAATCGAAATGTCGTTGACATTTTCGAATTTTTTGATCTGCTTTAGAGGTGTAGGAAAATCGATGCAAGAAAAATCATAGGGGTGATCAAGATTGAAGTATTTACTCACACGCTGTGCATCCTTGGTAATAAATTTGGCTAGAATTGAATATTGAAAGCATAAATCATCTTTATTTTTCACATTGACACAAGCATGTTTGCTTTCGATTTGCGGAGGGAGTCGGATGTAAGTGCTTCCCTTTAGAGGCAAATTTTTATTAATTCTTAAACGCAACCCTTCTATATGGTGCAAAGACCATCCACTTTTTTTCAACTGAGCCTCCTCCATTTCATTTTGCAATTTTTCATTAAATTTCTTAACAACGTCATCAAGATTTGTATCAACTTGTATCGCTTTGTTTCGTGTTTTGAACGCTTTATCTTGTAACTCACCAACCGTACTTTTAAAAGTACACTCCACAAGTACATTGACCTTGATTGATGTAAATTCATTTAATGCGTCTCTTATTTTAATTTTTATGTCATCTTTCACTTTGGACAGGAAAGTTGGTAAATCTGAAGGTGAATCATTTCGAATAAACCAAGATTGCAATCGGTTCTTAAAAGCTGTTTCATAGCCATAAGTCATACCTTGTCCAATTTGTTCAAGTATAGCTTGTTTCTTCGGCTCCCACAGTTTAATCTTCTTTCCTCCTGCAGCATTGCAACACGAGTCTTCATGCTTCCTTCCATTGTAGAGATTTTTAAATGGTTTATCACAATATTTACAGGTAAAAACCATTCCACAACTATTTTCGTGCCTCCGAATATTTTTGGCACTGAAGGATTTTCCACACTTCACGCAGTTATTCATCTTCACAGTCAGAGTTGTTAACAGTACGAAGTTCAGGGAACTACTGATCAAGAACAGTGTTCATCCGTGCTTATATACCATCGCCACTTCAGAATCGACTTTATTTTAGCCAATCAGAGAAGGCGTTATTTAATCCAATGAAATTGAAGGGATTGAATAACAAATTTTTCGTAAAGAAATGGCACAGGATGATGCGTAAATGGTAAATAATGGTAAAAACCACTAAAATAGCCTGGATGAAGAAATGATAGACGAGAATGGGGGGAAAATGGTGAAAATGATCGAAATCACTTGGAATTGGTCAAAATTGTCTGAAATGGCGATGAATTAACGCCAAAAAGCAGTGGTAAGTCAATATCCTCTAATATTCGCTCAGATACCCATTCTGCATGCCTAGAACTCTCCACTTTTCAATCATGACGCCAATCGTAATAAAATAAAATAAATCAATTAATGCATGAATAATATTAGCTCACATATACATGCTGCATATTATAGGCGAGAGTGGTCTACTGTAAGTGGTGTGGGAGGGGGAAAAGGGAAAATGGGTGTGATTAGGGAAATGGAGGGGAGGGGGTAAAACGTTGATTAATTATCATTATAAAGTAAATTACTCCAAATTATCAAAGCAATGATAAAAAACACAAATAAATACGCATGAAATACTGCAAGGGGGAAAAAAAAATCATTGGGTTTCTCAATTGTACTATGACTCATCATGTTATCAACCGTCATCCCAGCCACTGAATAATCAGATTTTGGTATACAGCCCGGTATTGTTAACCATTTTAGCGGCACACACCCCTATCTCTCAGATAATCTGAGGGAGGTATGGAACCCGAAGGTCACTGGAACTATGCCATCTGCACACTAGGTTAACGTACTGGCTGCAACTCAATATCTGGGGAACAGGACTCAACCGAAGCTGAATCTTTACAGATATGCTGAGTCATTGAAAGTACTGAGCTGGCTCAGGGAATCGAACCCTGAATGCCCGCACGGAAGGCGGATGCTATAACCACTAGATCAAGGCGACCAGCTCATAATGGGCTATTGTTTTTAATTTTTTCAATCGAAAACCCGTGTAGGACTTATTATGACCGTCAACTCGAACCATTTGAATATTTCCAACCAGGAGGATAACTCATATTAGGTACTTGAACTTACTTAGTAATTATTGGCTTTTCATTGCAGTTAATAACTGGGGGTAACTTGGGGTTCATCTCAGTTGCTGTGTAATACAGGGTAAGTTTGGTGTGAATATAATTTTCTCCCAATTGATAGCAAGTTTTGTAAGAAAATAATTATAACACCTAATGTGTTTACAACAAATTTTAAATGCTTGGCTTACAAAATATAGGCAAATTTCAAAATTTCAAACAGGTAAAATGCGTGGATTTAGGGTCATAAAGTGCAAATTGACCGATATTGGTGAACTGTACTATAAATAAACTAATTTATTGATGTGCTGAATAACACCCCTCAAAATAAAATAAAAAGGTTACTTTTAAAAATTACAGTATTTTACCACAATTGTCAGGAATAATCCTGTTTTTTGAGGCCAACAAATTTAAAATGGTAACCAAAACCATAAGATTTTACATGTTCAAAATTACGCCGAATGTTTCAATCAAGGTTTAAGGATTATTTTTCCAATTTTATGCTCTTTAATAAATGCAAAATTCAATCAATCAATTTATTCACAAATTTCCCTAGAGGATTGTTGTGGGGAATAATAGACTTGTTTGTGTTGTAAATGTGAACTATTCACATACTTACCACTCTGAGAGACAGCAACTAAGCAAATGCACACTGTTGGGATTAATTATTAAATAATGGGAGTGTGAGAGGGGGAGAGAAACCATATTTCGGTGAAGACTCAGTCTGAGCTTACCAGTGCCCTGATAGCAGGAGAACAGGAGTCGCCAAGGGGTCCACTCGCTCCCCAGGCCTAGTTATTTTGAGATGGAGAAGGGGAACCACCAACCTCGGAGTGAGTGGACCCCTTGGCGACTCCTGTTCTCCTGCTATCAGGGCACTGGTAAGCTCAGACTGAGTCTTCACCGAAATATGGTTTCTCTCCCCCTCTCACACTCCCATTATTTAATAATTAATCCCAACAGTGTGCATTTGCTTAGTTGCTGTCTCTCAGAGTGGTAAGTATGTGAATAGTTCACATTTACAACACAAACAAGTCTATTATTCCCCACAACAATCCTCTAGGGAAATTTGTGAATAAATTGATTGATTGAATTTTGCATTTATTAAAGAGCATAAAATTGGAAAAATAATCCTTAAACCTTGATTGAAACATTCGGCGTAATTTTGAACATGTAAAATCTTATGGTTTTGGTTACCATTTTAAATTTGTTGGCCTCAAAAAACAGGATTATTCCTGACAATTGTGGTAAAATACTGTAATTTTTAAAAGTAACCTTTTTATTTTATTTTGAGGGGTGTTATTCAGCACATCAATAAATTAGTTTATTTATAGTACAGTTCACCAATATCGGTCAATTTGCACTTTATGACCCTAAATCCACGCATTTTACCTGTTTGAAATTTTGAAATTTGCCTATATTTTGTAAGCCAAGCATTTAAAATTTGTTGTAAACACATTAGGTGTTATAATTATTTTCTTACAAAACTTGCTATCAATTGGGAGAAAATTATATTCACACCAAACTTACCCTGTATTACACAGCAACTGAGATGAACCCCAAGTTACCCCCAGTTATTAACTGCAATGAAAAGCCAATAATTACTAAGTAAGTTCAAGTACCTAATATGAGTTATCCTCCTGGTTGGAAATATTCAAATGGTTCGAGTTGACGGTCATAATAAGTCCTACACGGGTTTTCGATTGAAAAAATTAAAAACAATAGCCCATTATGAGCTGGTCGCCTTGATCTAGTGGTTATAGCATCCGCCTTCCGTGCGGGCATTCAGGGTTCGATTCCCTGAGCCAGCTCAGTACTTTCAATGACTCAGCATATCTGTAAAGATTCAGCTTCGGTTGAGTCCTGTTCCCCAGATATTGAGTTGCAGCCAGTACGTTAACCTAGTGTGCAGATGGCATAGTTCCAGTGACCTTCGGGTTCCATACCTCCCTCAGATTATCTGAGAGATAGGGGTGTGTGCCGCTAAAATGGTTAACAATACCGGGCTGTATACCAAAATCTGATTATTCAGTGGCTGGGATGACGGTTGATAACATGATGAGTCATAGTACAATTGAGAAACCCAATGATTTTTTTTTCCCCCTTGCAGTATTTCATGCGTATTTATTTGTGTTTTTTATCATTGCTTTGATAATTTGGAGTAATTTACTTTATAATGATAATTAATCAACGTTTTACCCCCTCCCCTCCATTTCCCTAATCACACCCATTTTCCCTTTTCCCCCTCCCACACCACTTACAGTAGACCACTCTCGCCTATAATATGCAGCATGTATATGTGAGCTAATATTATTCATGCATTAATTGATTTATTTTATTTTATTACGATTGGCGTCATGATTAAAAAGTGGAGAGTTCTAGGCATGCAGAATGGGTATCTGAGCGAATATTAGAGGATATTGACTTACCACTGCTTTTTGGCGTTAATTCATCGCCATTTCAGACAATTTTGACCAATTCCAAGTGATTTCGATCATTTTCACCATTTTCCCCCCATTCTCGTCTATCATTTCTTCATCCAGGCTATTTTAGTGGTTTTTACCATTATTTACCATTTACGCATCATCCTGTGCCATTTCTTTACGAAAAATTTGTTATTCAATCCCTTCAATTTCATTGGATTAAATAACGCCTTCTCTGATTGGCTAAAATAAAGTCGATTCTGAAGTGGCGATGGTATATAAGCACGGATGAACACTGTTCTTGATCAGTAGTTCCCTGAACTTCGTACTGTTAACAACTCTGACTGTGAAGATGAATAACTGCGTGAAGTGTGGAAAATCCTTCAGTGCCAAAAATATTCGGAGGCACGAAAATAGTTGTGGAATGGTTTTTACCTGTAAATATTGTGATAAACCATTTAAAAATCTCTACAATGGAAGGAAGCATGAAGACTCGTGTTGCAATGCTGCAGGAGGAAAGAAGATTAAACTGTGGGAGCCGAAGAAACAAGCTATACTTGAACAAATTGGACAAGGTATGACTTATGGCTATGAAACAGCTTTTAAGAACCGATTGCAATCTTGGTTTATTCGAAATGATTCACCTTCAGATTTACCAACTTTCCTGTCCAAAGTGAAAGATGACATAAAAATTAAAATAAGAGACGCATTAAATGAATTTACATCAATCAAGGTCAATGTACTTGTGGAGTGTACTTTTAAAAGTACGGTTGGTGAGTTACAAGATAAAGCGTTCAAAACACGAAACAAAGCGATACAAGTTGATACAAATCTTGATGACGTTGTTAAGAAATTTAATGAAAAATTGCAAAATGAAATGGAGGAGGCTCAGTTGAAAACGCTGCAAATCCCTGCACAACGGTTTATTATTTTGTATAGAATACCCTTCTGTTACAGATCACAGCTCTATGTATAGATAACCCGTCTATATAATATGATATGTACTATTCTATTATATGCATATTATGTAGATCGCAGACACACCGTAGGTTAGTACCTAACCCCGTACTCGTTACTAGGTACCTACCTAAATCACGAGTTAAATGTTGCTAAAATAATTCTGCCGATGACAAACAGTACCTAACAAAAAGAAACACACATAATGAAGTTCTGAAAAGAAATTGTTGATGAGGAGTGAAAAAAGTTGCAAAAGTACCTACCAACAAACTCCAGCCCCTTCTACGTAGATGGTATAATTTACCGTTGTGTAATAATTTACCGTTGAGTAATGATTTACCGTAGTAATAATTTACCCATCAATAATACTTCAACGTTTGTTCAAGTTTCACTACCTACCAACAAACTCCAATAGAGCCATCATTTTTCAAATTAAATAATAAATATCACAGAACAACCAACTCGACTTCATACTCCGCCAATATAATCAGGTGATCCCTACCAATGATTGGCCGTATTCACAAATTCCTATTGTGGGCGCGTCTCTGGTTACGAGATTTGGTTTGGATTGTATACAATTTCATTCACACTGGAGTCGAAAATGCCTGTCGGTGCAAACTTCGGGGCCTTACTGTGAACGAACGGCTGGACGTACGATGCTCCGGATGGTCTTAAAAAACTCGCAAGTTCAAGAACTATTTAAAACCGTAAAAATATTTACGTAAAAAAATGGTATAGGCGTTTTGAAAATTTCAACCCCTATTTTGAACCCCTTAGAGATGACTCACAGTAACGTCGAGCTTCGAGGACCAACTAGACGCCGAACGGAACCTATAACCCGAATTTCATCAATTTTTTTTCATGGTAACTAAGAAAAGTGGCCCGTACGGCGTACGGCGTACGGCGTACGGCGTACGGCGGACAGACAGAAATATTTTTATTGCAGTTTTGGATTCTACATATCTTGAAACGTAAACCATCAAATTTTGAGGGGGGGTAAGAATTTTTTTTTTCATGCTCGATTCCAATGGTTCATTATTGAAAATAATAAACCAAAAAGTGGATGGTCTTTGCACCATATAGAAGGGTTGCGTTTAAGAATTAATAAAAATTTGCCTCTAAAGGGAAGCACTTACATCCGACTCCCTCCGCAAATCGAAAGCAAACATGCTTGTGTCAATGTGAAAAATAAAGATGATTTATGCTTTCAATATTCAATTCTAGCCAAATTTATTACCAAGGATGCACAGCGTGTGAGTAAATACTTCAATCTTGATCACCCCTATGATTTTTCTTGCATCGATTTTCCTACACCTCTAAAGCAGATCAAAAAATTCGAAAATGTCAACGACATTTCGATTAATGTATACGGATTGGATGATGCTTGCAAAATATATCCTCTTAAAGTGACAAAAGAGGAGTTACCCGATCACCGTGATCTCCTTCTCATAAACGACGAATCAGGTGCACACCATTATGTTTACATCAAACATTTTGAAAAACTGGTCGGAAGACAGTTGACTAAACACAATGGACAAATAGTCGTATGTAAAAGGTGTTTCACAAAATTCGATGATCGATATGGTAAAACGAAAGAGGATAAATTAGCTGAACACCACGAATACTGTATGGAAAATAAGGCAATTCGTGTAGACATGCCTACAAAAAAACCGTACATTGAGTTCGAACATTGTGAAAGAATGTTGAAGGTTCCTTACGTTATATATGCTGATTTTGAAGCATTACTAGAGCCTACAGCAGAAGAGTCTACGGAATCCTGCACCAAAACAATTCAAAGACATGTACCAATGAGCTATTGTCTCTATGTAAAGAAAACGGATAAAGTTGAGGATGTGCAGTTAGACATACCATCGGAACCGACTGTCTACAGGGGAAAAGATGCAGTCTCTCACTTTGTTCAGCAAGTAAAAACAATAGCAGAGACGATTTCGGCAGCTTATTCGGTGAATACCCCAATGACCCCACTATCTGAAGGAGATGAAATGATCTTTAGATCAGCAAAGAAATGTTACTTGTGCAACTCTCAGTTCACCGAAAATGATGGAAAAGTACACGATCATTGCCATATTACTGGTAAATATAGGGGTCCCGCGCACAATAGCTGTAATCTGAGATGTAGGAACCCAAAATTTATTCCAGTCCTAATACATAACCTCTCTGGATACGACTCACATTTCATCGTAAAGGAGCTTGGATACGACGATAAAGAAATTGAGGTTATTCCTAACTCTGAAGAAAAGTATATCTCGTTCACTAAAAAAGTAGCAGGAGGATTCAAAATCCGATACATTGACACCTTCAGGTTTATGCCAGCAAGTCTGGACGCATTGGCAAAAAATGTTCCTGAATTTAAAGAGACGACAAAGTTTCATTCATTGGACGATCTAGCTCTAATGAATAGAAAAGGCGTGTTTCCGTATGAATACATCTCGTCCTGGGAAAAATTGGATGAAACCTCTCTACCTCCTAAAGAAGCCTTCTACAGCAAATTACATAAACGTGGTATCACGGATGAGGATTATCAACATGTGAAAACAGTATGGCGGCACTTTAATTGTACTACACTTGGAGAGTATAGTGATCACTACCTCAAGACAGATGTTCTCCTACTAGCAGATGTGTTCGAAAACTTCAGAGATACAATCCATAAAAGCCATAAGCTAGATCCAGCTCACTACTTTACATTACCTGGTCTATCGTGGGATGCAATGCTTAAATATACTGAAATGAGATTGGACCTTTTAACTGATTACGATCAGATTTTGATGATTGAAAAGGGGATACGAGGAGGAATTTGTCAGGCTTCCCACAGATATGTCAAAGCCAATAACAAGTATATGAAGGACTTTAACGAGGAAGAAGAATCTACTTTCATCACCTATCAGGACTGCAACAATCTCTATGGTTTTGCCATGTCGAAACCTCTACCTTACGGTGGATTTACGTGGTGTAAAGAAGACATTGATGTACTGAGTTTGAATGAAGATGATCAGTACGGATACATCCTGGAGGTTGATGTTGAATACCCACAACATCTACACAAATCACATAACGATCTTCCATTCCTTGCAGAAAATATTATACCTCCCGGCGATACGACAACTAAATTGACACCACATCTAGGAAACCGTGAACGTTATATAGTGCATTACATCGCGCTAAAACAAGCTATGGATCACGGTTTAAAAGTTGCAAAGATCCACCGGGTATTGAAATTCAAACAATCGCAGTGGTTACGACCGTACATAGCGTTGAATACAGATCTTAGAAAGAACGCTAAAAACAGTTTCGAAAAAGACCTATTCAAATTGATGAATAACGCCATTTTTGGTAAAACTATGGAAAACATTAGGAATAGACTGACCATTCATCTGGTTTCAGATGCTAAAAAGCTGGAAAAACTCATAGCAAAACCCGAGTTTCTAGACAGAACTATTTACAGTGAAAATCTGGTCGCGGTACACATGGCTAAAAAATCAATAACATTCAATAAACCTATTTACATTGGTATGAGTATATTAGATATTTCCAAAACAACAATGTACGAGTACCATTATGATGTAATGTTACCGAGATTTGGACCTGAAAGGTTGAAACTTTGTTATATGGACACAGACAGTTTTATATACGCAATGAAGACAGACGACATACACATCGAAACTCTCAACATGCTGGACTACATGGATACATCCGACTATCCTCAAGATCATCCCTGTTTCTCTTTAAAAAATAAAAAAGTACTGGGCAAATTCAAAGATGAAATGAATGGGAAAATAATAGCCAAGTTTATAGCTCTCAGAGCGAAAATGTATGAGATTTTAGCCGAAGACGAGAGGGAGATAAAGAAAATCAAGGGTATTAGTAGAAATGTGGTTGAAAATGAAATAACTTTTGAAGATTATTACAACTCCTTATTTTCAGGTAATATAGAAAGAAAGCAAATGGTAGTCATTCAATCTAAACAACATAACGTATCGACTGTCCAAATTAACAAAATAGCTTTGTCCCCATTTGATACTAAAAGGAAAATATTGGAGGACGGTATGTCAACAGTTGCTCATGGTTACTTGGAATAACTCGAAGAAAAATAAAGCCACCCCGTCAAAAGAAAAAATGTAATAGAATATTGATTATAATTATTATTTTTAGGGAAAAAATTATTAAAAAAAAAATAAAAAAAATGACTTCACAGCAATAGGTGTGATTGAAGATAAAAACTTCCTATTTTTAAAAATATCACATGTTTTTATTCAACTTGAATATTTTATTATTAAATTTATGTAGTTTTCCCATATTGTACATAGCACCGTTATGAAAATCAATTAAAATAATTCCAAACATACTAACAAAAAAAAAAAAAACCTGTTGAACTAACCTGTTACGAGGTAGCGAAATTTACCGATGATCGACTCGATTTAGAATGTGTGTAATGTATGAATGGGCCTCTAGCGTGGTCGTAAAGACCCCCAAGCAGTATGAATGGAACTTAGAAAAGTCAATAGTAAGTCATTAATCCCTTATAAACGCCCAAAATGGTGGGAACTCATATTGGAAACAGCAGTTTCCCCAGAAGTCCCAAATTTTGTCCAAAATGGTATAACTTTTCCTTAGAAATGTGCCTACCTACCGGAAACACGGCAATCCCTCAAAATAACGCCCAAAATGGTAGGTATGGCAATCTATGGAATTGTTCTTACCGGAAACACGGCATTTTCCCTTAAAAGTCCCAAATTTTGCCCAAAATGGTATAAATTTTCCTTAGAAATGTGCCTACCTACAGGAAACATGGGCATCCCCACTTATACTCAAAATTGAATAACTATCCTTGGAGATTTACTTGTATGAATGGGCCTCTAGCGTGGTCGTAAAGACCCCCAAGCAGTATGAATGTGTTTAGTATGTAAGTAGGACTCCATCGATGTGCCTTCACCTTGACGTTGGTGATGGAGCTTTTGACTAAGAAAGGCACAAACTATAATTATCAAACAATGCGGTGTACATGATTAAGTAACAACAAACAAAAAACATTTGCTAAAGCGAACCCTTTGAATTTTTGATAAAATAACTGATCTCCAATAAACTGGTAGGTTCTTGAGTCACTACTGTACAACGTATTTAGTGGACTGTTAGCTATTTTACTTTTGAACAAAAACTTCCATTTTCTAATATTTGAGGAGATAGCAGAGCTCTAGTTCCCGCCTTGAACCACCTTTTCACGTCGCATAAGTACCATTTCACGAAAAGTTGGTTAAACACTATCAACAGTTACAGATTGAGATATTTTTCGATTAACTTGCTAAAACGATATTTATATTTTCTACGTTCTATTATTATTTTTCTATAATATTTTAATCAAAGAACTAATCGACTATTTAGTTTAACAATTTATTTTTAACCTGATAAAGATTTGATGATCATTGTAGGAATCCCTTCGTTCTTCGCAGGGTGTCTTGTAGATTATTTCTCATCTAGGTACCAAATAACATACCAGTTTCACGCTACGTTAAATAGTGGGATGTAGCTACTCGAATAAAGCAGTGAAAGGTACTGAGCAGTGTCGATATTCTCATTAAACTTTAGATTGCGAAATTATTTACGACCTACGAAATACCTACACAGCAAATTCCGACGAGGTCTACTCGGATCAATAAAATATTTCACTGGTCGAACACGTGTGGCACAGTGGATCATCACCACTCCCTCTTCAAATTCAATCTCAATGATAGGCGTAATCAACATCTAAAATGGCGATGAAAAATGCTTTCTGTGGACTGTTTTGGCCGCACTTGTCCCAGATAGAGGATGGAACTATAGAGTAACACACAGAACCTCACAATTTCGATTAATGTGATTGGTTATGAGACGGAAGAGAAACTTGAAGCCCCATTAGAGGTCATCTTAAAAAAAAAATCGAACCAACCACATCAATGTGGAGCTACTGACAGCCGTCATAGAAGGTATCCAAGAAGTCAAAACACATTACTGTCTCATAACAAGTCTTCCACATCTCGTGTCCCATCCACATTCCAGCGCACAAGTGACGAAAGCTCAATTCCACACTCGACCTGGTATTTGAAATAATGCCCCGTCTATGCATTCATCGTGCCTCGCTGTATCAAACTATCGATAATAACATATTTTACTATCCAATTATATGCTAGCTGGAGGAGGGTTTGCTGGGCCATCGATCTATTTTGCAGCGGATTCGTCTACCATCATATTCAAGGACTCTGGTAGGCTCTTTCGTAGTCTAGTGGTAAAGCATCAAATTTCCACGCGAAAGGTTGGGGGTCGAGCCCCGTCGCCAGAGGAAAATTTTTTCGCCGCGAAACGGAAATACAGCGTGTTGGTCCTGACGGCCAGTGACGTCATCAGAAATTTAAAAGGCAGAAAGGGGGCTAGCCCCCAACTACCCTCAAAGTGTCAACAAGTTAGTAAAAAAGTACAGGTTATACCTAGTATGAGTCGCGAGGAAGGTTATCACTACTGTTACCATCCACTTCTCAGGTGTGTCAGGTTATCTTCATTAGGCCCTGCGCCAGCTCTCTCCTTTTACCCCTACTTACCTACATAATACATAACTATTCAACAAAATAATGGTGAGTTGAAATACTGGCGGTAGCACAATTGTGTATAATAAATATTATAATATTTCTATATGTTACGGATAAAGCAAGAATGAAAGGTAAAGCTAAGTTTAACCAATTAAACCTAGGTGATACCCATACTAACCATCCCTAGGTGAACCCCTGTTTAACCGGTTTACTTTACATTCTTGCTTTATCCGTAACATATTTATACATATAAGCAGTAGCGGTGCGTGGCACCAGACCAGAACACAAAAACAACAGATTTGTCTACAAAATACCCCAAAGCAACAACACCCTTCCGTTAGTTACTGATAGAGTGATATTCAGAAAAGCTTATCTCTTTTAATCAACACTCTATCGTCGTAAGAAAACGTCGACGATTTCTACTGCAAATTAACCACTGAATTCATGTGTTACAAAATACAGTAAACTAAAATACAACAAAACAATGACCCGTCGGCTGGTACCTACTTGAATGGAGAAGCTATTGACTACAAGCTAGGCAGCTATTGACTAGAACTAGGTAGGTGTTGACGCGGATCAATCCACAAACAGCAAACAGGACAAAACGCACGTAGGTATACCACAAATACAAATCTGTCATCGGAACCGGACCGAACGCAAATCGCATAAAATTTGACTAAAAAAAAATTGAAAACTGACAACAGACTCAACAGAGAAAGCGAATGTGATTTAGTGACAAAAAAACCAAATCAGAAGAAGAAGCATCTCGTATCGAGATGACAAATTGAATCGAAGGGATCGAATCGATTGTGAATTGAACGACTTTGGGGTTGAAATCAGATTCTGGGACAGGTCAAAAGTGGGCGTGGCGACCAACTCGACTGAGCATGCGTGGACGGGCCAATTTTCTCGGTTGTCATGGGAACACTAGGCCCCAGGACCTGCCTTCCAGTTTCAGGAGCCTAGGTTTCGATTTCGATTGCAGGACATCGATTACTGTCGCTTTATTCAGATAACATGCTTGGTCTATGGAGCTAACATTAAGGAACATGCTCTACTAGAATATTGAATATCCATAGCCAGAGAAATCTGGCGAGTCGCAGTCGAACTTTGTGAAAAATGCTATGTAGGTACAGTGTGTGGAGGGAAATTCAGATGCCAACTGAACAATGGTTGGTCTTTTTTACTCTAGTGTTTTTGGGTGCCGGGACAGTGGCCCAAGTGGCCTTATGGAAGCAACGCCCCTGCATAAAAACATGAGAACTATAATTTACTTACCTGAAAAATGTATATCGGTCTCGTTGAAATAGTGGGGAAAAGGGTTCTATAAAGGTGGTGAAATGGTTTTGTCATTTCTCTCTCATTCTTTTTAAACCGTTTGTTACAGATCTCGGTATGGCACGCCCACGCGTAGAACATCTCCGCTCTCTGCTGCTCTCTTTGCAGCACAGTCGGCCTTATAATTTCCTAAAACTCTAATATGAACTCTTGTCGAGACGAGAACCACACGTTTGCCTAGGCCTTCAAATCGTGCTACGAGATGTTAGAGTTCTCCTAGTAAATGTGATATTTTTGAGTCTGGTCCTTTTTTTTAAACAGCGTAAATCCGAAACCACGTCCATCTTCTCGGTTTTGTTCAATGGGATCAGTGAATGTTTAGAGCTTCTACGATGGCAATGACCTATGCTGAGAATATGGTTGCGTTGGGGTTTATCTTAAAAGACGCATTCAAGTGAGAGTTGACCTAAAAAAAAACCCATATCCAACCCCCTGTTGTGATTTATCCATATTCAACCCCCTGATATGTATAATATTGTGGGCATAGAAGGAAAACCCGCAAACTACACTTTTGGCTGAAAACGAGTTGTTGGCTTCACCGTGATGTTTATGGGGTTCTACAGTAGCCCACATAGTTTCAAAAAAAAAAAAAAAAAACGCTGCAAATCCCTGCACAACGGTTTATTATTTTGTATAGAATACCCTTCTGTTACAGATCACAGCTCTATGTATGGATAACCCGTCTATATAATATGATATGTACTATTCTATGCATAATTATTTAGATCGCAGACCCTCCGTAGGTTAGTACCTAACCCCGTACTCGTTACTAGGTACCTACCTAAAACACGAGTTAAATGTTGCTAAAATAATTCTGCCGATGACAAACAGTACCTAACAAAAAGAAACACACATAATGAAGTTCTGAAAAGAAATTGTTGATTAGGAGTGAAGAAAGTTGCAAAAGTACCTACCAACAAACTCCAGCCCCTTCTACGTAGATGGTATAATGAACCGTTGTGTAATAATTTACCGTTGAGTAATGATTTACCGTAGTAATAATTTACCCATCAATAATACTTCAACGTTTGTTCAAGTTTCACTACCTACCAACAAACTCCAAAAGAGCCATCATTTTTCAAATTAAATAATATCACAGAACAACCAACTCGACTTCATACTCCGCCAATATAATAATAATAATGATAATATAATAATAATATTCTATCTCCGCCAAATTTCCTATTGTGGGCGCGTCTCTGGTTACGAGATTTGGTTTGAATTGTATACAATTTCATTCACCCTGGAGTCGAAAATGCCTGTCGGTGCAAACTTCGGGGCCTTACTGTGAACGAACGGCTGGACGTACGATGCTCCGGATGGTCTTAAAAAACTCGCAAGTTCAAGGACTATTTAAAACCGTAAAAATATTTACGTAAAAAAAATGGTATAGGCGTTTTGAAAATTTCAACCTCTATTTTGAACCCCTTAGAGATGACTCACAGTAACGTCGAGCTTCGAGGACCAACTAGACGCCGAACGGAACCTATAACCCGAATTTCATCAATTTTGTTTCATGGTAACTAAGAAAAGTGGCCCGTACGGCGTACGGCGGACAGACAGAAATATTTTTATTGCAGTTTTGGATTCTACATACCTTGAAACGTAAACCATCAAATTTTGAGGGGGGGGGGGGGGGGGGGGGGGTAAGAATTTTTTTTTCATGCTCGATTCCAATGGTTCATTATTGAAAATAATAAACCAAAAAACGCCTTTCACATTATGATGGAGTAGCTCATTTCCGCTAGCTCCATAAAAGCAAAATTTTTTATGGGAAAACCCGCCAAGTGCTCCTAAATGGAGTTAGCGGATTCTTCCACTGGCCAAAAGTATTACGTTCGAGTTTGGCCATTGTCTTTCAACGTAATCTCTCAGCATGGACTCAGCCTCACTTGATGACACGCTTTACATGATCGGTGGTCATGAGCCAATGGCGTCCAAAACACCGTTGGTTTAGTATGGTGATGAACGAGTGGTACAACATCTGACAAGGACGTGCCACTTTGGCTGAGCAGAGGCATGGATCGATGTGCTCAGAATCTCTTCGGAGGTTAAGACGTCAGTGTCGGCAGCAATCGCTGGACACCTTGCTGTAAGATACAGTAGCTGTCTATCAGAGAGCGTGGATCTCTTAAGAATAAGAGGTGTAATACTAGTTTCTGCGTGCATAACGTTGAGTGGAGTCGTTGGTAGGTATTACCGCAATGTATGTGGTACCTAGCTGACCCTGATATTTTTCTCGGTACATAGTACCTACCAAAGTACCTACTGAATCTGTATTAAGAAATACACGCGAAATCTGTTGTAGCAAGGAACTCAATGTCTCAAAATCACGAGTGATTTTAATTAAGTAGTTGTTACATTTATAATAATATATTACGAATTCTGGGCGGTATTTATACCATTTGATTCACCCTCATGTTGATGATATATTTTCGGTTGAACTTGTAGCCTAATGAAAACGATTCCAGTAAATGATATTACCTAATGAAAACTTCTTCAAAATTTCTTCTACTTGTTCTAGATTTCTAGAAATAATACTATCGTATGGTATAAATGTGGTTGGGTGAATTCTCCAAATACATACCTAAACCTAAATTTTATCTATATAACTAAATTTACAGGTGATTTTCTGTTTGTCCTTCAATCACGCCAAAACGGCTCAATGGATCGAACCCATCTCGCGTATTTAAATGTTTCTATGACCAGGGAAGGACATAGGGGGGTTTACTCCCGGATCCGATGGATAGGGGTGGGGGTTTATGGGGAAGCCGAAACATAAAAAAATTAAATTCTCGAAAACGGATAAATGGATCGAACCCATCTCGCGTATTTAAATGTTTCTATGACCGGGGAAGGACATAGGGGGGTTTACTTCCGGATCCGATGGATAGGGATGGGGGTTTATGGGGAAGCCGAAACATAAAAAAATTAAATTCTCGAAAACGGCTCAATGGATCGAACCCATCTCGCGTATTTAAATGTTTCTATGGCCGGGGAAGGACATAGGGGGATTCACTCCCGGATCTGATGAATAGGGGTGGGGGTTTATAGGGAAGCGGAAACATAAAAAAATTAAATTCTCGAAAACAGCTCAAACCCCTATTCATCAGATCCGGGAGTGAATCCCCCTATGTCCTTCCCCGATCACTGAAACATCTAAATACGCGAGATGGGTTCGATCTATTGAGCCGTTTTCGAGAATTTAATTTTTTTATGTTTCGGCTTCCCTATAAACCCCCACCCCTATCCATCTGATCCGGAAGTAAACCTCCTTATGTCCTTCCCTGGTCATAGAAACATTCAAATACGCGAGATGGGTTCGATCCATTGAGCCGTTTTGGCGTGATTGAAAGACAAACAGACAAACAGACACCACGATCACCTGTACATTTAGTTATATAGATAGATTACGAATTCTGGGCGGTATTCATACCATTTGATTCACCCTCATGTTGATGATTTATTTTCGGTTGAACTTGAAGCCCAATCATTGAAAGTAAGCAAAAAACTTGTACCTACCTATCAACAAATAGGTAAAAGCGCTGCAAATTAGTACACAACGTTTAATATTTTTCTGTATAGATATACTTTATAGGTAGCGTTCTTCTACCTACATCTACCCATTTCCGTAGATCACTGAATTCCTATTAGCGTGAGACCCTGTATTAGTAGGGTCGCTTTTTGCGGTTGATACCTCCCAACGCTCGCACAAAAACACAAACATCAAGCCCCTCATCATGATCTCCCTTCTACGTATCGATTTGTGGTTTGAACTTAATTCTTTTGCAGATTTCAAGTTAAATTTCCCCTTGACGTATTCCCATAATTTCAGTGAACAATAATTATTATGATGAAACAGGTATAATAGAGCGAAGCGGAAGAGCGCTAACTTCGTACAGGTACTTAGCTCGAAAAAGAAGATAAACTTAACATTCTCTGACTCTGAACAATGTTTAAATCATAGTAAGTACCTATATTGTTAGATATAGAATAGGTACAGGTAAATTTTAATATCGAATAAAAGAAACGATTCCAGTAACTGATATTACCTAATGAAAACTTCTTCAAAATTTCTTCTACTTGTTCTAGATTTCTAGAAATAATACCATCGTATGGTATAACTGTGGTTGGGTGAATTCTCCACATACATACCTAAACCTAAATTTTATCTATATAACTAAATTAATCTAGTTTAAATTAATTTTTAAAATTTTATTTCTCATGTATACATAGGAACTTTTGTCCCCTCGTAGTGTACAAAATATCTGGTATGCTAAATATACTAAACATTCAGATAAACATAATTTTATATTTAAAAACAGAAAAGCTAATGTTGAGTAATTATATTAAATGAAAATTATTTAACCAATGGTTTTTAATGAATACAAGATTATCATAGGTTGATTGGATTTATACAATTAGAGAAATAGAACGGAATTGAGAATGCAAGGAAAAGAAAGAGGGAAAAGAAAATAGTGAGAAGGAAGGAGAAGGGAAGAGAAAAGGTTTATTGACTGTCAAGATGTCTAATAGCATGTTCGGTGAAGGAATCCAAGGAGGTGAGCGCAGGGATCACCAATGGATGGGAGTTCCATAGTTTTCCACCCGCCACTCGCGGACTTCGAATTTAGCACATGTTGCATACTACTACTAATACTTACTTCTGGTCATTTTATGTCCCAATAAACCGATGGGTCAGCTGTTCCTGTATATACATATTTCATATTTTTATTATAGCGTAAGATCCAGAAATTATATAGTACGTTTTTTGCGATGAATAGATACCAGCCCACGCACACACACGCATACAGACACGACAAAAATGCCACCAGAGCGAAGTATTTAACCTCTCTATCGGTCGGCAATTGCAGTTACATAAATATTCATTTTCCACTGCCCCCATTATCAATAACGTGTAATTTACAGTAGATTAATTAATTTCGTATCGATTAATTAATCTATTATTAATTTCGTCTAGACTCGCCACTGACTTGGATGATACAGCGAGGGTTGATTTTCGTTTCGATTGAAACCTGTGCTTTGCGGTCGCAGACTGTTTCTGTCCTAATGTCCTCTTAGTGACTCAGGTGTGGCAGTCAGTATAGCGACATAGGTATCTATGTACTTTCGCTCATCTGTTAGTTGTAACTACTCCCTCGAATTCCAGAAGAGAAATAGTGAAAGCCAGAAGCGAAATGTGACATTTGAAAACGATCGTTACTTCCGGAAAAGTCGTATCCACCGTCTGCCGGAGAGTTATTGGGATCAGCATGAGCCTGAAGGAAGATCCAATCAGCTGATGGAAGAAGGTCTCCCCCTTTGACCTCGGCCAATGAAAATCTCATTTCCGACTCCTGTAGGCTTAGGTACATCCATCAAATTTGAGTTTCTGCCTTCCAGCGTTGGCCTGGGAGGGATGTAGGCGCAGAAGGACAGGTAGATAAATAATTCAACAGAAGAGTCCCACTTGGCGATTTGTCCCGTATCTTTTCCCTGGAAGGTGATTTATACCTTACGGAACTTATTATTTCGTTTGGGAACAGACCCATTTCTGATAAGCAGAAAGAGGGATCTCGGCAAGTTGAAACAAGTTCCGACAATGTTTTGGGCTTGAATGCAAATATTATGTATCCATTAGGTTGATGTGGGTTTCTAAATAAATCGCACCCTCCACCTGCTTACTCTAACCGATGTTGGAGGTAGCTATCTCAGTAGCTGGCAAATACGCTCTGAAAGGAGTGCAGAGTGAGTTAATATTGCCATAAGGCTCCTATAACCCGTAATACCTTGTACTCTCACTGACCCCGTCATATCTAGGGACGCGGAAGTGTCCCGCCCGCCTAGAAAACCGGGAAACCACCATAACTATCTACAGCGAACAAGAACACTGTTTACACGACAACAGTCTCCGGTGTTGATTACACCCATTCTCGAGGGGCCCTTGAAGACGTGACCAAATTTTAGTTCTCGGGTCCATCAGATGGCGGAGTTCTAGAAGTTTGAAAATCACAATTTTTCAATTTTTTTAAAACTTCTTCTGGTTCTTGTCGTTCTACAACCTCACAGACATAACGGATCGAGGTGAAATTTATCACACACATTCGTTATGCTCCAAGGAGGTGCCTTTTGTGCATTATGTCGCCTGTGGAAGTGTCGAGGGGAAGTTCGAATTTCGAGGCCAGTATTTGGGAGGTAGGTAGGCATTATTTGGAAAGCTCTTACCAGATTGATGGGCGTTTCTCTGCCAAGTTGGTGAATGGCGATTGGGAACAAGTTTCTGCTCCTCGGGATGAATCAGCGATAGCAGTAGAAGGTTTTACTACTCCGGGGAGATTACGCAAGAGACGTAATCTTCTGTCCTGGAGGGAAGAAGAATCCGCTATTCATCTGAGGAAACCCGGGTTCAGCATGAATTTTGATGAACACGCGCGGGATTGATTGGTGATTGGGAACCGGGTCCACTTGCGACAGGTGAGGACTGACGACGAGCTAAGTTTGACGTCTGGTGGAAGGGGTGTTTGGGCTGACGAGTCCTAAGGAGCCCATGGAGCTCCATGGTCCGCTGGTCGGCCGGTATCCAGAGATTCTTCAGTACCTACCAAAGCGCTCGATTTCCTAAACAAGGGATTATACCATATCTAAGCTAGGTACCTATTTCATATTGGATCATCTATGGATTCACTGATCATTTATGGAACATATTATCTATGGATCATATATGGACTGAGTAGGCGCATAATGCAATTTGATGTCGGGCAAAAGCCACGAGGAAACCAGAATTGTTTGCTCCTTTTGCTTCTCATATTTATACAAAAGAAGATTTAAGATCAGAATATTAGAGGATGCCGGTTTACATTGGCTTGAGAAATAATTATGAATATTTAGGTACATAGATGCAATGAAGAGAAAGAATTTTTAAAATTTATTAGCATGGAACATGCTTTAGCCTTGGACTAACTAGCCGAAAAATGTCACGCGGGATGGGTAACGCGGAAGTGTCACGAAATTTTAACGATGATTTTCATGTACAACCGAGTAGTTGCTAGGGAAATGAAACTTCTTTCATTTTCATCGGACAAAAATCGTTTTCCATTCGTTGGAAAGCTCTTGATTTATCACGAATTCATTTCGTATTTGTTCTTGGTATTTATTTCGTAGTTTCATACTATAACTATATAAATGGATGTTATAAATGGATAGTAAACAATGACGCTTGTTTGGTTGTAACTTGGTTGTATCCTGGTGACGAAGTGAAATCATAACAGTGCGGCTACAGAAGCATGTTTTTAAGACAAGTTTCGACAAACTTGTAAAGTCGATGGTCAAACGACAATAGCGTTTATGGAACAATCTCGGATGTTTGGACTATCAGAATTTGAACATTCTGAATTGCAGCGTGCGGAAAATCGGCAAGTTGACAATCAGGCCAATAAAGAGCAATCTGACAACAGCAGAGCAAATTCAGTAAAAGTAAACTACAAACAGAATAAAAAGCGCGGCTAAAGCATGTTCCATGTTTCTTGAATTTTAGCCGTAGGCTCTGAGCAGTAAGCATCCGGGGGTCCAGGGGGCTTGCCCCCTGGCGAGGCGCGCAGCGCCGAGTTATCTAAAGGTTCATTACCTATTATTATTACAGATGCATTAGAGGTATATAATGTATTACATATTTAGGTAAGGAGTACAAATGCAAGGGGACATTTGTCCCGCTCTAACTCCCATAGAGTGAACTGAAGTGCGGATTTTTTATTCCACTTTTGAATTCTGCGTACCTTGAAAAGGAAATCATAAATTTTAAGGTTTTTTTTCTTGCTCGGTTCCAAAGGTTCATTATTGCAAATAATAAACCAAATAGAAGTGCCGGTATCCTCTGCTGCCGAATCAAAATCAGTAGGTACATTATAGAAATAAGATAACTATCATAACCTTTATCCCCACACAAATACGAACAATTCAAGTCGATCGGTGTGTACGTCCTGTTCCGCTTCGCCCAAAGGCTGTGCCAGGCTGCATACGAACGGCTGCTGAACGAATTTTACTTGAGTTGTTTTTCTCTTATACGTTTTACAGTATGAAAACTTCATATCCATCGTGGGTCATTAGGTCTTCAAAATGCTTGGGCAGTATATACGGCTATTTTATTTGAGAATGACCCACGCATTAATATTCATCTCCTCGCATGAGAATATCACAGGCAGGTACTCTCCACAGCTGCCGCGGCCGCTGTATCAATAATGGGGCCCAGTGATGACAAACTTTTTCCACGCGTGTAAACAGAGCATTAAAAAGTTTTATCTGGTGCGAGGAGGATGCGGAAACAGGGACTGGTACGTCCACGAGGCTCACGCCCCACAGGCTCCATCAACAAAGGCGTCCGTACTTCGCGACTGTTCTGTTAGAGGTGCGTTCTGCAGATAAGGTAAAGGGCTTGGAGTGAGAACTGGTTAACATTTCACTCTCTGACCACTGCCTTCCATGATAAGGTGAAAATATACCTCGAAAGAAGACAAAAGCAAGCTGAAAAACACGCTTAAGGAAAGTTTGAACGAGGTGCTAATTTTACCTCATTATTACCAATGAAAGGAGGAACTATCTGGCCCTTTTCAACGAAATGTTTTCCGTCTATGTCGGGGCTTAGCTAAAAATTCTTATGTAAATGGCGGTGTTTTTTTTTCTTTTGAAGAAGACATTCACAAACAATCCTGCATCAAATGTGAGCCACTACTCACAAAACCTAAAACGAACTACTGGTGTGAATTTTAAATTTTCGAACCACGACCCACCCATTCATAGATAACAATATACAATACAGAGATCTGTGATTATTAAACGAGCATGCAAGACTAAACCACAGCAATCGTTTTGGCATTATACCCTATGTTTCTTTCCAACTCCAAAGTTTGGTTAAAATACTTTTGCTGGAACACAGGTAGGCTAGTTGTGGCGCAGCCGGTGTGCCAGTATAAATATGAAGTAACGGTGGAAAACACCGTTCTCTCCCCTCCACGTTTGTTGAAACTGAGGAAACTAGGACATTAGGGAATTGTTCCATCTTGGATCCTTTCCAGAAACGAAGGAGAGAGAGGTTAAAGCATTACAGTAAAATGAAATGCATTACGACATTTACAGCGTTTACGCCGGTGTATGGTGGCAATGGGAAGGGGTGGAGGGTGCCATCAAACCGCTCCTGTTTCACCCTCGACCGCCGAAAGTTTGCCCTTACGGTCCCTTTAATCCGTAAAATGATGTCCCGGGACTCAGACAGTGGAACGACGCGCGATTTACATTTTGGTCCCTATTCGTGTCATAGGGATTCCAGCGGTTTTTCGATGCTCCCTTTCAATCAATTTTATGCATGTTGGCTGACTAGAATTCGCTTTACTCCTTTCTTTTCTCTTCTGAGCTGTTAGAACTGGTGGTTTTGTCCAGAATCACGCATACAGAGGCTGTGACTGTACAAAATCATTAATGCTAGAAACATGAGAATGGGAGCTCATAGGAATGGGTGGGTGGGGTCTGCCGGTTCAGAGGCCGTTCAGGAATCCCAGAAGCTTCATCAGCTGACATGTATGGACCTCAAACGGTGAACAAACAAAGGGCTTTCACAGCTCTGGGAGGAGGAGTTCTTAGAATATACTAACCAGGAGATATACCCCCCCCCCCCCCCCGACAAACAAGATGCAACACGTTGTGGTTTGATGCAACACATGAGGCAAAGCTCGAGAGATTCCAGAAAGCCCCCTGGAACGGGTCATGAACGGTTCATTGTAACACAAATTAAATATCTTTCTACACAAGATCGACCCCACACGCTCTCCACTGTGTTCAAAGATCGGTGTAACACTACAACTCAGTGGTAGCTGCTAGAATGCGCACAGCATGTGGACACCCGCAAGACATTCCTGAAGATAGTTCACTACAAATCGTTCACCCCTTCAACCTCGATTCCCGATAACGTTCTCATGAAAAATTAAAGTGACATTCCTTCCTGCTTTATAAATTGCAAGCGTGAAGTGAACATTTTAGGTAGTTTTATATTCTTACATGCATATTATGGTTAATAATTTCTCGAGCCCTGGGTTGGTACGAGGACCGCTGGGATTCGAAGGGACGACCACGGCTGCTTCCAGTATCCCAGTCACCAAGTGACGGAGTACCATCCCACTAGCCACAGGTTAACCCTACACCATAACTCAAATTTGTTTGGTAACAAACGGATGATTTTAAACCGGTAGCGTTATAATCCAATTATGAGATCCATGTCAACGTGAAAATCCCATTCGGCAGACCACAGTAAAAGATCATTCAAAAGCTTTCACGTGTAAGTTAGTTGTTTACATAGAAGATAACAAAGGTGAAAGGCTCGAATTGAAATGAGGTTTACTGTAGTGGGAACATCGGTTGAAAGGGCCAGCAGAAAACAGAGCGAAGTTTCTGAAACTCATCCCACGGAGTATTTACTGGGCGTAGGGAAAGGCAAGCTGTTTTCGCTGGAAACTCTCAAATCCGCGTCACGTCGGTGGAGGCTGCTCGTTGGCTTGGAAATATCGCTGCGAAAAGGGGATTGAAGCAGTGGACGGACGGTTGTAAGAATATTAGCCCCGAGGGCGGCAGTACGGCTTTCAGGCGGTACTGGGGCAGAAACCCAGTTCGCGGACCCATAACTCATCTCATAGCTGGTGCTTTTACTAGGACTGCGAGGCCGGGAATAACCCAGCCACAACAAATTATAGGTGGAAACTTTACCAATGCTCATATCACCTCCGTACACATTCGCTGCCATTGTAACGATCCTCTGATTAATAACAGTTGTTTTGCCTTGTATCACGTTAACTTCAGTTCGTTCCGTGCCCTGAAGGGGTTTTCTGTCGCAATGGGATGAGCAGAGCTGCTTTCTAAAAACTTTACCTAAAAGCTTTCATTAACGTAGTAAAACTGACAAACACGATACAAAAGATTTAATGCGAATTTTCATTAATTCTTATTAAGTTATTAGGTAATATTTTGTATCGCATTTGTCAATTTTACCTCGTTAATGAAAGCAAGGTAAAGGTTTTCACTAATTCGATTGCACATAAGATCAAAAATCCGTCCTCGCCTTCTCAGGATTTTTCCTAGTTGTTTACGACTTTCTGATAGGGAGTGGTAAAAATATTAAACGGTCTTCAGACCTCAACTTGCCATAATTTAATTGATTAATAATAACGTAAGTATTCTAAAGCAAATAATAAGTATAATGGTTTTTGTTGTAATTGCATTTTTCTACATCGATTCACAATTTTAAACCACTTTTGTTGAATTTATGGTAGATTGGTACATTTTTGGCGATTTTTACCTATTTTTAGCCATTTTAGACTCCCAGACATTCGAAAATAACCAAATTTTTGTAAAATCGGTCATCTTTCTACTCACCCTTCATTTGCGATTACCAATTTTTTTTTTTTTTAACACCCGCCCTTAACAGAACAGACTTCTGAATCTTGCTTCCAAACGGCACTCATACTGCGCACTATTACTGTGTCTTGAATAATATTATGATGCCTCGGGCTCGCAATTGCCAAATCCCAAATATTAATTGAATCCCCAACTCCCAAATCCCCAAACAGATTGACTGATTGTAAGTTTTCGTCAATCTTCTATATCTATAAGAATCTCATGTCACGTGTTTGTGGTCACAAGACTCCTCCGATACGGCTCGACCGATTTTTATAAAATTTTGTATGTATATTTGGTAGGTATGAGAATAGGCCGCAAAGTACCTATATAATATTTCATACCGCTAGGCGACCCTCCCATTTTTTAATCGCGATTTTAGTATTTCATACTACTAAATACCGTTGTTCGTATTTCATACAGAACGAAATTATCAGGGTTGGTAAAATACTAAAAGAACAAATCTATTTTTGCGTATTACAGCGAACAATGCCAGCAAGACGCAAGGGGTCCCATTTGGGCCGACGAACGAATAAAGCAACAAACGTGCGATATAGTAGAGCAGACAGAACATACGAACAATTCAGACAAGATAACGAAAATGTGCGTGTGAGCATGTCGCAGTTGCGTGCATCTCAATCACAAGAGGCACTAGTTGAATGAAATCAACAAAGACAGTTGGAAAGGAGACAAGCGCGCCGGTTCGTACGCAGAACATATGACTGACAACGCCAACAAGTATATTGAGCATTTACATCTGCTTCCTTCCTTCGTCTCGCATTCGAGTAAGAGCATAATATTGAATATTCCGCTCACCCGAAAGTGCTGATTGGTGCTATGGACAACTGTCATGCGCTCAAATTCAAACATGAGTCAGCCGGGATATGTTGCGGATCAGGGAAAGTGCAACTACCAGAAATTGAAACACCACCAGAACCATTGAAAGGCTTGCTCATCGGCACTGATCCAGATTCAAACCTGTTCCTGAAGTCCATTCGCACATTCAATTCATGCTTCCAAATGACTTCGTTCGGAGCAACAGAAATAGCAGGTACACAAAGTAGGCTCATCTTTACAACTCTACTTCATGGGCAGTGAGGACATCAATCGTGTGGATGCACCACACCTTCTACGACTGAAAGTTGGATCTCCGGTTATTTTACTTCGGAATTTAAACCCACCACGGCTGTGCAATGGCACGCGATTGGTCATTAAAAAATTGATGACAAACATTATCGATGCCACCATTTTGAATGGTAAATTCCGAGCCGAAAATGTTTTGTTGCCACGAATTCCAATGATTCCCACAGACGTGCCGATTGAATTCAAACGCGTTCAATTTCCTGTTAGATTGGCATTCGCAATGACAATCAATAAATCGCAAGGCCAAACGATGTCTGTTTGCGGCTTAGATTTGGGCACACCATGTTTTGCCCACGGACAATTATACGTGGCATGTTCTCACGTGGGCAAACCATCGAGCTTATTTGTGTTGGCTAAAGACGGACTGACAAGAAATATCGTACACTCAAGTAATCTTTTAAATTAATATTGATTTTCTTAATTTCATTTTCCTACTTTAGGATAACAAATAATAGGTATATTACTTTTATTTTCTTTACATCTTACTTTTAAGACATCAAACAAAGAAAATGTCCGTTATGTTAATGAAATACATTGAATTGAGAAAATTAACGGTTAGTAGTTTTTGGTTTTTATCAGCGGTCATCGTCTACAGCGCTTTTTTCCTCTTTCTGCCATACATTCCATTCCCACACACTTACAATATATTTGTTATTTTGGTTTATTATTTTCAATAATGAACCATTGGAATCGAGCATGAAAAAAAAAAAAAAATTCTTACCCCCCTCAAAATTTGATGGTTTACGTTTCAAGGTATGTAGAATCCAAAACTGCAATAAAAATATTTCAGTCTGTCCGCCGTACGCCGTACGCCGTACTGACCACTTTTCTTAGTTACCATGAAAAAAAATTGATGAAATTCGGGTTATAGGTTCCGTTCGGGGTCTAGTTGGTCCTCGAAGCTCGACGTTACTGTCAGTCATCTCTAAGGGGTTCAAAATAGGGGTTGAAATTTTCAAAACGCCTATACCATTTTTTTACGTGAATCTTTTTACGGGTTTAAATAGTTCTTGAACTTACGAGTTTTTTAAGACCATCCAGAGCGTCGTACGTCCAGCCGTTCGTTCACAGTAAGGCCCCGAAGTTTGCACCGACAGGCATTTTCGACTCCAGTGTGAATGAAATTGTATACACTCTCGTCACCAGGGACGCGCCGATTTTATTGGTGGGGTAACTAAGAGGTCGAGTTGGTTGTTCTGTGATATTATTTCATTTGAAAAATGATGTGCGTTTCTTTTTGTTAGGTACTGTTTGCAATCGACAGAATTATTTTAGCAACATTTACCTCGTGATTTAGGTAGGTACCTAGTAACGAGTACGGGGTTAGGTACTAACCTACGGAGGGTGTGCGATCCGGCTGGATTTTGTTGATAGGTACTTTTGCAACTTGAACAACCGATGAAGTATTATTGATGGGTAAATTATTACACAATGGCATATTATTACACAACGGATCATCTACCCAGAAGGTACTGGATTTTGTTGATAGGCACTTTTGCAACTTGAACAACCGATGAAGTACCTATTATTGATGGGTAAATTATTACACAATGGCAAATTATTAAACAACGGCAAATTATTACACAACGGCTCATCTACCCAGAAGGGGCTGGATTTTGTTGATAGGTACTTTTGTAACTTGAACAACCGATGAAGTATTATTGATGGGTAAATTATTACACAACGGTTCATTATTCTATCTCCGTAGAAGGGGAACCTATACAGGTAAATTATTACACAACGGTTTAGGGAGGTACCTAATAACGAGTACGGGGTTAGGTACTAACCTACGGAGGTCCGCGATCTACATAATATGTGCAGAATAGTACATATATAATATGTTATATAGAAGGGTTATCTATACAGAGAGCTGTGATCTGTAACAGGAGGGTATTCTGTACAAAATAGTAAACCGTTGTGCAGGGATTTGCAGCGTTTTTTATTTAAGAACTAAAACATTCACTAGAAATAATTTATATGGCAGAACAACGTTTGCCGTGTCAGCTAGTTAATAATAAATTAATGGCCTTGAACATAATCTCCCTCCCCCCACCACCCCTGCCCACCATAAATGCTGTTACTTGAACCTTGCTCATAAACGGCCTTCACAGCTATCTACAGTATCGGGCTACCAAATTTAACCAAATATAGCGGCAGAATATTATTGCTGAATTGTAATAAATTACTCCCTAATGTTAAATTGGGTCAAGTATTGATTCAAAGTTACATTACTAAAAAAAACTTTGTTACCAATGAGCAAAAATCATTTCAAACGGCCACAAAAACCTCTCGCTGTTGTTATTTTGGCTCCTATTCAAGCCCTCTCCTCTCCTAGCCACTCGAAGGACTGCAAGTTTTGAAAGGTAGAAGAGATATGAAAAGTTGATTGTACAACCATTCAACTCTGTTGGCTTACACCCAGGTTTCGCTGCTGCGAGTTTGCGGGGGGGGGGGGGGGGTGGCTGAGAGGTAACATCGCCGTCTCTCTCAACGGAAAACGCACAAATTGAGGGAACGCCGGTATGGAGGATGGTGCGGTGGCATAACCCCGGCATTACCTAATGTTTAAAGGACCGAAGGGCTGCTACGACAAAAGTTGGTTCCCCACGGAGGGACGTGCTATAGAAAATTAGAGGTAATGTGTTTTGTCCTTCCACAAGTGAGTTAAAGCTACAAGCCGGGAGTATTCAGATTATGCGTTATTTATGGGGTAGAGCTCAACCGAGGGACCATGCCTTCTCATCCTCCCAGCAAACCCCGTGGGTAACCCCTCCAGCCCATCTCCGCCAGTTTTTATATATATATTTTTTTTAGCAGCTTACCCTTTTTTCCTAATCTTTTAACCGTATAATGTGCATAAATAGATTACATGAATGATGGATGGTTTTATTGTTCATCTTCTAAACCCTTCTGTGAATACATAAGCAACCACTTAGTTACTTTTTTCGCGTTATAATTTTGGATAAAGAGGGAAGTGCACAAAATGAGTACGAAGGGAGGTAGAGTGGATTATGAAGACATTTATTCCCACCCACTCGTCGGACTTTGAAGATTTTTGAATCTGAGTTGCAAAACTTTTGAGAGTGAAACCAATCGTTACACATTCCCTCTGGAAGAATAACGTGATTTCTTAATCCGTGAATTCTTGAGCAAGGAGTTAGGTATGCTTGTGGCCGATGGAATTAGAGAAATAGCCATTTGAATTAATAATCGATTAAAAGGAAAAGGTCCGGAGGAATCCGTCGTCACCAGCTGGTGGCCAGTCGAACAGCTGGTGACGAAGGATTCTTCATGAAGGTATGGTAATTTTACTTCTAATAATAGCGGACTAAACCCTTCGGATTTAACAGTAAACGGAAAACGGTTTTCAATAATTAAGTACAATCTACAAGTAAGTTGTGGAACCAAGCTCGACTTCAATAGGGTCAGTTGCAGTAACTATTTACAAAATTGAACAAGTTTCACCTCATTTTAGAAACGCTGGATTCATCCAAAATAAAGTTGTTGTTGAATCCCACTGTTGAATATACTTGTAAATGTATCTATTTGTTAAAGGTGCAGTGGGTTGAAACTGAACAGCTTAAGGTGCTTGCTCATAATAAACCTATCACGATAAATTATTATTATGCTCTTATATTATTTACCCCACAGGCTATGGGGTAATTATTAACACTCATTTTTGGGTTTAGATATTAAGAACCAACAAAAATAGCAGCATCATTTACCTGGAATAATTAACAGCTTTTACTGAATTACCTCGTGTTTCTTATTACCCCCACTGGGCCTATGCAAGCACTAGATACTGATGACAACGTAAACATTGATGATTGGACAACAAATTCCGCTCTTCTCATAGTTTTTCAACGACATATTCATACATAGTTAATGTGTTCGTCGTTGTGCGTTTCAACTTGAATGCTCTGTGTGATGAATTTAGAATTTTCATCACGGTGGCGTGGAAGGAAGGTGAGTGAGTGAATTTAGGTGAAGGAGATGAAAGGAGGAAAAGTCGCAGGCGGCTGTAGTCAACCGAACATCTACGACTTTGGAGGAGAGAGAGGTGGATGAGGGAATTTTACCTAGGCGGCTGTAGTCAACCGTTCATCTAGGTAAAGGAGAGGAAAGGAGGAAAGGAGAGGTCCCTTGTCTAGGCGGCTGTATTCAACCGATCATCTAGACAAGGAGGAGGAGAGAGGAGGTGAAATTCTCAGGCGGCTGTAGTCAACCGATCATCTGAGAGGGAAGGTAAGAGAGAGAAGAGAGAGCTGGTTAGAGGAAGTGTCGAATGAAGCTTGAGCGCCAGGATCCGGGGTTTTATAGTACTTGGGGGCCTCTCCCTCCAGCTCCTTGCAGGGAGCTGGTAGTGGGGCCCCAGGTTGAGTAACCCTGGGTTCTGTCGCCTGTCCCCACTCATATCTTTATTTACGGAGCTTTAGTTTGGCGTTTGGATATTGGTGAGAACTTAATATGATAGGAGTGTTCCCGGGAGGGACTCACGACAGAGGTCCCCCCAGTTTGAACCAATATTGGTGCTGAAGGCGCAAGATGACAGGAGCTGAGGGCTACGGCAAACAAGAGGTGGTCGCTGAAGGCGCAAGGTTACAGGAGCTGAGGGCTACGGCAAACAAGAGGTGGAGCTGAGGGCGCTAGGTGACAGGGGCTGAGGGCCGAGGCAAACAAGGGTTGAGCTGAAGGCGGTTCTTAAATCTAGGAGTAGTATGGTACAGGCAGCATAGGCAGTATTTACACGTTACAGGAAGCATAGGTAGGTTATAAGTAGGTAGGTTATAAGTAGGTAGAATACAACGTAGGTAGATTATAAGTAGGAACAGAAAATAAGTAGGATGAGTCGATGAATATATACAAGGCTGGTGTGACAGGGGCGGTGAGAGTAGTTACAGGATGATGGGAGTATTGGTCAGGATTCATAAACATTTGGCATTTATGAAGGTGATCGGTAAGGGCGAGATGAGGAGGATTGACAATATTTACAGGACGTACAACAATTACAATATTTACAAGATGTGCAGTGTTTAAAATATTTACAGGATGTGCAGTGTTTAAAATATTTACAATATGTACAAAATTTACAATCTTCGTGCAAATGTGGGGGACAAATTGGAACGGGGTGTTGGAAAACCGCCGATTCCTGGGTGCGTGTTGGGTGTAGTGAGTGGTAGTGAGTGTGTGAGTGAGGTGTGCGGGGGTGGTGGGTGCTCGTAGCTCGTGGCGAGGCGGGCACGACGGGGCTCCGAGTTCCGGTACGGTGCGAGTGGATTAAGAGGACACCAGCACCGTTCCGGAATCTCAAGGCCCCGCCGTGATTGCTCAGAGCGGGGCGGGGAATTTGGCCGCCGGGACGTGGGGAACGTGGGGACGCTCCCTCCGTCCGTTTCGCCGCCCGGGCCGTTTCGTCCCGGCGGAAGCTATAGTGGATATCCCCGGCGACGGAGGGGGGGGAGGGGGTGTTTGAGGGGGAGAAGTAGATATGGGGGGGTCGAAAATTGAAAAGGGGGGGGGGGGCGGTAAAATTGGGGGGGCGTAATTTTGCGGGGGGTTGGTGAATTGAACGGGGGGTGGGGGGTCGAAATTTATCGGGGGAATGATGATTTGAACGGGGGGCGGGGGGGGGCATGAGTTCCGCGAGGGGGAACTCGCGAAGGATGGAGGACATTAACGGGTCTGTGGGGGAGTAGGGAGGATGTACCCCCGTGGCCTGGGCTGCGCGAAATTCGCGCAGGATTTTCCACTGGGGGTACTTCCATCGCCGGGGCCGGGGAGGTAGTCCGGTGATCCTTTGCGGGACGAACGGAAGCGGTGAAGTCGGCCCGGGCGAAGGGGGTAGGGGGGAGAGCGGGTCCGGGACGAAAACGTCCCGGAGAATCGCCGCCATTTCCGGATCCGAATCGAAATCCGGAAACGGCGACGGAGGTGACGGGTGCGTCGAGAAGAGGTGCGACATTGCGAACGGACGGCGGGAGACTGATAGTGTTAGTGGGTTGGGTTAGCACAGGTGCGGGTTTACACCTGGCTAACGGGACTGTATGTGGTTTGCCGTCAATTAACAGGGTTGCGGTGGTGTGTGTTGTGCGGATGACTTGAAAGGGCCCGGCATAAAGTGGTTGGAAAGTTTTATGGATGCCGGGCTCTTTCAGGTACATGTGTGTGGTGGTGAAAAACCGTTTGGGATAAGTGGTGTCGTTTGTCGGTGTTGTTGAGTGTAGCGGTTCCCTGTTAATTGACGGTGTGTGATTTGGGGTGAAAATGTCGGCTGGTAGACGTAGTGGGTCTTTGAAGGCATTTTGTGCGGGGCTGGTTTGGTCTGAAGGACGAGCTGAAGTGCGTAGGCTGAGTAAAATGTAGGGAAGGGATTTTGTCCAGGAAGGGGAATTGGTTGATGTAGAAATGGCCTGTTTGAGGACCGAGTGCCACCGCTCTATTTTCCCGTTGGATTGGGGATGGTACGGGGTAGTGTGGATTTTTTGGATGCCGAGGGAACGTAGTAAATCGGAAAAGTGGGCGGATTCAAACTGCCTCCCTTGATCGACCGTGATTGTTCGCGGACAACCGTAACGGCTAACCCATTGAGTGAGGAAAGCCGTCGCGACGGCGTCCGCGGTGATGTGGGAGAGCGGGATGCATTCTACCCAGTTGGTGGCACGGTCGATCATCGTGAGGCAGTATTTCTTCCCCTCGGACGGGGGAAGGGGGCCCACTAAGTCCAGATGTATATGTTCCCACGGCAGGGAGTCGGGAATGGTTTGAGGGGGGACATGGGGGTGGGCCGAGACCTTAAACCGTTGGCACTTCTGGCACCCCAGAACCCAGTTACGAATATCTGTGTTCATGTGGGGCCAGAAGTACCGCGTCTTGATAAGGTCCCGGCTAGCCCGAATGCCAGGATGGTGAAGGGAATGGTAGTGGAGGAACAACTGCCTCCTCTGTCCCGGTGGGACGTAAGGGCGCGGTGAGTCGGCCGTTACGTCGCACCAGAGGTTGAGGGGCGGCAGTTGTTCCAACTTGGAGGCGGAAATGAGGTTGGAGAGGGCAGGATCAGTGGAAGGGTTTTGGTTGTTTTTGAGGGATTGGGGGGAGGGGAACGGCAGTAACTCCGCCACCGGCGCGGGGGTAGGGGTGGGCCGGGAGAGTGCGTCCGCCACGCAGTTGTCGGCCCCCGGCAAGTATCGGATATCGGACGTAAACTGTCCGATAAACTCGAGTTGCCGGAGGCGACGCGGGGAGGCGGATTTGCGGTTCTGTAGGAGGGCGTGGGTCAGGGGCTTGTGATCGGTGACGACAGAGAACTGCCTGCCCTCCACGAAGTCACGAAAGTGCTTGATGGCTTCGTGGATGGCGAGGAGTTCTCTGTCGAACGTGGAGTAATTTTTCTGGGTGGGGGATAGTGTTTTGGAAAAGAAGCCTAGGGGTTGGGGGGTGGCGCCGGTGTGCTGATGGAGCACTGCCCCGATGGCCCAGTCGGACGCATCGGTAGTGATGGATAGGGGAGCGTGGGGATCGGGATGGGCCAATAGAGCGGCGTCAACTAGGTCCTGTTTGCAAATTTTGAAGGAGGAGATGAGTTGGGGGGTCCAGGTGATGGGACGGTTGTCATTTTTTTTGGAGGGTTGGGGAATGGCGTGTATGAGTGGTTGTTGATGTTGTGCTGCGTGTTTTATGTGTCTGCGGTAAAAGTTTAACATACCCAGGAAGCGGCGGAGTTCCGTCACCGTGCGGGGTTGCGGGAAATCACTAATGGCGTGTACCTTGTCCGAGAGGGGTTTGATGCCCTCGGACGAAACTTGGTGGCCGAGGCAGCGGACGGAGGGTTGGCCGAGAACGCACTTGTCCGTGTTAACCAGGAGGCCCTCGGAGGAGAAGATGTCGAGGATCTGTTGGAGATGGCTGAGGTGTTCTTCCGGTGTCCTGGAGGCCACCAGGACGTCGTCGAGGAAGCAAAAGACGAATGGTAGGCCTCGCAGGATGCTGTCCATATAGCGCTGCCATGTCTGTGCAGCGTTCCTCAACCCGAAGCCCATTTTCACGTATTCGAATAGTCCGAACGGGGTAATGATGGCGGTTTTTTGGACGTCGGGGGGGTGAATGTTAATGTGGTGGAACGCCCTTGAAATGTCGAGTGTAGAGAAAATAGTAGCACCATGTAGATGTGACGAGAAGTCCCGTAGGTGGGGGACATTGTAAAGATCCGGCGTGGTTTTAGTATTGAGGCGCCGGTAGTCCCCGCAGGGGCGGATATCCCCATTGGGCTTCTGCACGATGTGGAGTGGAGAAGCCCAAGGGGATTTTGAGGGGCGGACGATGCCGTCGGCGATGAGCTTGTTGAAATGTTGTCGGGCTTTCGAAAGTTGAAGGGGGTGGAGTCGTCGGGCTTTCGCTGTGATGGGGGGGCCGGAAGTCTCAATGTGATGTTGGACGGTGGAGATGTGGGCAGAGGGGCGGCGCTGGGGGCGGTAGTTGAGGAGGAGGCGTTCAAATTGTGTGGGGGGGTGGTTGATGGCATGTATAAATCCGGGTATGGGTGTTTTTGTGGCGGGGTCTATCAGGCGCGCATTCCGGACGTCGACCTGGAGACCGAAATACGCAAGGAAATCGGCCCCCAGGATCGCCTTCTCCACGTCCGCCACGGTAAAGTCCCACTCGTACGCGAGCCCGCTCATGTAAACGGAGGAGCGGTACGTCCCGTACGAGGGGATAGTGGTACCGTTGGCGGCGTAGAGAAGTTGCCGGTAGCAGCGCGCCTGACGACGGAGGATGTTATTGGGGAATATGGACAGCGCCGCCCCTGTGTCCACCAAGAAAGGTACATTCGTTTTCTTGCAGCGCAAGAAAAGTCGCTGGTGGGTCGGCAGGGCGTTGTGCAGGATCGCGGAGGTGGGTATGTGCGCCGGTGTTGGTTGGTCCGCTTCGAAGGAGACGCGGGGCGGTTTCTTGCCGTTCCGGAGGGGGGGAACGGTGGAGTCGGCAGGGGGGCTGATCCGTTTGGTAGGAGGTGGTTTGGTTTTGTCCCGGGGAGGGGGAACGGTAGCGGCGGCTTGAGTGGTGGCTGGAGGGGGTTGCGCCCTGGAGGCGGGCGTGGGGGGCCCGTTCCGTGGTGGGGGAACGTACGCGGCGGCGTGAGTGGCGGCCGGAAGGTTGTCGGCCCTGGTGGCGGGCGTGGAGGGGCCGTTCCGGGGTGGGGGAACGGTAGCGGCGGCGCGAGTGGCGGCCGGAAGGTTGGTCGCCCTGGTGGCGGGCGGGGAGGATCCTTTCCGTTGGTGGTGGGGTGAGGGTTTTGGCGGCGCTGCAGGCGCGGCCGGGAGGTTGGCAGCCGTGGCGGCGGCGTAGGAGGGGTAGCGGGGTTTGGTGGTGGTGGTGTGAATGCGGGCAGGGGGGGGTTGGTCATGGTCCCCCCCGTGTTGGCGAGGAGGGGGGCCCGCCGGGTTTACCGGCGGGCGTCTGCGTTTCCCTGCTTAGGGGCGAAGGAGCAGGGGGGTTGGCACTTGCGGGCCTCCCCACCGAAGTTTACATGGTAGAAACAACGGTGGGGGGGGGTGTCCGCAGGGAGGTAGGTGGTGTTGGTGGGGCGGGCCGGGTTGGAGGGGCGAGCAGCGGCCGGGGACCGTCCTCTGCGTTGGCGAGGAGGGGAGGCGTTGCGGCGCTCGGGTGAGCGCAGGCGACGGCGGTCGGCAGAGGAGTCGCGTCGGCGATCCGTTGAAGCGGGGCGACGTCTGTCGAGGGAGGGGGGCCGGCCGCGGTCTCGGGACTTGGTGCGGTCCCGTAGAGGCGGGGGGTGACGCGGCGTACGTACTTCGCTGACGGCGGCCGCTGCGGCCAAGTCGTGAACGGTGTCCGCAAGACGTAGGAGGGGCTCGTCGGGACCGTCGAGATGGCTGGCCAGGGCCATCTGGATGGGGTGGGGGAGGGCACGTAACCAGAACGTGCGTGCGATGTCGGCGGTCATAATGCCCTGCAGCTGGTGCCGCAGCCGTCGGTAGAGGTGGGAGGGCTTCTGGTCGCCGAGGTGTTGAGGTTGGGAGAGAGCGGCGACTCGGGCGATTTTCGACGGCTGGTAGGTGTTGATGAGGCGGCTGCGGAGGTCGTCGTACGCAGCGGCGGCGTCGGGGGAGATATCTGAAGTTTGAAGGAGGATCTCGTAGGGTAGCAGCGAAATGATCCGGGAATATCGAGTTTTCTGGCTGCGGATGTTGGCGGCCGAAAACGCAGCGTCCACCTGGAAAAACCACAGCGCGGGGTCGTGCGTGTAGAAGGGGGGCAGCGACAGAGGGAAAGCTGCGGACGCTGTCATGACGTCGGTTGCGGTGGCGGCCGTAGCGGCGGTGGTGGTGGCGGCGGGTGCTGTGGATGTGGCGGAACCGGCTGGTGAGAGGCTGGTGAAGGGGTTGTCGGCGTCAGTCGTCGCAGCGGTCGGCGGCTGCAGCAGGGACGGCCGGAGGATCGGCGGCGTCGGTGAGTTCGGGTCCATGTCTGTAACTAAAATTCAAAAATTTGAGGTAGTTTTGAATTTTGAAATTCGCAATGGGCGGCGGCGGAGGTGCGTTGAGAGTTGAGCGGTGAGGTTGGGCCAAGGATTGCGAATTTACACTGACTGATTGAAATTTGAATTTAAAATTTGGGACACCGAACTATTTGACTGGGGCGACACATGAGGTGGGAAGGTGGGAAGGAAGAAGGTTGAGTGAACGTCGGGTTCACCACTGTGATGAATTTAGAATTTTCATCACGGTGGCGTGGAAGGAAGGTGAGTGAGTGAATTTAGGTGAAGGAGATGAAAGGAGGAAAAGTCGCAGGCGGCTGTAGTCAACTGAACATCTACGACTTTGGAGGAGAGAGAGGTGGATGAGGGAATTTTACCTAGGCGGCTGTAGTCAACCGTTCATCTAGGTAAAGGAGAGGAAAGGAGGAAAGGAGAGGTCCCTTGTCTAGGCGGCTGTATTCAACCGATCATCTAGACAAGGAGGAGGAGAGAGGAGGTGAAATTCTCAGGCGGCTGTAGTCAACCGATCATCTGAGAGGGAAGGTAAGAGAGAGAAGAGAGAGCTGGTTAGAGGAAGTGTCGAATGAAGCTTGAGCGCCAGGATCCGGGGTTTTATAGTACTTGGGGGCCTCTCCCTCCAGCTCCTTGCAGGGAGCTGGTAGTGGGGCCCTAGGTTGAGTAACCCTGGGTTCTGTCGCCTGTCCCCACTCATATCTTTATTTACGGAGCTTTAGTTTGGCGTTTGGATATTGGTGAGAACTTAATATGATAGGAGTGTTCCCGGGAGGGACTCACGACACTCTGCAATAATATGTTGCAACTTGATAGTATGCAGGATGGTTGCGTTGCTAGTGATTGCTTGATTGCACAATCAACTTTTCACAACAGCTTTCTACCTTTCAACACTTGCAGTCCTTCGATGGCTATAGGAGTGAAGGAGAGGGCTTGAATAGGAAACAGAAACAGCAATATTACCATACCTTCTGGAAGAATCTGTCGTCACTAGCTGAGTACTCAACGAGTTAGTGACGACGGGTTCCTCTAGAAGGTATGGTAAGATTACTTCTTACACATAAATAACGCTTTAGATTCAATACCATCAACAGCAATAGGTTTTAGTGGCCGCATTAAGTTATTTTTGGTTTTGCTCATTCGTGACATGAATGAAACATGAAACATAGTTGTCCCTGTTTTTTGGGAGTCATGTGTTATAACCAGCAATAAAGTCTGCCGCCATATTTGGAGCCATTTGGGAGTCTGATGCAGTAGGTAGTCAGTGTAGCCAGCAAGGGTGGAGGGGGGGATTAATCTGAGTACGCTTTGGGGCCATTTATGATTAATATTTTAATAATATTCATTTGAAATAATACTTTTGGTTTATTATTTTCAATAATGAACCATTGGAATCCAGCAAGAAAAAAAATTCTTACCCCCCCTCAAAATTTGATGGTTTACGTTTCAAGGTAGTAGAATCCGAAAATGCAATAAAAATATTTCTGTCTGTCCGCCGTACGCCGTACTGGCCAATTTTCTTAGTTACCATGAAAAAAAATTGATGAAATTCGGGTTATAGGATCCGTTCGGGGTATAGTTGGTCCTCGAAGCTCGGCGTTACTGTCAGTCATCTCTAAGGGGTTCAAACTAGGGGTTGCAATTTTCAGAGCGCCGTATCTCGAAAACTTCCGATTGAAGGGTATTGTTTTTAGCGAATTTTCAAAGAAAATGAAGCTATTGCAATGGCTTCGAAATTTAAATAATATAAATTTTTGGAAATTTTCTTCATAGAAATCCGTTTCAGACCATTCTAAAACGATTCCTGAAATTTAACACTTTTTTATATGTATATATATATATATGTGTCACTCCAGACGATAACTCTCGATAGAATTGAGATAAACAGCTCAAATTTGCACAAAAAATCTATCTTGGCAATCGAAAGGCTAAGTTCGAAGATGGGCGAAATTGGCTTACTCTAAGGAGGGTTTTGGCGCATTTAAAGTGCGCAAAAATTACCCAAAAATCCCCAAAATGTTATTTTCCAACAAGTGACCCCTCATTTTAAAGGTTTTTGCACGCTGAACACGATGGTGGAATCGGATTTTAGATATCTTGATCCGTTCTCAAATTAGAGCATTTAAAGTGCGCAAAAATTACCCAAAAATCCCCAAAATGTTATTTTCTAACAAGTGACCCCTCATTTTAAAGGTTTTTGCACGCTGAACACGATGGTGAAATCGGATTTTAGATATCTAAATCCGTTCTTAAATTAGAGCATTTAAAGTGCGCAAAACCTACCCAAAACCCAAAACGGTAGAATCAGGATGGACAAAACGTACAAATTAAAATAAATACGAAGAGAATATACATAGAAAACCAAATTTTAGACCGAAGTTTTCCTTTATTCAAAACCATAGCCATTAATTCGAATATTTCTTTGAAAATTCGCTCATTAAGTCATGCTGCATGACTGGTTTTTTTTAAACGATATTAAATTTGTCTTGAGCTAAACAATTTTTTGAGGCCACCCGGAGCATTGTACGTCCAGTCGTTCGTGTGCACTAAAAAGCTTCGTCAACACGATCGTGAATTAAACGGTATAAAGAAGAAACTTGAACAAACGTTGAAGTACCTATTATTGATGGGTAAATTATTACACAGTGGTAAATTATTACACAACGGCAAATTATTACACAACGGTAAATTATTACATAACGGTAAATTATTACACAACGGCAAATTATTACACAATGGTTCATCTACCAAAAAGGGGCTGGATTTTGTTGGATCGTTACTTCTTCAACTTGAACAACCGTTGATGGGCAAGTTATTACACAACGGTTCACCATAGGTATTAACCACAGAAAACAGTGATCTACGCAGAAGGGGTATCTATTTCACTCCACATCAACAAGAACCTCATTATTTGCGTTTCTTTTTGCCGTTTTAGTTACTGTTTGTCATCGGCTGCATTATTTTAGCAACATTTAACTCGTGATTTAGGTAGGTACCTAGTAACGAGTACGGGGTTAGGTACTAACCTACGGAGGGTCTGCGATTCACATAATCATTACACAACGGTAAATTATTACACAACGGCAAATTATTACGCAACGGTTCATCTACCAAGAAGGGGCTGGACTTTGTGGATCGGTGGTGTGGCTTCAACAACCGTTGAAGTATTATTGATGGGCAAGTTATTACACAACGGTTCATTATAGTTATTGACCACAGAAAACAGTGATCTACGCAGAAGGGGCATCTATTTGACTCCACATCAACAATTTTTCTTCAGAACTTCATTATTTGAGTTTCTGTTTGCCGTTTTAGTTACTGTTTGTCATCGGCTGTATTATTTTAGCAACATTTAACTCGTGATTCAGGTAGGTACCTAGTAACGAGTAAGGGGTTAGGAACTAACCTACGGAGGGTCTGCGATTCACATACGTATAGACTAGTACATATTATAATATTATATAGACGGGTTATCTATACAGAGAGGTGTGATCTGTAACAGAAGTGTATTCTGTCCAAAATAATAAACCGTTGTGCAGGGATTTGCAGCGTTTTTCAGCCATTTGCGAGTAATGAATTGTGTTCAGTCATATGGGAGTATTCAGTCATTATCTGGGGCCATTTGGTAGTAATAATCAGCAGTCAGCTTCGTGGTCCTGATAAACGGGATATGACTTTTTGTTTACACGCTTTCCCGTATTAATTTGCAGTTCTCCTTTCCGCGATCCTGAACAACGCACAGCTGGTCGAGCCAGTAAAAAATATTGAGTTACCTATGAGGTACAATTTCACCCTGGCCTTTTAGGGAGAAAATGGTATAATATGATAGTGCTTTTGTTCTTCATATTCCAGGTATGCTGGCAAACCTAGTGAAACAAGGCCTGTCTTCTACCGTATGACCACCAATAATCCCGTATCAATAGCACTTTCGCTCCGTTCCTCCCGCATATACATTTCATTAGTTCCATTCCGTACGTCTAGCCAACAGGAGAGGGAGACTGATAAGGCCGGAAAATCCTCTGAAAGGGCTCAGCTGTTAGCGGTTCGAAGCGGAGAGGCGGGTGGGATATATACGGTATTTATCCGAGAAGAACAGAATCGGTCGGGGGAAATAAATAAAATCGAACAGAAGGTTGGAAACACCAGGACGGTAAAAGGGGGGCATGATCAATGTTGGACAGTAAGGTGGGATTTCGGCGGGTAAGGGGAAAAGGAGCCGAGAGGGTCGCGGCCTAACTTGTAGCGTTGGAGGAGGCGGTGTTAAGCTGATATGGGGCGGCAAAGGCCCGCGTGGCAGATCCTACCGATATCCGCGCCTTTGCGATTTATGGCCCTAACTTCGATTGTCAACGTCTTTATTCCTAGTTCTTTATAAAGCGCCACATCCATCTCGGGGGGGTTTCTCGTGTTTTCCGTCAAGCCTTTTTATTTCCCGTATCTCCGCCGCCTCGCGGACCCGGTTACTTTCGTCTTGAGCGGTATATTCTGGCCTTCCTTTTGGGTGGAAATACGGTGACACTCGAACGATTCATTCGACCACCGGAAAGAGGTGATCCATTCGGTGATCCATAAAGCATGCGAGTTATGAATCCTTGTGATTTGATTGACGATTTTGATGATACCAGTTTCAAAGCTGAACCGCCCTAGGCACATACCTGGGGGCCTATTCACTAAGCCAAAGAGACATCTCTTTTCGGTCTGACTCTCTCTTTTAGCAGAAGAGATTTTTATAGTACCCATGACAGGGTTGTTCAGTAACTTCTAAAAGAGAGAGTTGGCGGCCATCTTGGCATTTTCGATCTAATTAGGTGTCTTCTCGAAAGAGAGAGTCCCTTTCTCATTTCTCGTTTGTTTGATAGTGATCGTGTATCATCCTTCGTTCATCGGCTACCATATTGGTCATTTTGATGTATGTTTTTTCATCTCTTAAATGTAAGTCGATTGTTCATTAAAATATTTACATATTATCGATTCATGAGTAAAAACGTCTGAGCAGGTACGAGTTGAGAGCTATTCAGTAAAATAGACGAACCTGGGAGACACTTGATGAGACTGTCTCTCGAGGGAGACTATCTCTCCCAGGAGATTTTCAAAATAGATAATCTATTTTCACTGCCACTGCTGTTTTTTTCTGCTTTTCACCTGTTTAATAAAACCATCCACCATCAGTTGGACAGCACTGTAGTTGGTCTCGGCAAACTTCAGATTGCCTTCCAGATTGGTGAGGAAGCAGGATCAATATTCTTCACCTTACGAAATTCGAACGAAATACAGAAACAGTTACTACTAGCTCGTAACGATGCAGAGCTCTGACATTTCCGTAATACAGATTGTTGATGTTGCTTCTGATTCACCCGCCCAAATCAAGCACAAACTAAAGGCCCATGAAGTTCATTGAGTGGTATGTTTTTACCCCAACTCATCACTGTATTCCAGAACTCTAATTCTCTGTTGCCTCCATCTCATTTCTGCAGCAACTCTCCTTTTGAAAGGCTTCATCTGCTGTGCTTGCCAGAACTAATTTCAACGTGCCGGGCTACATTACCCACCACACACCACTGTTCCACGTCCCCTTTGTCACCCACGTGTAGTCAATGCCTTCCTCCAGAATTCTTTGACTTCTATGCCGATTCATAATCTTCCCTCAGGCGCCATTTTTCATGTCACCGATGCCAGTGAAGTTTGGTAGATATTTATTTTGAAACTAATTATTCATTTTCCCCCTAGTTTACATCTCCTTTTTTTAACTATTATAAATTGGCTTAGCCGTACTTGATAATAAAAAAAAAATAAATAAAATACATATTTCTTTTCTATTTTGAACATTTAGTAGGTACCTACCCACCTTAATTAATTATAAGGATATGAATATGAAGAATATGAATAAGAATCTGAATTATTTATTCATACTCTTTGCCTGTACATAATAAACCCCATGTAAATAAATGAATAAATAACCTTTAAACAGTACCCACCTCGACACCCTTCTTGATACGCCCCAATCTGACCTCCAAAACTTCCTCTTACGGTCCGATCTTTGTAATTCCGATTTTGGTCACAGATTACACGCTGGATCACCCTCGACATATTCCCCAAGTTTCATTAAATTCGGTTGTGTGTTTAACCGTGATGAGCGAACACAGATTTGACAGACTGAGAAAAATTGAGATACCTAATGGTGCCGGTCATTGCATAAAAAGTGAAAGGGCTTGCCCGTCATGCAATTCCGTCGTTCTAATCAATGTAAATACATACAAAATTACCATTTTATTATCTATATAGATTTTATTTTTTTAAACCCAAAGTCTAAGCATCAGCATCACAGGAATCGTCTATAAGCCAAGGTAGCTGTAATAGGTATTTCAACTACTTCGCTAAACCTTCCCAAGACCCTGAAAAAGCGAATACGTTCAAGCACATTACGTGATTTTTCTATTTGCCCTTGTTCTTCATGCTATCCGCACAATTATTCAATAGTTCACTGGTACCACAGTTCGAGTGTTTCAATAGAGTGAGCAAGGTATGGGGGGGTTAGGTATAGTTAAATTTCTATCAATAGTAAGGGGTGGTTTAATTTCTATTAATAGTAAGGTATGGTTTAATTTCTATGGGAGACATGCGATGGAATGACTATACTTTTATAATATTATTTTAAAATTATGTTGTACAAAAGTGAAATCTATCATAATATTACTAAACCGTTATACAACATAAAATGAAAAGACAATACAGCAGTTGTTCTAAAAATAAATTTCCAGGATTTTTCCTTTGATTTTCTGAAGATGTTTACTTTCTAGTTGCAACCTTACATTTTCGCCCGCCAACAAAAAAAACCTTTGCAGGTCTCCTACCATGACTACTATTCTACTTCTTTCTACGGCTTTCATGTTTCTTTTGAGCGGCTCTTCGAGACACCCTGCTAGTGAAATATCTATCCGTGGGCAACAGAAATAATAAACCGTTGTTTAATACAAATCGAAGCATTCGTTGAATTTTAATTACTCCGTATTGTAACTTAGGACTTCCCAGCGTTGACTGCAAGCTGTCGGCTTTGGTTACAACAGAACACAATCCCGCCGAAAATTAACTAAAGCAATCCACCGCTCTGCGCTTTTCCTACGGTCGGCCCCTATTTAATATTTAGAGCGGCAGCCGCGAGGTCGATGATGGGACTAGCATGCAAATCCGAGGGCTGTTTGGTAAAAACCGAATTAGGTTCAGAATCAATGTCATTACAGAGCATTCAAATATCCGGTCTAGTAAGCTACGAAGGCGGTTTAACCCTCGGCCCTTCAATTAGCGTTTGAGAGTGCACATCGTCGAGTGGGATTGTATTATTTCGTTTGGATCTCGACTCCCAACGAGTGGCAGTCATCTAATTCGTCAAACGATGCGTACTGATTTGCGGTGGACTGGTCAAAGCTGATAGTTTTCGAAAATGTCCTTAAAAACGTTCATACCTACAATGATAGATTTATACAGTTCACTATTTTGTGCCTCAAAAAGGCGGGATACATCTGAAAAGCGTACTAGGTATATGAGGCCTCACAAAATAGTCTACATTCCGAGCCTAAAAGGTAATCGATGGACAACACTAACTACACTTACGTTTAAAGAAAGCATCGAGAATGAATCGAGCGTTCCCAGATGTCGTTGATTCTAAATTTTGATGGATACCTGACATCGATAGATATCGGTTGATAGTCCCACCTAGTTGACTTACTTTGTGTGCGTAGGTATCAAAAAATAGTTTTGGTTAAATAAATAATGAGCGCTATGAATCGAACCAGTCGAAAATGAAGAAGAGCGCTGCTCAAACCAGAGAAAGAAGAAGAACAAAGGTACAAGTATGTTATAGCCCCGCCAATATCGATTGTATCGATTATCTCAAATACATCGATCCTTGTGGTATCGATGACGTGTATCAGACAAGACGGTGGGTGTACAAGAAGTTTAGTTCCCATTCCGCCGCTCGCATTGTCAAGCGATCTGGATGCTCGCTAGCGCTCGCATCTCAAAAAAGATAAACAATCCCAGAAACTATCCCGTGAATGAGCAGGTTGTTTGGGACTTCTGAATAGATGGTACAAGTATGTTATAGTCACTCTTATTTTTTTGTGTCCTTACAATGGTCTTCCCGTATTCATTTTGAAAGTTTATATCGGCACCCGGGATGTAGGCATCGGGACGCCATATTGAGCCGTCATCGATACCACAAGGATCGATGTATTTGAGATAATCGATACAATCGATATTGGCGGGGCTATAACATACTTGTACCGAACAAAAACTCTGCAAACTACTACATAAAGGGTAGTTTTCCTGAGTAGATACCCCTTCTGCGTAGGTTTGACCTGACTTCAGATGATTAGTTTTGCCGCGAACAACAAAGTTGTACCTATGTTACATAGTGTAGAGTGACGGTGGACCCTAGAGTCCCCCTCCTAGACTAGCGATACTATCACCAGTCAAGAAGGGATAGCGATTAGGTTTCAGCCTGAACGCCCCGCTCTTCACTGGAACCACAAATAAATCGAGAACTGCCCACCGTCACAAGTATCAGAAAATAGGTAAAAGCATACTTATCAACAAAATCAAAAATAACCATCTTTCTTCAAATGAAATAATCACGGAACAGCAAACCTGAAACCTGATTTCATGAAGTTGAAGTCATGGGTGATTATAATCAGCTGCGCCCTATCAGTGATAATATGGGCTGGAGTTATGTACTTATACCGTATGATTAACTCATATTGATGAAGCTTATCGGTTCAACTTCAGGGCCTATCAGTGAACAATCGGCTAGACGTACCTACAATGATCCAGGTGGTCTAAAAAAATCCTAAAATTCGGAATCAATTTTAAAAACGTCATAAAAACCATAGCCTTCTAATGAAAGGTTTCAAGCAACGGCGTTCTGAAAATGGCAACCTGTATTGTTCACCCCACGACTGACAGTAATACCGAGAGTCGGGGACGAGGACTAAGTAGATCCAAATGGGACCTACAAACCAAATTTCTATAATCTTGGTTCATGGTAACTAAGAAAAGTGCGGCGTACTGTGGACGGATAGACATTTTGTGTCACTATTTTTAATACCAAAGTAATAAACGCCGTTTGGAATCAAGCATGAAAAAAAAAAAAAGGTTCCAAAAGGTACGTAGAATCCGGTAGTAGAATAAACAATTTTCTGTCCTTACGCCGTCCACTGTTCACGGCTAGACGAATCATACAAATTAAGTAAACATTTGAGGATTCGAGGGTCCTTCTTAGGTTCAGTGACCATCAGAAATTCAAACATGACTGGTTGAGGGGGGTTTTCTGGGGGAAGCCGAGGTTAGGTATTGACCACAGAATTATTAGCGATATACGCAGTAGGAGTACCTACTCAGGGAAATGATATAAATGATATGATGATCCGTGGAATAATTTGCCATTTAAAAATCCCTGCACAACGGTTTATTATTTTGTATAGAATACCCTTCTGTTACAGATCACAGCTCTATGTATAGATAACCCGTCTATATAATATAATATGTACTATTCTATGCATATTTATGTAGATCGCAGACCCTCCGTAGGTTAGTACCTAACCCCGTACTCGTTACTAGGTACCTACCTAAATCACGAGTTAAATGTTGCTAAAATAATTCTGCCGATGACAAACAGTAACTAAAATGGCAAAAAGAAACACACATAATGAAGTTCTGAAAAGAAATTGTTGATGAGGAGTGAAAAAAGTTGCAAAAGTACCTACCAACATACTCCAGCCCCTTCTACGTAGATGGTATAATGAACCGTTGTGTAATAATTTACCGTTGAGTAATGATTTACCGTAGTAATAATTTACCCATCAATAATACTTCAACGTTTGTTCAAGTTTCACTACCTACCAACAAACTCCAAAAGAGCCATCATTTTTCAAATTAAATAATATCACAGAACAACCAACTCGACTTCATACTCCGCCAATATAATCAGGTGATCCCTACCAATGATTGACCGTATTCACAAATTCCTATTGTGGGCGCGTCTCTGGTTACGAGATTTGGTTTGAATTGTATACAATTTCATTCACACTGGAGTCGAAAATGCCTGTCGGTGCAAACTTCGGGGCCTTACTGTGAACGAACGGCTGGACGTACGATGCTCCGGATGGTCTTAAAAAACTCGCAAGTTCAAGAACTATTTAAAACCGTAAAAATATTTACGTAAAAAAATGGTATAGGCGTTTTGAAAATTTCAACCCTATTTTGAACCCCTTAGAGATGACTCACAGTAACGTCGAGCTTCGAGGACCAACTAGACGCCGAACGGAACCTATAACCCGAATTTCATCAATTTTTTTTCATGGTAACTAAGAAAAGTGGCCCGTACGGCGTACGGCGTACGGCGTACGGTGTACGGCGTACGGCGGACAGACAGAAATATTTTTATTGCAGTTTTGGATTCTACATACCTTGAAACGTAAACCATCAAATTTTGAGGGGGGGTAAGAATTTTGGTTTATTATTTTCAATAATGAACCATTGGAATCGAGCATGAAAAAAAAAATTCTTACCCCCCCTCAAAATTTGATGGTTTACGTTTCAAGGTATGTAGAATCCAAAACTGCAATAAAAATATTTCTGTCTGTACGCCGTACGGTGTACGGCGTACGGCGGACAGACAGAAATATTTTTATTGCAGTTTTGGATTCTACATACCTTGAAACGTAAACCATCAAATTTTGAGGGGGGGTAAGAATTTTGGTTTATTATTTTCAATAATGAACCATTGGAATCGAGCATGAAAAAAAAAATTCTTACCCCCCCTCAAAATTTGATGGTTTACGTTTCAAGGTATGTAGAATCCAAAACTGCAATAAAAATATTTCTGTCTGTCCGCCGTACGCCGTACGCCGTACGGGCCACTTTTCTTAGTTACCATGAAAAAAAATTGATGAAATTCGGGTTATAGGTTCCGTTCGGCGTCTAGTTGGTCCTCGAAGCTCGACGTTACTGTGAGTCATCTCTAAGGGGTTCAAAATAGGGGTTGAAATTTTCAAAACGCCTATACCATTTTTTTACGTAAATATTTTTACGGTTTTAAATAGTTCTTGAACTTGCGAGTTTTTTAAGACCATCCGGAGCATCGTACGTCCAGCCGTTCGTTCACAGTAAGGCCCCGAAGTTTGCACCGACAGGCATTTTCGACTCCAGTGTGAATGAAATTGTATACAATTCAAACCAAATCTCGTAACCAGAGACGCGCCCACAATAGGAATTTGTGAATACGGCCAATCATTGGTAGGGATCACCTGATTATATTGGCGGAGTATGAAGTCGAGTTGGTTGTTCTGTGATATTATTTAATTTGAAAAATGATGGCTCTTTTGGAGTTTGTTGGTAGGTAGTGAGACTTGAACAAACGTTGAAGTATTATTGATGGGTAAATTATTACTACGGTAAATCATTACTCAACGGTAAATTATTACACAACGGTTCATTATACCATCTACGTAGAAGGGGCTGGAGTTTGTTGGTAGGTACTTTTGCAACTTTTTTCACTCCTCATCAACAATTTCTTTTCAGAACTTCATTATGTGTGTTTCTTTTTGCCATTTTAGTTACTGTTTGTCATCGGCAGAATTATTTTAGCAACATTTAACTCGTGATGTACATATCATATTATATAGACGGGTTATCTATACATAGAGCTGTGATCTGTAACAGAAGGGTATTCTATACAAAATAATAAACCGTTGTGCAGGGATTTGCAGCGTTTTTTTTTCATGCTCGATTCCAATGGTTCATTATTGAAAATAATAAACCAGAAAAGGATTGATGATGATAGTGGGCGGTGGAGGGATTCTTCTTTTATATCAGAGCCAGAGCATCACTAAACCTCATCCATGTATAGATGGGTGTTTTAATAACAACCACAACTCAGTAACTTGATAAACCTGCTCTTCAACATTAATTTGCTACGATGAAGAGCAAGCAACTCGGTTCTAGTTAGTCAGTTGCAGAATCGAAAATTCAATTATCGAAAAGTTGAACACGGAAGACTTGGGTATTATTTGGCACAAACACCCTATATTATTCTGCCCCCCGAAGTCCATGTTCACCTACGTCTTAAGTCAATTTTTTTTCAGTTTTTGAAGCGATGGTGAGGTTTTGAGGACATGGTCTGGTAGAGATCAAGGAGACGCATCTTTTGAGTTAGGTTAGAACGTCCTAAAAATAATAGAAAGCCATGGCAAACCAAATTGTCCTATGCCCATTTTCACCACTTGCTGAATAAACTGTGTCCTATGCGGTAAATACTAGGTTCAAACGTCCTGTTCGCTGGGGCTGATGAAGTCGGACTTACGATCTAGCCGTAGGGCTAAATCCAATTCTGTCCTGACAGAATTTCTTAGATAAGAAGTATGGCAGTTCCTCGATTGGCGGCCCTCCCAGTGGGATCAGAAGCCCCCATTCCCCATCGCCAAGTCAGAAAAGTGGAGGACTAGGTTCGACTGTCCTATGTCCGTATAATTGACCTAAACTTGATAATAATCGAAAAAGTGATTAATTTCATCGTTCAACAGTAGGTATGTGGCTGAGTTGGTGGAAATGATTTGAGACACGATCGACAGATTTGGGCTTGAATTAATTGAACTGCATGGATGGCAGGAGAAATCTTACTTCATCATTTTTCTTGAAATCGCAAAAACATACTTAGGCGTTGTTGCGTGGGGGGGGGGGGGAGAATTGAGAAGCCACTCTTTCCCCTGATACAATAATGATTACTTAGCAGCGTTATCAGCAGTCAAAGGTTTGGTGTTTGTATACACAAATCAGCTGTTTCTTTGGGATTATCTCTTAGGCTGTCCATTAGGGTTGGCGATTATTAAAAGAAAAAAAACCTTTACCCTCTAATGGTCCCTCATCGGGTGAGTGAGGAAATTATAGGCCATTTATCCTAATTAGGGTCTCGGAAGGAGGAGGATGATGGGCAAGAGGAATCCGTTCATAAGAAGCGTTAACCTCCTAGAATTTGCTCCCTTGCAACCTACCCTTTTCTTCTCACCCCTAACCTATTACGGAAGAATAATCTTAATTGGCCAAAAACCTCCCCATAGAGGCAAACGGCCTGTTCCCCGATTTCAATAAAAAGTCAAGCAGTAATTAATTTATTATAAATTATTCGTCAAACTTTCAACAGTTTTTTACAACCTGTAACGACTTTGGTGGTTGAATATTATATTAATATCAACTCGAAAGCCCCGGGGAATCTTTCTTGCGATATTGTAGTTATGTAGGTACCAGTTCTTTTCATGATCTCAAACACTTCAACTTTAACTGACTCATTAAATAAGAAACCTAAATAAGAAAATGAAGAAAATACTGCAAATTAAAATAAATAAAAACGTATTAGGTATTTGATTAGATGCTATATCAGTCTAGTATTACAGTTCCCGGCCAACAAATTATTTGTTTATTTATTATTTATTAGTAGGTAGTTTAATGCAATGAAATTTATGAAAACAAAGGAAACTTCATAAGACACAAATCAAACATATACCTAACAGAAATACATATTTATGAGATTGACATTAATAAAACTGATACTGCAGAGCTGGTAGGCCTAGTGCCCGTGGTGCTCAACAAGAATTGCTGTCATCTAACATCCGCAGAATACTTGTATAAACGTAATTACAGATATCTGCCTACTATGCACGGAACATCCCTTTCTTGTTAATTAAAAAATAAACAAAATTATTATTTTTCTCTCATTTTAATATTTTTGGAAATAGTAATATTATTATCAACCATCAAATATTAATCAGTTTACCTACCTAAATGTGGGTTGGATTCTTATTATATTTGCCAAGTTTCGTCGTCTAGATCCTGAAAAGTACGAGATTGCCAGGAAGGAGTTTGATTACATGGTGTCGCAAGGTATTTGTCGTCCCTCCAAGAGCCCTTGGTCAAGCCCATTGCACATGGTGCCCAAAAAGACTGGCGATTGGAGGCCGTGCGGGGACTATCGTGCTCTCAACCGTAGTACAGTTCCTGATCGTTAGGTACCCACTTCCCAATATACAAGACATGATACATGATCTTCATGGCAAAACTATATTTTCCAAAATCGATCTTTTGAAAGCGTACCACCAGATCCCTATGGCTCCCGAGGATATCGAAAAAACTGCGATAATTACTCCTTTTGGACTTTTTGAGTTTCCTCAAATGACCTTTGGTTTGTGCAATGCAGCCCAGACTTTTCAACGCTTTGTCAATGAGTTGACCCGAGGACTAACGAATGTTAGGGCCTGTTGCCTCATGGACGATAGATTATGACGCGTTAGCTAAGGCGCAGTGCAAAGAAGATCTCCCAACGGATTCGTCATTACAGTGGAAGCAGATCCAGTTTGCTAACTCGCGTGCTCCTGTGTACTGTGATGTCTCCACCGGTTTTGTACGGCCCTATATTCCACAAACTTTTAGGCGTCATGTGTTTGATTCGGTGCACAGTTTGTCACACCCTGGTGGCAGAGCAACTCATAAGTCACTCAGTCAAAGGTACATCTGGCCCTCTATGGCTAAGGACTGTAAAGCGTGGGTACTGGCATGCAACGACTGCCAGCGGAACAAAGTGCAGAGACACACCCACAGCGCTTTAGGAGAATTTCGGCCACCAAGCGATCGTTTCTCCCACGTCCACGTGGACCTTGTCGGCCCATTGGTTCCATCTCAGGGGTACACATACGTGCTAACCTGCGTAGATCGGTTCACCAGATGGCCAGAAGTCATACCTCTCACTGACTGCAAAGCGGATACGGTGGCACGGGCCTTTTGCGCGCATTGGGTCAGTGGGTTCGGAATCCCTTGCCGAATAACGTCGGACAGAGGTCGTCAGTTTGAAAGCTCTCTTTTCCAACAACTCACCTCTACTCTCGGGATTTCGCATACCTTCACGTCTGCATATAACCCAAAGGCAAATGGTATGGTGGAACGCCTGTACAGACAGCTGAAGGCAGCCATCAGGTGCCATAATACCGACCGTTGGGTTGACGTTTTGCCGTTGGTCTTGCTAGGAATTCGTTCGTCATTGAAGGAAGACCTCGGATGCAGTGCAGCAGAACTTGTTTATGGAACCACTCTCCGACTTCCAGGCCAATTCTTTGAAGAATCCCCCGTTTCAGCCCCATCTCATGAATTTGTGTCAGGTTTACGCCAACCAGCAAAATGGCATGGACACAAAGCCTGAATTGGAAAAGGCTTCCCACGTTTTCCTACGTTACGGTGGGATTCGCAGTGCGTTGCGGCCATCTTATGACGGCCCTTATGAAGTCAAGGAAAGACGAGACAAGACATTCAAAATTTTAGTTAGGGGCAAAGAAACATCCGTCACAATAGATCGTCTCAAACCAGCATTCACAACAAATCAGGATCCCATCCCAGGCACAGCACCGCCGCAAGAAGTCCTTTTCACCCCAAAACAGCCATGTCCATATTCTGCAGATTCCAACCAACCACAGCACACCCCACCCCATTCACCCATCCCACCTCAACCACTAGTCGCTCCTTCTTTGGCACCATCACAGCAGATACCGCAACCACCGGACAGCAGGGCGCCATACCGCACGCGATCAGGGAGAGTTGTTCGATTCCCGGCAAAATTCGAGAGTTATCTTTGTTATTAGGGAGGGGGGTGATTTGTAGCGGTCTCCAGTTAATTTTTGTGTTTTCATTCCAGTCCTGTTTGTGACACCTGTTAGTTTGTTTACCTGAAATTTACGTTGTCAATAAAAGTTCAGTTCACGCTCGTACTTCGACTGTATCATTGCAAGCTTAAGTGCAAATTAAACTAGGTACCACAGACCTATATATCCAATATATGTCTCAGATCGATTTTAATTTTTAGTTTCAGGGACGCCGTGTTTCTCAGTGTTAAGCTTGCGAGATTCTTCTCAATGTATCGTCAAACTTCAACTGTAGTGTACCTAAGTTGCATTCAAAACATCGTTTTCTTTCTCACTGTTTTCTTTCTATTATATCTTGAATCATTGTGCCCTCCGTTACTTTCAGGTTTGAAGAAAAGGTATCAAACTGTGCGCTCACAGACTCGATAGATTTGCTAGGCTCAACAATATCTTGCTTGATACTCGGAATGCTCTCAAGTTTTGCTTGAAAAGTTGCCATCATTCTCGATAGAATTCCTGCTATACTTTTGCAGGAAGAAGATTTCCATTTCACTACATTAGCAGAACTGCAAACCATTCTTCTGCATTCTCCTGAAATTACTAACAGTAATAGAGCAACGCCGATAGTGATACCGAGATATCGCACCCACCTTTGCAACTCAACGTTTCGTCCTCCTTGAGCTCACCGTAACACTGGTCACAGAGAGGCATAATCAGTCAATTAGGCTGCCTGCAATAAGACTCCAATTATCAATTACTACACAAGGGGCTAGCAGATATCAGCTAGAAGTTCACTCAGCGAACGCACGACAACGACTGATTTACACTCCAAGCACTGGGCACTGGGCACAGAGCAACGAGTAGGTATTCAACATGCGTGAACCCGTCTGTGTGAGATCGCCAAAACTATGGTTACATGTCATAGCAGGGGAGCTACACTGCGGTTGATCTCATACAACTTATCTTTAGTTTATGAAACCATTTGGTTCTTTTCAAAAGTAAAAACGCTGCAAATTATTACACTACGGTTTATTGCTTACCTGTATCGATGCCCCTTTTGCGTGGATCACCGTTTCTGTGGTCAATACCTACCCTCGAGGTCCCCCCAGGAAATCCCTAAATCGCGTATTGTAGCCGGCCGGGCAATTGCAGTTTCATAGATATGCGGTGTGTTCAAGAATTCTATAATTAATTATTTCTTGCTATTCAGGAAGCATAACGTTTGTTCAAGTTACAAAAGTACCTATCAACAAAATCCAAAATAACCATCATGCTTCAGATGAAATAATATCTCGGAAAAACCGACTCGATGTCATACAGCCATGAGTGATTATAATAAGCAGTAGTTCCCCATCAATTATATCTGGGGTGGATGTATACCGTCATTCGCGATCATGTTGATGAAACTTTTTGGTGTAACTTCGGGGCCTCACTGTGAACGAACGGCTGGACATACAATACTCCTGGTGGTCTCAACAAATTACTATTACTCAAAAAATAACTATTTAAAAACGTAAAAAAAAAAACGAGATGAAGGCGTCCTGGAAATTTCAACCCTATTTTCCAACCCTTAGAGATAAGTGACCGTAACACCGAGGTTCGCGGGCCAACTGCACCCCACATAAAACCCACAAACCATATTTCATCAGTTTTCATTCATGGTAACTAACGAAAGTGCGAAGTACGGCGGACAGCGTACGGTAGACGGACAGAAATTTGTTGGTTTATTATTTTCAATAATGAACCATTGGAATAGAACATGAAGAAAACAAAAAATTTAACCCCCCCCCCCAATCTGATGATTTCCGTTTTCAAGGTACGTAGAATCTGTAAATGGAATTTAAAAAAAAAACGCTGCAAATGATTACTTAAGATAAGTAATAAACCACTGTGTAATAATCTATCCGTATAGATGCCCCTTCTGCGTAGACAGTATAGTAAACCGCTGTGTAATAACTTACCATTGTGTAATTATTTACGCAATTATACTTCAACGTTTGTTCAAGTTGCAAAAGTACCTATCAACAAAATCCAAAAGAGCGATAATTTTTCAAATTAAGTAATATCACAGAACAACCAACTCGACTTTATACAGCCATCCGTGATTATAATCAGGTGGTTCCTAGCGATGATATCCGGGCCGGAATGATTCACGATCATGTTGACGAAGCTTTTCGGTTCAAACGAACGGCTGGTCGTACAATGCTCCGGTTGGTCTCAAAAAATTCTATAGTTCAATTTAAAAACGTAAAAAAAAATCATGCCCTTCTATTGAAAGTTTTCGAGCTACGGCGTTCTGAAAATATATCAACCCCTATTTTTCACCTCCTTAGAGATGACTGACAGTGACGCCGAGCTTCGAGGACCAACTAGACCCCAAACAGGACATACAAACCAAATTTCGTTAATTTTGGTTCATGTTAATTAAGAAAAGCGCGAAGTACGGCTTACGGCGGACAGACAAAAATTTTGGTTTATTATTTTCAATAATGAACCATTGAAATCGAGCATGGAAAAAAAAAAAAAATTCTAACCCCCCCTCAAAATTTGATGGTTACGTTTCAAGGTATGTAGAATCCGAAAATGGAATAAAAATATTTCTGTCTGTCCGCCGTACGCCGTACTGACCACTTTTCTTAGTTACCATGAAACAAAATTGACGAAATTCGGGTTATAGGTTTCGTTTGGGGTCTAGTTGGTCCTCGAAGCTCGACGTTACTGTCAGTCATCTCTAACGGGTTCAAAATAGGGGTTGCAATTTTCAGAACGCCTATACCTTTGTTTTAAGTGAATCTTTTTACGGTTTTAAATAGTTCTTGAACTTACGAGTTTTTTAAGACCAGCCGGAGCACCGTACGTCCAGCCGTTCGTTCACAGTAAGGCCCCGAAGTTTGCACTGACAGGCATTTTCGATAGCAGGGTGAATGAAATTGTATACATTTAGCCCAAATCTCGTCACCAGGGACGCGCTAACAATCGGGAATTGGCCCGAGATAAAATCATTGCTAGGGGCCACCTGATTATAATCACGGAGTATGAAGTCGAGTTGGTTGTTTTGTGATATTAGGTATTTCATTTGAAAAATGATGGCTCTTTTGGAGTTTGTTGGTAGGTAGTGAAACTTGAACAAACGTTGAAGTATTATTGATGGGTAAATTATTACTACGGTAAATCAATACTCAACGGTAAATTATTACACAATGGTTCATTATACCATCTACGTAGAAGGAGCTGGAGTTTGTTGGTAGGTACGTTTGCAACTTTTTTCACTCCTCATCAACAATTTCCCTTCAGAACTTCATTATGTGCGTTTCTTTTTGCCATTTTAGGTACTGTTTGTCATCGGCAGAATTATTTTAGCATCATTTAACTCGTGATTTAGGTAGGTACCTAGTAACGAGTACGGGGTTTGGTACTAACCTACGGAGGGTCTGCGATCTATATCATATGTATAGAATAGTACATATATTATATAAAGGGCTATCTATACGGAGAGCTGTTATCTGTAACAATGGTAAATTATTACACAACGGCAAATTATTACACAACGGTAAAGTATTACACAACGGTTCATCTACCTAGAAGGGGCTGGATTTTGTTGATAGGTAATATTTGCAACTTGAACAACCGTTGAAGTATTATTGATGGGCAAATTATTACACAACGGTTCGTTATACTATCTACGTAGAAGGGGGCACCTTTACAGGTAAATTATTACACAACGATTTAGGTACGTACCTAGTAACGAGTATTTCAATTATTACTGATTGTCATCGACAGAATTATTTCAGCAACACTTAGCTCGTGATTTAGATAGGTACCTAGTAACGATTACGGGGTTAGGTACTAACCTACGGAGCGTCTGCAACCTACATAATATGTATAGAATAGTACATATTATATTATATAGACGGGTTATCTATACATAGAGCTGTGATCTGTAACAGAAGGGTATTCTGTACAAAATAATAAACCGTTGTGCAGGGATTTGCAGCGTTTTTTATTTAAGATTCAGATTCTCATGCCTTGAAATGTCACCATCATCACATTTTGAGGGGTTTAATTTTTTTTTTCCCATGCTCGATTCCTAAGGTTCATTATTGCAAATAATAAACAAAAATTCTGTCCGTCCACCGTACGCCGTACTTCGCACTGTTCTTAGTTACCATAAACTAAAATTAGTGAAATTTGGTTTGTAGGTCCAATTCGGGGTCTAGTTGGTCCTCGAAGCTCGGCGTTCCTCTACGGGGTGAAAAACAGGGGTTGAAATTTTCAGAACGCCGTAGCTCGAAAACGTTTAACAGAAGGGTATGGTTTTTTTAACGTTTTGAAAATTATCTCACACTGAAGAATTTTTTGAGACCACCCACAGCATTGGTCGACCAGCCGTTCGTGTGCACCGCAATGCTTCGTCAACATGATCGTGAATGAAACGGTATAACTCCGGCCCGGATATCATTGCAAGGGAGCACCTGATTATAATCACCGATGGCTGTATGAAGTCAAGTTGGTGTTTCTGTGATATTATTTCATTTGAAGAATGATGGCTGTTTTGGAATTTGTTGATAGGTAGGTACTTTTGCAACTTGAGCAAACGCTATGCTTCATGAATAACTACAAATAATTAATGATGAATTACTGAATTCCGCGCATTTTTATGACATGTAAATCCCGGGCTGGCTCCAGTATTGGATTTTGGTCTTCGTGGTTTGTGGGGTGGGGGGGGGGGGGGGGGCACGAGTGTAGATATTGACCACAGAAAACAGTGGTCTGACGCAGAAGGGACATCTGAATAATAAACCGTTGTGTAATTAATCTGCATAGTTTTTATTCCATTTTCGGTTTCCAATGTAACTTGAAAAGGAACCATCAAAGATCTAGGGTGTTTGGTGGGTGGGGGGGGGGGGGGGCTAGCTTCCCCCTCCCTCCTTCAATGCTCGAGTCCAAAGGTTCGTTATTGAAAATAATAAACCAAAAAGTTTCCGAAGATTTCAGATCATATTCGAAGCTGTTAAAATCAGAGCGGATTGATATGAATTTCGTCATCTATATTTATGCATACGTATGAAACGCTTTAATTTCATCATCATAAGTAAATATCAACTCTCGTTTTTCTAGGAAATACGATTTAAAGTATAGTTATTTTCTTGTATCCAACATCTTCGAAAGTAAAGTAGCTTTTATGGGTCAATCCGTGATATTTGGTGCTCTAAAAATGTTAATGATCGTTGAAGATGTATCTTTGTTGATTAATAATTCAACTTTATAATTATGAATTAAAACGCTTTGTTCAACTTTCAACATGAATTGTATGAGGTAACATGATTAAATTTTTTTCTCCCATCCTCAGGCGATCAATTATCCGCGTGTTTCCAATTTGGCCCCGGGCGTTCTCTTTGTTTTTGAACTTTGTGTTGGAATCGTAAAATAATAAAGATTGCGACTTCATTTCTTTCAAGTTTCTGTTCCCCTGTCGACCGAAGTAGCTACAACCTCACGATCATTTCCAGGAAGAAAACTAATTAATACAATTTCTACTTGCATTTCTTGTTTCTGAGTTTCCTTATAAAAGTGGTTCTGTTTGCCTGTTGGTCTGCTGTTATGTGCCCTTTCAAATCCTAGCATACTGCAAAACTTACTATACGCAAAAATGGTCGTGTACTGGTAAGCTCAATGTTGGACTGCTGATTCCTAAATTGTCCCATACAAATCGGACAACAGAGACAAACGCAAGCGCAGATGTGGGAGTCATGAATACATTCGTACAGTCGTCAGGTGAAATTCACTAGCAGGTGGGCCTTACATCCAAATAAACCCTTCTAAATAGAAAATTAAATACAAAACATTCTGAAAAATGTACATGGTGGAGGACCGATGAACTAATAGCCCTCCACCACCTCACTGAAAGTTGTTAATATTGGATAATATTAATATGTGGGTCTTTATAGAACTTGGCGTTCAGAGTTCATTTACATGATACGTTTTCGCATCTACTGCCTATCAGTGGGTAAATCCTCAACTACCCTCAACAAGCGGGCACAAAAATTTGGCATAGATAGGTAGTTACTGAAATTTCTGAGGCTTAATAATTGCAACGAATTGTTCATCTATCAAGTACATTTTAGGCAAAACAAAGATTGGTGGAAGATGTTTCTCCAAATCCTCTCGTCAGTTGTCTGCTCTTCATCATATAACGCTGCAAATTATTACACAACGTTTATTACTTACCTTTATAGATGCCCCTTCGCGTAGAACACGTTTTCTGTGGTCAATACCTACCCTCGTGGTCCCCCCAGGAAAGCCCTAAATCGAGTACTGCAGCCGGCCCGGGAATTACGGTTACATAAAAATGTACAGGATTCAGTAATTAAATCATTAATTGTTATTTGTTGTTTTTCATGAATCATAACGTTGTTAGATCTGTCAGTACCTATCAACAAAATCCAAAAGAGAAAATCCAATCATTCTTCAAATGAAATAAGATCACAGAACGACCAACTCGATTTCATACATCAGCCATCCGTGATTATAATCAGGTGTATAAAAATCAGGTGTAATCAGGTTCATTCACGATCATGTTGACGAAGCTTTTTCGTGCCAACACACAGCTCGCGGTCGCACAGTGCTCCGGGTGGTCTCAAACAATTCTTTATTCTAAGATCAATTTAAAACCTGAAACAACCATACCCTTCTATTGAAAGTTTTCAAGCTACGGCATTCGGACAATTTCAACCCCTATTTTTCACCCCTTCGAGATGACAGAAACGCCGAGCTTCGAGGTCCAACTAGACCCCGAATGGGACCTACAAACCAGTTCATTAATTTTTGTTCATGTTAACTAAGGAAAGGACGAAGTACGGCGGCGTACAACGGCGGACGGACAGAAATTGTTTTTATTCCATTTACGAATTCTACGTGCCTTGAAACGGAAACCATAACATTTTGAGGGGGAGTAGACATTTTCTTTCATGCTCGATTCTAAAGGTTCATTATTAAAAATAATAAACCAAATAATTTTTTATTTTCCTCTACCCCTTTTGCGTAATGTTTTCTGTTTGAGAATAATCGGGGCATTTGCTCGTGAGAAATTGGGTAACCACCTCAGATTCGCTATTGCGCATGCGCAGTGGCAGAACAATGATTAGATTGTTCTTGAATTCATTAGGGACCGACTGGGGCCCAAATCACAAATTTCAGCAAAATCGGATTCGAACAGAGAGCGGATTCGATTGAAATCTTGCGCGTGATTTACTGTCATGTCCACGAAGCTATTCGGTGCAAACTTCAGGGCGTGAACGAACGGCTGCACATATACAAAGCTCCAGGTGGTCTCAAAAATTTCCAAGTTAGGAATCAATTAAAAACCTCATAACAACCATGCTATTGGAAGTTTTCGACCTATGGCGTTCTGAAAATATCAACCCCTTTGAGATGACTGACAGTAACGCTGAACTTCGCCGCCCGTAAGGAGACCCCAAATGGGACATACAAACCAAATTTCATTAATTTTGTTTCATAGTAACTAAGAGTGGTGCTATGTACGACGGACGGACAGAAATTTTTGGTTTACTATTTTCAATAATGAACCTTTGGAGTCGAGCATGAAAAAAATAAAAAATTTAACCCCCCCCCCCCCCCCTCAAAATTTGATGGTTTACGTTTCAAGGTACGTAGAATCCGAAAATGTAATTAAAAAATGTTTGTCCTTACGCCGTAATCCGCTACTTAGCACTTTTCTTAGTTACCATGAACAAAGATTTACGAAATTTGGTTTGTATGTCCTGTTTGAGGTCTAGTTGGTCCTCGAAGCTCGGCGTTACTGTCAGTCATCTCTAAGGGGTTCAAAATAGGGGTTGACATTTTCAGAACGCCGTAGCTCGAAAACTTTCGATAGAACTCGAACAAACAATCAAACAACGATCAAACAAACGTTGAAGTATTTGTTAATTATTACACAATGGTAAGTTGTTACCCACGATAAATTATTAGACAACGGTTCATTATACCGTATAAGTAGAAGGGGCTGGATTTCGTTGATAGGTACTTTCGCAACTTGAACAACCGTTGAAGTTAATGGGCAAATTATCACAAAACGGTTCATTATACTATCTACGCAGAAGGGGCACCTATACAGGTAAATTATTACACAACGGTTTATTATTTCCCTTATGATTCATGAATAACTACAAATAATTAATGATTGAATTACCTGTTGAATTCCACACATTTGTAGGAAACTGCTATTCCGGGGCCGGCCCCAGTACTCGATTTAGGGCTTTCCTTTAGCTGGAGGGTACTGACCACAGAAAACAACGATCTACGCTGAAGTGTCATCTATACAGGTAAATAATAAAGTTTTGTGTAATAATTTGCAGCGTTTTAATTCCATTTCCGGATCCTACGTCCCTTGAAAAGGAAACCTTCATACCGGGGGGGTACTTTTTTCAAATGCTCGATTCCAAATAATTTTTGAAAATTATAAACCAAATAACTTGTTCAGTCTGTGGGGGTCATTATGGATGCGCTTAGACTGCAAGAGCCAGAAATATCAACGATGATGACGAGGGTAGTGGTTATGTGCGCAGAAGGGATGCTGAGAGGGTGGAGGGATGATAGCCTGGATCTGACGGGTGCCCATCACTTGGCAAATAATAGCGAAACGCATCATCTTAATGCCGTTTCATCCAACGTTTCAATGCTGCGCTCCCAGTCCTTTTCACTTCGGCTTTAGCACTTCACTTGTCAATTTCCTTCGCTCAAAATCACATTTGGGAAAAGTGATAGCAAATACGTCATCGCTTTCGATTTTCTCTCCCGAAGGCGATACTCTCTGCCGCGTGGTCTCCCCATAATATCTGACTTTTCAAGTTCAGCAAAATAATTCAACTGTATGGATGTCCCTTCTGCGCAGTTCACTGTTTTCTTTGATTAGATGATTAGATTTATGTGGTAAATTTAGATTAGATTAGAGTTCTGTGGTCAATATCTACCCTCGTGCTCCCCCTTCGGGAAATCATACCTATAAGTAGGTACTTTCAATAATAAATTCTTAATAAATTAAAAAAATGTTTAAAATTAAAATATCTTCTAACGCCTTACGCTTTCATTTTGAGTCATCAAATTCCAATGCTCCCGGGTATCTAGCAGTATGAAATCATTTCATCATTTTTCAGATCATTTCAAAATAAAATTCTGTTTAAATTTTTTTAATTTTTTTGTTATTTAATTATGACTCAGGCTCAAATGTAATTTTGTGACTATACTGTCATGCGACACATAATATATACATTCACAATGACCCCATTGTCCTGAGGTAATTATGAACATCAGGGTTGATTATGAACAAGAGATTCAAGTTGCCCAATCGCAATCCTAAGCAATATTCATGTATACATCTTGAACATCGGTAGAGAAACAGGAGGTTTATAGCGTTTTAAGATTTTTTACGTGAAAAGTGGAACTTTGCAATTTCCTTTGTTTGTCACAATCAGCCGAAGTGACTTCATCTTCCGAAATTAGCCATTAGGCCTATATGAGTGGTATTATTTTAAATTGTTTTTCACAAGGAACGCGCTTTCAAAAGGTAAAGATGCTGAGAAACGTATTGCCTTCCAATGAAATGCCTTCAGTTTCGATTCTGCAGCTCGCTCGAGCTCACTGATGGAATTGTCTGTACTTAATGTAAATGATAATGGAGAATCCGCGACCTTTTGGTCCAACCAATTCAACCGTCCTTTTAATTGCGTGTTTAGCGTTTAGCTGTGCGTTCCTCATCTAATCAGGAAGCTGCACGCAACCCCTTGCACCGCTTTCATCGCGCTAACTAGCAAAATTGATTGGCTGGTAAGCAAATGGAATATCGGTCGCCCCCTGAGGGGGCCTGTGATTCGGACCTATTCGCTAGAGATTGAACGGGTGGGTCCTGTGGACGTTACGAGCTAAGCTGCTGATGATTGGAGCAATCAGGAGGGGGAACGGCCACAGTGGAAAGCTATTGCGTTCCCTTCCCAATTTCTCTCACCCTCACTTACGATGATTTTGAAGGGCTTCTCCCTAGAAATCATAAATGGATATGAGATTCATTGTGTTGATCCAATTATCAACTGTTTCGTATTCGATTGATATGAGTATTCTTACACTCGTAGCACTACCACGTTACAGTACTCAACAGTTCCTTCATCACTAGGACAAGGACACAAGAATGGCGTTGCTAGATCTCCCCCAAAAATAACCCTGTTGTAAAAATTTACCCGCCAAGAAAACCTCCTCAGCCGCTAAAAGGATCCATTTTGCCCGCCAAAGTTGCATGCTTGGTGCTTCGCAACTCGCTCTTGGATGTGCATATAGAAACCTGTTCCTTCCCCCCAAACCTTGAAATTCCTTTCAACGCTGTTTGGTGTAGTCTTCTCGCCTGGGGGGCAAAAAGCTGCCCCCAAAACAGGGAGAGGGGCAGGGACAAAATAATTGAGAGATGGTAGGATTTAATTTCCTATTACTTAGGTATTATCGTACAAAAATATAATAAGTTGCATTTTTCAGGCCTTCCAATACCTACCTTTGGTTTCCTCCATGGATACTGAGTTGAATTTTCACCGGTATAAAGCGATAGCTGTACATTATTCACTGGTATTTTTCATTCGCGGATCTTACCTGTTCATTACCGATTATGTAATATTAATGATTTTGTCCATCGTTATGTACTTCACCGTCTCCTACAAACGGCAGTGGTGTGAAAACAGTCATTGAGTCCGATATTGAGAACTTTTTGTGAGACAGCTCGGTGCATTGTACGTCCATCCGTTCGTTCACAGTAACGCCTTAATTTCGAATCGAAAGCTTCGTCAACAGGTGTGTGAATCATACGGTATGCAACCATATTTCCAGATAACTTATCATAATTGATAGGGAAAAGCTGATTGTAACCACCCATGGCTTTCAGAAATCGAATTTGTTGTTCCGTATTATAATTTAATTTGAAGAAAGATTGTTATCGTGGATTTTGTTGATAGTTAGTCATTCACATATTATCTATTTTGTTGTTGATAGGTACAAGTGTGGTGTTCACGATCAAACAAATAATCCAAATTAGGTGAATATTAGGAAATATGTCGAGGGTCCGACTTAGGTTCAGCGACCATTAGAATTTCGGAAAATGACCAGAGAGAGAGGGGGGGGGGGGGGGGGTAATGGGGCCGAGATGGTGCGTTACAGAAAATGGGGGGTGTGGAAAAATTCATATAACATTCAGAGTACTTCGACTCTTCTGGAATTTTTGTCGTGTCTATACGTATGTATGTGTGTGGGTAGGTAAATACCCACCGCAAAAAATGACCCTACTAATTCAGATCCTTTACCAACGCTAATAGGAGTAAGTGAGATACGGAGATCTATACAGGAAAATAATAAACCATTGTGTACTAATTTGCAGTGTTTTTTCTTCTTCTTGTTTTATAAACTACTAGCCTGACCGCTCGCTTCGCTCGCTATCCGAGATTCGCTGTACGCAGTATCGTGGAACCAACAAACGACGGAAAAATCCCACAGCCTACCGGGTATTTGTGCCCAATTTTATCAAAATCCGTCAAGCCATTCAGGAGTTGACCATGGTCGACCATATTTCCGCTATGGTCAGGGAATTAAAAATGCGCCTACGTTCAACTTGGGAGGCTACCGGATATTGGTGCCAAATTTGGTCGATATCCGTTGAGCAATTCGGGATTCGACCATGGAGGGGCCCATGGATGCGCTATGGTCGACCGCGGGGGTAGTCCGAAGGGTCGATCGTAGATAGAATTTCACGTAGATTACGAATACGCGATAAAAAATAGGGGTTACCATTTCAATTAACGAAGTTGACCATGGTCGACCATAGTTCCGCTATGGTCAGGGAATTAAAAAGGCGACGTTGCATAACTTGGGAGCCTACTGGATATTCGTGCCAAATTTGGTCGATATCCGTCAAGCCATTCAGGAGTTGACCATGGTCGACCATAGTTCCGCTATGGTCAGGGAATTAAAAATGCGACGTTGCACAACTTGGGAGCCTACTGGATATTCGTGCCAAATTTGGTCGATATCCGTTGAGCAATTCGGGATTCGACCATGGAGGGGCCCATGGATGCGCTATGGTCGACCGCGGGGGTAGTCCGAAGGGTCGATCCTAGATAGAATTTCACGTAGATTACGAATACGCGATAAAAAATAGGGGTTACCATTTCAATTAACGAAGTTGACCATGGTCGACCATAGTTCCGCTATGGTCAGGGAATTAAAAATGCGAAGTTGCACAACTTGGGAGCCTACTGGATATTCGTGCCAAATTTGGTCGATATCCGTTGAGCAATTCGGGATTCGACCATGGAGGGGCCCATGGATGCGATATGGTCGACCGCGGGGGTAGTCCGAAGGGTCGATCGTAGATAGAATTTCACGTAGATTACGAATACGCGATAAAAAATAGGGGTTACCATTTCAATTAACGAAGTTGACCATGGTCGACCATAGTTCCGCTATGGTGAGGGAAATAAAAATGCGACGTTGCACAACTTGGGAGCCTACTGGATATTCGTGCCAAATTTGGTCGATATCCGTCAAGCCATTCAGGAGTTGACCATGGTCGACCATATTTCCGCTATGGTCAGGGAATTAAAAATGCGCCTACGTTCAACTTGGGAGGCTACCGGATATTGGTGCCGAATTTGGTCGATATCCGTTGAGCCGTTTGGCCGTGAAAAGCAATTCGGGATTCGACCATGGAGGGGCCCATGGATGCGCTATGGTTGACCGCGGGGGTAGTCCGAAGGGTCGATCGTAGATAGAATTTCACGTAGATTACGAATACGCGATAAAAAATAGGGGTTACCATTTCAAATAACGAAGTTGACCATGGTCAACCATAGTTCCGCTATGGTGAGGGAATTAAAAATGCGACGTTGCACAACTTGGGAGCCTACTGGATATTCGTGCCAAATTTGGTCGATATCCGTCGAGCCGTTTGGCCGTGCATAGAAAGACAGACACACTCACTCACTCACTCACAGAGATCCGTTTTTATAATATAGTAGGGATTGCTGTGGCGGGGGTTGGGGGGATTAGTAGCATTCGCGTTGATAGGCTGAAGTAAGTTTGAGAATACAAGATTCCAATGATACCAACTCAAGCTTTTCAGCTAATTATGGTCTTCGGCTATTTTCAAGAGGTTGCCTGTGTTTTTTGTTTTCTTACTTTGAAAGGTGGTAACATGAGGAAATCATCATCGTTCAAATCAATCCTTTAATGAACGTTTAGCTGCTGCTTTGCCTTTTTACGTAGCCCTCATGGATGGATAATATCGTAATCATATTATATCTTGTGGGCCAATTAAATATCTTGTTATAGTTATCACGCTGTTCTTACTCATTGATGTGTGGAAGCAGATCATTATTCTTGTCGGAGCACAACACACAGTCCATTTCCTCAAGTTCTAAACTCGGACCCGGAAATTGTGTCCGTTGATTTATGCTTCAGGTTGAGACCCTTTCATTTACCTTGTTTATACTTCTATCTGACGTGGGGAGCGAAAAAAGGTTATTCGCGTACCCGTAAATTTTCATCTTTTACTGTGAAATATTGGTACTCTCGTCGGAGAAAAGGCAACCGCATGATGAATACGTTGACCGGCTTGTTCGTTCTGAAAATTATTGCCTTTTGGACAGCCATTATTTGCGTGACAGTGAAAACTTCACTGGTCAACTAGGGATGTTTCAGCAACTATCTACATAAAAATGCAATGTGATATAGAAATAAAATGTATGGATACAAGTGAATGGTGTATTATTATTATTTTTTTAAAACGATGAATGTATTTTGGTTTATTATTTTCAATAATGAACCATTGGAATCGAGCATGAAAAAAAATTCTTACCCCCCCTCAAAATTTGATGGTTTACGTTTCAAGGTATGTAGAATCCAAAACTGCTATACAAATATTTCTTTCTGTCCGCCGTACGCCGTACGGGCCACTTTTCTTAGTTACCATGAAAAAAAATTGATGAAATTCGGGATATAGGTTCCGTTCGAGGTCTAGTTGGTCCTCGAAGCTCGACGTTACTGTCAGTCATCTCTAAGGGGTTCAGAATAGGGGTTGACATTTTCAGAACGCCGTATCGAAGGGTATGGTTTTTTTTACGTAATTAAATTTGTCTTGAGCTAAACAATTTTTTGAGACCACCCGGAGCATCGTACGTCCAGCCGTTCGTGAGCACCAAAATGCATCGTCAACAGGATCGTGAATCAAACGGTATAAATCCGGCCCGGATATCATAATATATATCACGGAGCATCTGATTATAATCAAGGATGGCTGTATGAAGTCGAGTTGTTTGTTCTGCGATATTATTTCGTTTGACAAGTGATGGACTATTGAATTTTGTTGGTAGGTACTTTTGAAACTTGAACAAACGTTGAAGTATTATTGATGGGTAAATTATTACACAATGGCAAATTATTACACCACAGTAAATTATTACACAACGGTAAATTATTACACAACAGTAAATTATTACACAACGGCTCATCTACCCAGAAGGGGCTGGATTTTGTTTGTAGGTACTTTTGCAACTTGAACAACCGTTGAAGCATTATTGATGGATAAATTATTACACAATGGCAAATTATTACACAACGGTAAATTATTACACAACGGCTCATCTACCCAAAAGGGGCTGGATTTTGTTGATAGGTACTTTTGCAACTTGAACAACCGTTGAAGTATTATTGATGGGTAAATTATTACACAATGGCAAATTATTACACTACGGTAAATTATTACACCACGGTAAATTATAACACAACGGTCAATTATTACACAACGGCTCATCAACCAAGAAGGGGCTGGATTTCGTCGATACGTACTTTTGCAACTTTAACAACGGTTGAAGTATTATTGATGGGCAAATCATTACACAACGGTTCATTATTCTATCTCCGTAGAAGGGGAACCTATACAGGTAAATTATTACACAACGGTTTAGGTAGGTACCTAGTAACGAGTACGGGTTAGGTACTAACCTACGGAGGGTCCGCGATCTACATAATATGTGTAGAATAGTAAATATGTTATATAGAAGGGTTATCTATACGGAGACCTGTGATCTGTAACAGGAGGGTATTCTTTACAAAATAATAAACCGTTGTGCAGGGATTTGCAGCTTTTTTATATCACTTTTAGAAACTGGTAATCGGTTTGTTGGACATCTTTGCAGTGGTCATCGCATCATCAGTTGAATAAGGTTCTATAATTTTTGACTAGATACATGTCTGGAGTGTATTGGGAAGGTATCAGTAGTATCCAAATGCCGATCCTGGCGCACTGACTTAGATCCTTGATAAAAATTTTTACCACAAAACATCAGAACACATTTTTAAACACAAAAACATCAGAACCAGTGACTTTTTCATTAACCGACTTAGATCCCTGATAAAACTTTTTAACACAAAACATCAGAACACATTTTTTAAACACAAAACATCAGAACCAGTGACTTTTTCATTAACCGACTTAGATCCCCTGTTAAAACTTTTTAACATAAAATAACAGAACACACTTTTTAAACACAGTGACTTTCCTTAAAGAGGGTGGCCGATTTGGCCACCCCTCTTTAACGTTAAAGGCGACTTAGATCCCTGTTAAAACTTTTTTAACACAGTGACTTTTCGGGGGGGTGACTTTTTTTAAAAATATTTTTTATCAGAAACTCTAGTGAACTCTACAAATTAGGAAAAAATGCAAAATTAGAACCTTTTAGGGGTCAAAGTTTTTGAAATTTAGCTCCCTCTGATGTTTTCACTAGAAAAAAAATAAAAAATTAAAAATGACGTCACACTAAAAAACTTTTTTGAATCGTCTTAAATTAAAATGATATCGTCTTTAAAAAAAATATTTCTGCTAATTAGTAGCATAAGAACTTTTTAATGAGCAGTGTTCATTAAAAATAAAATCTCCTTAATACTTCTGAGCTTTAGCAACAGTATCGAAACTGAAACTCAAAATCCTTCTTCAGTTTGGCTTTACGCTCATTATAAAGCAATTTTCTAAGTTGATATTCAGTAGCATTTTTAGGAACCTTAATCTTATCTTCATTAAGCATTACCTTTACATCCTCCTTTGTACGGAGCGGTGGATTACCATCAACACCCAATAAACGTTCTTTTAACAACCGTTTAGAAAATCTATACTCCCTCAATACACGATGAATCTCGTCTAGTGCGTCACAGTTTCTATCATAAAATCGAAATTCAGGTGTCTTTACCAACTCCCATAAACCTCCATGTTCATCACATATATCTAATGCCTCGTTGTTTAAAACCATATCTCTTTATTTATTATAGAAAATATTTTTTTTTTTTTTAGACCCGGTAAATTACCGGGTCTAAAAGTTTTCAACAGTACGAAAATAATTTAAAACCCAATATATTTAAAGGTGGGGGCGAATCGACGCCACCTTTTTAAATTAAAAAACTCTTAGGATTTCTAGAGCCTCATGCTATCTAGCTTGTTGCGTGTGAACTAAAGGAAATGATAAATAATGCGAGATTAATATTCCGTACACTATCTCAGCTGACCTTGCATTCCCATTTCAGATAGTTCGCAGTTCCTATCTCAATATTCACAATCAGTTTCTCCTCAACTGTTCAACATGGCACAACCTCCTGAATATTTAAAGTTAGCTTATTGTGATGATTATGATTTCTGTGAAGAAATTTTAAAAGTGGAACAATATCACCAGGAATGTTTGAGTTTCGTGCAGAAAGTGAAAAATTGTGTTAGTGCAAGTGAAGCCAGAGAACTAATCACGAAAAACAATGTGAGTCTACCAGGTAGTAGAAAATGTGATTTTCAAAAGCTTTTGAAAATCCCAAAAGTGTCTAATATATCAAGAACTCCAGATCAAATGCATCAGTACCTACAAAAATTTGTTGTATTTGACCATGAAATGGAAAAGGTGAAACTTCCTAATCAAAATAACATTATGGAAGTAGAGAATTACCTTATTAAATCTAGTGATGTGATAAAGAAGCAATCATCAAGACTTTTTTATACTACTGCTGTTTATGGATACTACTTGGAAGTGTATTTTCAACATATGAAGATCACAGGAGAGGATTGGAATCTCTGTTTAAAAGAAAAGCTACATGTGTCCTTGAGTTATAGTAAGAAGTTGAGAAGAGTTGGAGTGATTGTGAAAGACCATCAAAAACTTAAAATGTTGAGTATTTCATTTAAATCTTTTTGTTTGCATTTGAAAAATATTGAAAGGATGCTGAAAGATGAAAAGTATAAAAAATGCTGGAGTTGATTATGAGGCATTGGTTGACCTTGGAGCGGCTCACGCGTGAGCTCTCTCAAGGTTCTTACTCATATTTATCTAGAATACTTTTAAACTCTGCTCTGCTCTGGTTAGCCTTGGAGCAGCTCCCGCGTGAGCTCTCTCAAGGTTCTTTCTTCATGTGTCTGATATATTTTTTATTGAGAATGTTCCCAATAAAAAAATTGTTATTTATATTGTTTATCCTTTTTTTCCTCCCATGGTGAGTTTTAGATTTCCTCTTTTATAATATTTTTAAGTGGTATATAGTTGAGAGTGACTTCTGAAACCAAAATTACGTAAGCAAAAGTGTTTTCTGGCACATTATTTTCAAAATCTGCTCGTAAAATTATATTACTTTTTTCTCCCAAGGACAAAGCTCACGCGTGAGCTTCAACCTTGAGTTCACCTTCACAGAACTCTGATCTACTCGATGTAAAATAAAATGTTTATTATTGTTTATTGTTATTTCCTTTTCCAAAACTTAGACTTACAATAATTATACATTGGGTTTTTATAGGGAATCCCTATAAAAACAAACTTAAAACCTATATTTTATTTCTTTTAACTAACTGAATCCAATTTCCCTGTTCTCATCCTGTTAAAATTCCTCTCGAATTATATTCTTCAACGGAATGTAGTTGAGAGTGACTTCTGAAACCAAAATTACGTAAGCAAAAGTGTTTTCTGGCACATTCTTTTCAAAATCTGCTCGTAAAATTATATTACTTTTTTGTCCAGATATGGACTGTGGTTGTCTAGTCATATTCACACTGAATATTGGATAGTTCTCTTTGAAGGACTGAGGCTCATGATATGGAAGGGATGAGTCTTGGTATACTATTCTTTTGAAATCTGTGTACATGGTGTAAGCTAAACTAAAATCCCCTGAACTCCAATCTAAATTCAAATGTTCTTCAGGATAACTTTTTCCTGCTACTTCAAAACTAATATTTTTAACATTCAAATGATCAAATTTGGAATTATTTTTCTTTTGATCATTTTTTCTGGCAGTTTGGAAGGCAACAAACCCCCAGATCGGATTCTGTACATTTCTATAAATATTGGTAATATTGAAATTCAAGGTTTTCCCAGTGACATTCTGTTCAATACATTGCAATTTTTTAAAGTGAAACAAATAAGGAGCGGTACTAAGTTCAGCAATTAATTTAGCTTTGGATTCACTTTCATATTCAATTATTGGGACTCGCAGGTAGAAAGTTTTAATTTCCACTTTTCCCTCCACACCTTCAGGAGAGGTACTGTAACGGAAGAGTACATTATCATCAGAATTTCTAATGAATGTAATTTCAAATCCTCCCTTATAAATTGGTACAATATCGCTGAAGAATCCAAGGCCTAAATCAGCCAAGTTACCATTCGCGTTGAAATTTCCACCACCATTCACTTTAGAATTGAAACCAGAATTCATTAATTTACCATTATAGTTTGATGGTCCTGAGAAAGAAGCTATACCCATCACCGTACTAGCAATACCTGGTTCTTCAATTTCATCAATAACCGTATTGTGCTTTTTTACTTCAATTTTGGAAAAAAGGTTTGCAACAAAATTATCTACCATCATTATTGTATCACTTATTCCATATGTTTTTGTTGCATCTTTAGGAATGTATTTTCCAGCAATGTAATATTGAATATTGCTGCTAAGAAACTCATCATCTAGAAGCAATTTGAAAACCGTTCTTTTATTCTCAGAGTTTAATTCCAAATTAGATTCAGGATTAAAGTTTCGATACTGAAGCCTTGTGATTTCAGAATCGTATTTTGAGTAGATTGATTTAATTTGATTCATATTTATAATAGGAAAAAAAGTTTTTTTTTATAGAATCGAAATTCTATAAAAAATATCAAGATAGTGGAATAGAAAATATTAAAATCCAGTTCTGAAAACTTCCCCATGTTTCAAAAGTGATAGTTTGATAGGATCCACACTTTTAACTTCTTTCTTATTTTTATTATATTCATTTAGAATAGTACTTTTCATATTTATATAATTTTTTATTTCTTGTTCGATATCATTGAACTCTTCATCAGATATTTTACCGTCTTTAATTGCTTTTGTAAACTTTTCCTCAATCGAATTTAATTTAGCCTTTGCCAAAAGCTCAATTTCAGAGTGTTTATTAATTTTTTTATTGAAAAATCCGCTTGAAGTCCTTAATATTATCGATAAGGTTGTCAATCCTGTAGAAATTGGAACACTGAATGGAATTATTATTGGTAATGCTATAGAAGTACCAACCAATCCGAGTTCTGAGAGGGTGAATAAAAATTCAGTACCGTAAAGAGTACTGGATATTTTTCCATATTTTTTTCTCAAACTATTTCTCATTTTCACTTCATCTTCTAAAAATTTGTATTGATTGATAATTCGATTGATTCTATAATTGTTCTCATTAAACTCGGGAAAAATTATTTTTGGATATAATCTAGGATGAGTTATTGGAGTAAATTCTTCAGGGGCTGAAGGTGTTTCATTATTATTTGTGTACATCATTTTATTATAGAAAAAAGAGTTTTTTTTATAGAATCGAAATTCTATAAAAATATCAAGACTATAAAATTTAATAAAAGAAATTAAGATTTTCCTTCAATGTTCTCATGCTATTTTCAAAATCGTGTCCTTCTGATAGCTTTTTCAAAATTAATAAACATAAATGTCCACAGATAGGCGGATCATATTGGTTTTGGATTTGCTCCTCATTATAAAATAAATTTTCTGAACCTAAATATTGAACAAGTTCTCTTGGTGGTGGTGCATTTCCATACGAGTCAAAATAATATTTTAAATTGTTATTTTTATAAAATGCAGTCCAGTGGCTTCCAGCCTCATCAGAATTTTCTAGATTTATAATTCCACATTCCGTGTGGTTCACTTTCTCTGGTAAATCATCCTTCATGAAAACTCCTTTGAAATTTTTAATTTTCATTTCTTTCGATAATCTTTCAATATCAAAATTGGTAAGAGGCCGGAAGCTATTTAGTTTTTTGATTTGGTAGTAAGGTGATTCATTATTATTAGAGTACATTATTTATTATAGGAAAAAGAGTTTTTTTTATAGAATCGAAATTCTATAAAAATATCAAGACTATAAAATTTAATAAAAGAAATTAAGATTTTCCTTCAATGTTCTCATGCTATTTTCAAAATCGTGTCCTTCTGATAGCTTTTTCAAAATTAATAAACATAAATGTCCACAGATAGGCGGATCAAATTGGTAAGAGGTCGGAAGCTATTTAGTTTTTTGATTTGGTAGGTTTCTTTTTAGGTTTCTTTTTCTTCATTCCAGAGCCGATACTTAAACTTTTTGCATTTTGTGCTAATCTCTCCATTTCCAGGTTATGACGTTTGATTTCTGCTTCTTCAGCAGCTTTATGCTTAGAATCTATAACACTAGAAGCTACTGCAGCTCCACCACCCATTAGCGCTCCAGCTGCTGTCATTGCTGCAAAAATTAAAGGCAAAAAACCCCCAGAATGATTTATTTTTAACTGATCATAATTCAGTTCCAATTCTAGGCCTTTTTTATTCTTTATACTTTTATCAATATTTTTTTTCTGTGTTTCATTCAACAGGATTTTATGATTTCCTTTTCCAGTAATATCTGCAAAAGCCAGTCGTACTTTTACTGGAGCACGTTTTTTATAAGCAGATCTTATTTTTTTCATTTGTATTTCTGACAAATTTATTTGATGCGTAATCATTTTATTATAGGAAAAAAGTTTTTTTTATAAGATGATCTTATAAAAAAAATAATCATAATACCTAATTAGTATACACCCATCCCAAAGAATCTTTTGGTTTTCATAGCAGTTTTTACTGTAGCAGCCCCCAATTTTTCACCGATATTTGTTGAACTTTTCATAATTTTATCAGCTTCTACTTCCAATTTTTTATCAGCAAGATGCCTATCACTAGTTTTCTCATGATCTCTGTAAAAAATGTCGTGTTGTTTACAGGCTTTATCAAGACTATTTATACCTTCATCACCTCTATTTAATCTCTTATCCAATTTAGTAAATGGCCCACAATATTGATAACCACCTGGGAGATGCATTTCTGGAATAACAGGCCCAAGTTTATTAAGAATAGTATTGAAAATACCAGAACCATTTTTTATCATATTTTTAGGTAAATTATTAATAATTTTAATCAAGTATTCAGTTCCCTTGGGATTATCAATATATTTCTCCAGCTGATCTTTAATTAATTTTATAATTCCCAATTTTTCATTGTGAAAATTATTATTTCCTGCCTGCTCTTGAGCATACAAATAGAATAGTCTTTGTTGAATTTGATTCAAATTATCTATATATTTAAATTCTACAGGATTTTCAGTATATTTAATCAACCCAGTACCAATCTTTTTCTTTTTACTATACTCCCAGATTGGTTTTATGATTTCTTTCCATTTTTTACTAACACTTGATTTTGGTTGTTTAGATTCGGGATTATTATTTTGAAACATGCTATTTGTTTGAATGAGGATTTTTGTATAAGCTTTAAAGTCTTCATTGGTGTATTCATCTTTGGATGGAATATCAGAAGCTATGGGTTTTGTTAAGAGCTTCCATAAGCCTTCAGTACCGGAATATTTCATTTTTTCTATTTCAATATCATTTCCATTTACCCGTATCTGTTTATTTCCAATAAAGATATGATTTTTTAAAGGGTATATTCCAAATTGTTTATCGGGATGTAGAATATATAATTCTGCAATTGGTCCAATACCCAAAGGGCCTACTGAAGAGTTTGGTAATTTAACACTTTTTTGTAATATTAATTCCATTTCATCATCACTATCTACATTGTCACTTGAAAAGCTTTGATTTAATGTATCTTCAGTATCAATACCTTGGGCCTCGGTATCAACATCTTTAAAAGTAACTTTTTTATGCGAACTGATAGCCAAGGGGTTAATTGTTTTTATTACAGGAATGAGTTCTAATTTTTTACCAAGATCTTCATCAGTCTGTTTCACTGCTTTTTCTACCTTATCTAATCGTGAAGTTATAGGTTCATAAGCCTTTTCTCTTGTTTCCTTATCAGATGCTTGGTTAACCCTTTCTTGTTTTGCTAATTTCTGTAAATTTTTCTTGAGTTTAATCGATTTATTAGCTTCAGCCACAGTCATGGGCTTACGTTTTGGTTTTGTGAAAATTATTTGTTCATCTTCAGAGGGTTGATCAATCTTTTTGATTTCTCTAAGTTTCGCTTCTTTTTCTTTCATCACTTCATTTTGCGCTTCTTTGAATTTCTGTCTAAGTGCTTGTTGTACAGTAATTTTTGTTGTCATGTTTTTATTATAGGAAAAATTTTTTTTAAAATCGGTCAAACGTTAAAACGTTCAAACGCTCAAACGCTTAGGAACGCTATTTTTGCGTTTTTAAGCGTTTCCCAAGGCGATGTTTTAAGCGTTTCCCAAGGCGATTTTTGAAGTTATCCATGTAGTGTTTTTATAGGGAATCCCTATAAAAACGTTCAAACGCTCAAACGCTTAGGAACGCTATTTTTGCGTTTTTAAGCGTTTCCCAAGGCGATGTTTTAAGCGTTTCCCAAGGCGATTTTTGAAGTTATCCATGTAGCGTTTTTATAGGGAATCCCTATAAAAAACAAACTTAAAATCTATATTTTTTATCTAAAATATTTCACCAAATTTCTTTCGGTAACGTCCGTTACTGCGTTTCTTTGTTAGGTCAATCGTTAGAAAACCAAAGTCCTCATCCCAACTAGAATAGCATAATTCTTTGAATTGATCATAAGTGAAATCACTTCCCACATATTCATCATAAATATCTCGCATGTATCTTGGTCCTTGTCTAAATACACATAAAAAATTAATATTGTTTCTAATGAGTTGTTTATCAACTTTTGACCATGATTGTGTCAAGTAAACACACGAGATTTTCTTATGACGCCCTCTCACGTAATAATCTTTAATAACTTGTTGCTGTTGAACATTAACACAATCATCAAAAACTACCAAACTGTTCGACTGGCAATCATCTAGGGGTATAATCTCGTCACAATTACTGAAAAACTGCGCTATTTCCACACCATCTTTTGCAGAAATTATTTCATAAACTCTTCTCAAAATCTCATATGCATTCTGATCCAGAGATTTTGAAAAAATATATAGATAATGAAAGGGGATTCCCCATGATTTTGTGATGAGATTATAGAGAAGTGTTGTTTTCCCGCAACCGGAAGTTCCTACTATTAATGCTCTTAAAGGTAATGGTAACAGTTCTTTTCTAGCCTCTTTTTTATCAAACGGTATTGGGTCAACCTCGTACTCATCTTTTACTCGTGGTTTACTCATCTTTATTATACGAAAAAAAAAAAAAAAAAAAAAAAAAAAAAATTTTTCCTATAATAAAAGCATGACTCTAATAACCCCCTCGCGTCTACCACCTTGCCGTTGGTGGGGGGGCTTAGTCCGCGGCGCACACCATCTATTGCACGATCGCACCTCCTTGGAGTGTGTTGATCACTGGATGGTGTGGGCCATTGCACACGGCAACTAAGAGTAGACAACCCTCAAGACCAAGGTGTACACGCCGTGCTGATGGTCTGCATGGTGCAGAGGGCAATGTGCACATCTAACGGCTGCCCCCAGGGTACCGGCCGACCCCCTGGGTGTACTTAGGCTTGCCTATACATGCGGGGCTCTGTATGGGTGGACGACCCTTTCCCTAGCTTCTCGTGGGATCAAAACGAAGAAGAACGAAAATAAAAATTTACATTTACCAACCACTGTCAGTGAGGAAGAGAGCTGCTCTGAACTCTCCACCTCACTGACAGAAATGGCAATCTCGGAAGTTGGGGCTGAACAAACCCCGACATCCATGGATTGCACAGGCGCAGGTGGCGCTTCTCAAGAGCAATCCACCAGCACACAAAGTTTGGGCCGCCGACCCTCTGGCGCTCAGCTGAGGAAGGCGGCCAGACAAAGGGCTCTCGATAGAGGGGAGCCCATTAAGCCTCGTAGGAGAAAGAGGTCGGGGAAGCCTGTTCCTGATGCCGGAGCGACGGGGACCCGTGAAGGAGCAACCACCTCACAAGGGGCAGAAACGCTAATCAGCGTTGAACCCCTTGTACCCGGTGGCGTCTCTGGAGCGGGTTTCCGCCCACCTCTGGCAGTGGGACCGGGTGGGAGTGGAGTGGGGGCGAGTACGCCGGGTAAACGGCCACGCACCCCCCACACCACCCCCCCCTCGGCCTCAATGCCTAGGATCAAGAAGGCACGGGGAGAGACCGTGGCCCAATCCGGAGCATCACCTCAGGGTGACAGCTCTGGCGGGTACAGCGGTGCACTCTCCACCACCAAGATGGTCGTAGTACACGGCAACCACCCCGTGGAACGACTATCGGACGTGGAAGCCAACTTGGTCCTGGGAGCAATAGTGCAGGCAACGTTCCTGGAGGCGCCCGGCCAGGGTCCGCAGTTCACAAATGGCTATACCAGCAATGGTGTGGTCCACCTGACCTGCTCCAACAGCCAGTCGAAGGGTTGGCTGGAGGAAAGGGTTGGGGTGCTGCGGCCTTGGGATGGTGCCACCCTCCGGACGGGGCACGCAAAAATGCTGTTGGAGGATCAGGTGAAGGTTGGGGTCTGGATCCCCACCGACTTCCTTGATCGATCCGACGCAAGGAAGCTACTTCCTTTGTTTGAGATCCAGAATCCTGGACTCTCAACGAAGGAATGGCGCCTTTTGTTCAGCCGAGCGGATGAGAGAGGGCTAGAGCTCGTGCTGAAAATAGATAAGGGCTCTCTGGAATGGTTGAAGGGGCACAACTTTAAACCCCACTTCCACACCCGGAGAGTCACCTTTAGGCAGCTGTCCACACCACCGAGTGATGCTGCGGGTCATTCAGATAAACCTGCAGCATAACAAGGTGGCGACAGCTGCCCTATGCCAGCTGCTCGCAGCTGGCAACTACGACGTCGCCCTGATTCAAGAACCCTGGGTCTACCGGGGCAGAATCATGGGCCTCAACAACGCAGGAGGTAAGTTAATCTACAAACGCGATTGCGTGGATGATGTACGTGCCTGCGTATTTGTCAAAAATGACATCAATTCACTAACTATGTCTGAGTTCTGTTTCAGGGATTTAGTAGCAGTGAAGATAACCCTCTCTGAAAATGGCCAAAGGGAGCACATAATAACTGCCTCAGCCTACTTTCCGGGAAACTCATCGGAGGGGCCACCACCCGTGGAGGTGCCGGACCTTGTCGAAAAATGCCGCACGGACAATGTGCAGCTCCTAGTCGGCGCGGATGCCAACGCCCACCATGTTGCCTGGGGAAGCACCGACACCAACACCAGAGGTAGATGCTTGTTTGACTACCTGGTAGCTAGTAATCTATATGTAGCAAACCGGGGAAACAAACCAACATTTGTCACCATAAATAGGAAAGAGGTCCTTGACATTACCATTATTACCCCTCCACTAGATCAAAGAATAAAGAAATGGTTCGTATCCGATACTCCCTCCTACTCGGATCATAGGTATATTGTTGTGGAAATCCAAGGTGTGGGTAAAACGCAGCAATCCTACCGCGATCCTCGGAAGACGAACTGGGAAGCCTATAGGGAGGAAGTGGAGGGCTGGTTGAGAGGAACTCGGACCAAATTACACAATATAGTTGATATTGAGGCGGTAGCGGGAGAATTAGAAGAGGCACTACTCACCTCATTCAATAATCACACTCCTATGACAACTAAACTCTCAACCACCGGGGTCCCCTGGTGGAATAGGGAAATAGAAGTCACTAGGCGTGAAACACGCAAACTATATAATAGGGCGCAAAAGACGGGCAACTGGGACGCTTATAAGACCAAGCTGGCCCAACTCAGGAGTCTTATAAGGAAATCACAAAGGGACACATGGAGGAAGTTCTGTGAAGAGGTGGAAAAAACCTCGGAATGTGCAAGACTCCAAAGAGTCCTTTCTAAGGCTCCTATCAATCCAATTGGCACACTAGTTAAACCAGATGGAAGCTACACCACAACAGCCGGGGACACTCTAGCGCTCCTACTAGAGACTCACTTCCCTGGCTCGGCGGTGACTGACGTTCGGGGACCCCCACCTCAACCACCAACCGGCGCTCAGGGTATGAGAGCAACCAGGGCAGACTGGGAAGTGGCAAAGGGTGTGGTCTCCATTGAACGCACAAAGTGGGCTATCAGCACCTTCAGCCCATACAAATCGCCGGGCCCAGATGGCATTATCCCCAAACTGCTTCAGGAAGGGGGCCATGGGGTAACCAGGATCCTGAGTGCACTCTTTAGGGCCTGCCTGGCTACAGGCACAATACCCCAAAGATGGAGCAAAGCAAGGGTCATCTTTCTGCCTAAGCCAGGGAAACCTTGGTACAACCAGGCAAAGGCGTTCAGACCCATCTGTCTAACGTCCTTCATTTTGAAGACATTAGAGAAACTGGTTGATAGGTATCTGAGGGAAACCTCTCTCACAGAGAGGCCTCTACACACCAATCAGTTTGCCTATCAACCGGGCAAATCCTGTGAGGCAGCACTGCACCACCTGGTGTCACAGGTGGAATCGGTGCTAGCAACTAAAGAATTTGCCATAGGTATATTTCTGGATATAGAGGGCGCTTTTGACAATACCTCTGTAGACTCAATTATAAACTCAGCGCGCCGGCATGGAACAAACACCACCCTGTGTAGGTGGATAAGTACCATGCTGACTAGCAGGACAGTAGAGGCTGAGCTCCTTGGGGAGTCCGTGGGGATGTCTGTGGCAAGGGGTTGCCCGCAGGGCGGGGTTTTGTCCCCCCTTCTGTGGGACCTTGTTGTGGACTCTCTGCTGGAGAAACTCAGTGGTCAAGGCCTCTACGTACAGGGCTATGCTGATGATGTGGTAATCCTAGTTAGGGGTCCCTTTGTCAGCACAGTCTCAGATCTGACACAGTCAGCTCTGAAAGCAGTGGAAGACTGGTGTGGCACAGAGGGCCTAAATGTAAACCCAAATAAAACCACGCTGGTTCAATTCACAAGAAGGAGGAATCTGAGAGGTCTCTCAGAACCCCGGTTTTACAACTCAAAGGTGTCATTCCAGCGTGGGGTGAAGTATCTGGGCGTCTACCTGGATGCAACGCTCACCTGGAACAAACACCTCGAGTACATAGCAAATAGGGGCAAGGGAGCCCTTATGTGCGCAAAACGCAGTTGCGGAAAAACATGGGGCCTACAGCCGCGGATGGTCCACTGGATTTATACCGCGATAGTACGACCCATTCTTACGTACTGCTGCGCTGTGTGGTGGCCGAAGGTCAGTCAGGTAGGGGCCTGCCAAACCCTTACCAGTGTACAACGACTGGCCTGTCTAACCATCACAGGTGCAATGCATGGTACACCCACTGCAGCCATGGAGATTCTACTGGGCTTACCCCCAATAGATATCTACATTAAAGGGGAGGCCGCAATGGCCTCCCTGAGGCTGAAATGGAATGGTACCTGGCGGGACACACCCCACCCAGGCCATACCAATATACTAAAGGCTATACAAGAACCACTACTTGACATGGTGGCGGATGTTATGCCAAAAACCCTCCATCAACCACACCCATACGCATCCGTGCTGATGTGGGCGGGGCATGGTTGGAAAAAATGCTGCTCCAATGATATAATCTGGTACACAGATGGATCAAAAATGGATGACGGCACTGGTGCCGGAGTATACGGGGCAGGACCCAGGTGGGACTTTTCAACCCCACTGGGGAATTTCACCTCTGTATTCCAGGCAGAAATAGTGGCAATTGATGCTGCGGCTTCTGAGAGCCTGAGGAGGGGACACCGTGGATCCCACACCCGCATACTCTCGGATAGCCAAGCATCAATAAAAGCACTTACAGCCCCCATCGTCTCATCTAGAGTGGTCTGGGACTGTATGCAAACCCTCAACGCCCTGGCGAAACACAACAGAGTTACTCTGGAGTGGGTGCCAGGCCATAGAGGAATTATAGGCAACGAAAACGCCGATTCACTCGCCAGAAAGGGCTCTCAAACACCCTTCACTGGCCCAGAACCGGCGGTCGGCCTACCAAAAACCACCATCAGAGGGGCCATCAACCGGTGGGTTCGCTCACAGACCACCAAAAGATGGTCACGTATAGATGGACACGCTCACAGTAAACGGATGATGGCCAGACCCAACTCCAACGCTACTGAGGAGCTCCTTAGACTGAACCGCAGAGAGCTGAGGCAAATAGTCGGCCTATTAACCGGCTTCCTCCCCCTGCGCTTCCACCTAAACCGCATAGGGGTCACACAGCAAACAACCCAATGCAGACTATGTGAGGAGACAGACGAAAAAGCATCCCACATAATATTTGAGTGCCCAGCACTCGCTCAGCGCAGGCACAACCTCTTTGGGGCCTCAACCCCAATGAGGGAATTTCCCAGCGAAAATATAATCAAAAACCTTACAACCCTCACCAGGGGACTGGGGTTATTTGATTAAGCTAGGACACTCAGGAAAAGTACAATAAGCCAATAGGCTTCCGTGCTTTGGGGCAACCGACCCCCATTCCTGAGTGATCCGACGTACAATTTACAATTTACAATGACTCTAATAAAGATTTCTGATAAACACCAAGATCTAAAAATAACTTTTGCTCAAAAAATTGTTCTAAATCCCAATAAAAATTATAAACTTGGAATAGTAAAGTTATTATTTACTTCACCTTCTCTTTCATTTCAAGTAAAAGATGTATTGATATCATTAAAATTGCTTATTACAGATGTATGGTATCATCACGAGTATGCGTTAGCTGGCACATTTACTGTTGAGACGTTTAGAAGAGAATTATATTTAAAAATAAAAAGTTATATATCTGAACTCATGGATGGATTTGAGAAGAATAAAACATTATATAAATCACAAATTGACACATTAAAAAAATTAAAACCTGAAAGTTTGGTTTTTAAAGTAGACTACACTACAAATCGTAATAGATTTTTTCTTAAATCTCCTGTTTTAATTGAAATTTTAAGTTTTGGAAATTTCTGTGAGCTATTTGATTTTAAACAATGTAAAACACCTGGGGATTATTTTGAAATTAATAAGGACTACTATTCTGAAGACAACCCAAAGTTAATCAAACCTATTTCGTTAATTGAATGGCATTGTAATATTATTGATTATAGTTTTGCTAATCATGATGAGCATTCCCATCTTCATAGCGAACATGAATTACTGCATGTATCTTTGATAGAGAAACAGAATCTCCCCAATACTATTTATATGGAAACAAATACAAAGATTCTTTACAGCCCTATACGAGAAGGAATGAGAGATATTAAAGAGATTAAACTATCATGTAGAAATGAAAATGGAGATGAGCTACAATTTGAAAATGTTACAGTTTATTTGCATTTGATTGAAGAGTGAGAAGCTTCTTTTTTATGAGATATTTCTCATAAAAAAACTTTTTTTCCTATAATAAAATGGATAATGATTTAACTGATCCTATTTACTGTCACAAGTGTAAAAAGAAAACTAATAATGTTGATGCTGAAAGAGTGCAAACTATCAACGGGAGATGGAGAGTGGCTGCTAAATGCTCAAAATGTAAAACCAATAAGAGTAAATTTATCACTTCGCCTGTGAAAGAAAATTCTGAAGAGTCTGTAGTGAAAGATCTGAATGATGATGAAAAATTGTCTCTCGCTAAAGAATTACACAAGTCAATAAGAAATAAATTTCAAAAAAGGGCAATAATTACTAAAGGTATTGATGATTTGTGGGCTGCTGATTTGATAATCATGAAAAATTATGAAAAAGAGAATGATGGATACGGTTATATGCTTAATGTTATCGATACATTTTCAAAATTTGTATGGGTCTTACCCTTGAAGAAAAAGGATGGAAAAAGTGTTACTAAAGCATTTGAGAAAATCATAGAAAAGGCTAAATCACAAAATCATAAAGCTCCTAATTTTCTACATACCGATAAAGGTTTAGAATTCGAAAATAAACTGTTTAAGGATCTGTTGAAGAATAATGGAATCAAAATGTATCACACGGAAAATTTAGAAAAATCTGCAATTATCGAAAGATTCAACAGAACTTTGAATCAAAAAATGAAAATTCGTTTCGAGGTGAATGGAAATAAAAATTGGATCGATATTTTACAGGAATTAGTTAATGAGTACAACAAACAAGACGTTCATCGTTCCATTAGAATGACACCTGCTCAAGTCGATGCGAAAAACGAAAATGAAATTCTGAGATATTTATTCAAAAAGAGTGGAAAAAATGTAAAAAAGAAATTTAAAATTGGAAATCGCGTGAGAATTACGAAATCAAAGAAAACGTTTGCAAACAAATACATAGCAAATTGGACGAAAGAGATTTTTGTGGTTTCTGGAATTCTACCAACAAATCCGATTACTTACAAAATAAAAGATTTAAACGACGAAGAGATTGAAGGATCTTTTTATAATGAGGAATTGCAAAGAACTGCTTTCTGAAAATAAGAAAAAATGAGGGGTAAGTTAAAAGGATCTCTCCAATAATAGACAAAAGAAAAAGGTGGATGTGTACCATACATCCACCTTTAATAATTCAAAAAATTGAAGAGGTTAGTTAAAAGAATATATTCTATTATAAAATGTACGATACGAGAAAGCATTGTAAAAAGTGCGACGTTAGCACTACTTATAAAAACTGGGCTAGACACCTAAAGTCTAAGCGCCATGGAAAAAACGACCCGGACCGGACAATGACTATCAGAAAACCTAGAAAAGCAAAACCTGTATTTGTAAATCCGAGGAAATTGCACAAAGTATTTAATTTTAATGAAAAAGTATTTGAAAAAAACAGAGAACCGAAAACGGAAGTTGTTAAAAAGGAAACTGCATTTAAATCTAGATTAGTGACTTACGACATTAAAAATACGAAAGGATTTAAAGATGCTTCCAAATTTCTGAACAGTATTGAAAGAACCGTAACAGGTTTAATCAAATGGGAACTTAGAAAAATGGAACTAAAAGTTAATGTAGTTTTAATCGCAGAATTTAAAAAAGGGACAAACGAAAATAACATGGAGTATCAGGAACTCAATTTCAAAACTAAAAACGTAATAATATTGCAGTCGGCAGAAGTACCAAATTGTTACGATGAAATGAAACAGAAAATTCTAAATGAAATGGAATCGTTCGAAATTAAAGGATCTCAATGGCAACTTCATAAAATCAAACATTTGGAACTGAACGTTAACAAGTACATTCCTTTGAGAGGATCATCTTTCATCCCACTCCCTAAGTTTCTACAAAGTAGGAAAGCAATTATAAATGTACAAAATAATGATAATAAATGTTTCCTATGGGCTGTTCTTTCGGCTTTACATCCTGCAGACCGCGATTCTGATAGAATAGGAAAGTACATAACATGGGAACATGAGTTTGATGAAGCGTTGAAAGATATCAGTTTTCCTATGAAACTTATCGATGTGAAAAAGTTTGAGGAAAGAACTAGGATTTCCATTAATGTTTACTGTCTGAATGAAGGAAATACTATAGTACCCTTGGAAATAACGAAAGATGAAAAGGAAAGGCACATTGACTTGTTGTACTTGAAAAACAAGGAAACTGAACATTATTGTTGGATCAAGAATCTTTGGAAACTGGTTGGCCATAGTCAGCTAACAAAGAATGGACACAAAAGATTTTTATGTAAAATGTGTTTGAATAGCTTTGGAACTCAGGTTAAATTAAACGAACATAAAGAATATTGCGGAGTTCATAAAGCTGTTAAAGTAGATCTACCAAAACCTTATGATAACATTTTGCAATTTGAAAATTATAGACACTCTTTAAAAGTACCTTTTACAATTTATGCAGATTTTGAATGTACGTTACAAAAGATTGATACCTGCAAACCAAATCCCGATGAATGTTATACAAATGCCATTCAAAAACATGAACCGTACAGTTTTGTTTACTACATGAAAAATGTCGAAGACGATAGTAGGAAAAACTATGTAGGCGATTATAAACTTGTACAATATTCTGGGCAGGATGTGGTAAAAGTATTTTACGAAAAAATAAAAAAGGATGCCATAATGGTGGCGAAAAAATACTATGACGTTAATATTCCCATGACAAATTTAACCGAAGAACAACAAAGAGAATACGATAGTGCTGAGAGTTGCCATATTTGTGAAAGAAAATTTAATGAACTTCCACCTATAATTGAAAATAGACATGATGTACTGAGAAAAACAATTAAACACTTTATCGATAAAAAAAAATGATGTTAAAGCAGATGAATATATTGAAGAATTAGAAGTTTCGAAGGAAAATATACCTGATAATTGTATAAAAGTAAGGGATCACTCACATTTGACTGGAATGTACAGAGGAGCGGCTCATTCGATTTGTAATTTAGAATATAAAAATCCAAAGTTTATTCCAGTATTTTTCCATAACCTTTCTGGCTACGATGCACATCTATTTATTAAAGAATTTGAAAAAGATAATTACGATATTAAACTTTTACCACAAAGTGAAGAGAAGTACATTTCCTTTTCTAAAATGGTAGCTTATAAAAGTAATGAACTCGATAAAAATGGCCACAAAAAGAAAAAGACTATAGAATTGAGATTCATAGATTCTTTTAAGTTTCTTTCTGCTTCTTTAGATTCTTTAGCTAAAAGTTTAACCAAAAATCAATTTAGGGAAATAAGAAAGTATTTCCCAAAAGAACATCTCGAACTAATTACTAGAAAATTAGCTTATCCATATGAGTATATGGACTCTGTTGAAAAATATCGAGAAACTAACCTTCCACCTATAGAGAAATTCTACAGTGAACTCACTGGAGAAAATGTTAAAGAAAATGATTATAAAAATGCTCTAGAAATTTGGTCTACATTCAAAATTAAAAATTTGGGAGAATTTACAGAACTTTACAATAAAATTGATGTTCTTTTGTTAGCAGATATCATGGAAAACTTTAGAAATATATCTTTAGAAAAATATAAATTAGACCCCGCTTGGTACTATACAACACCAGGTTTCGCTTGGGACTGTATGTTGAGAATGACCAAACAAAAGATAGAATTGTTAACAGATTATGATAAGATTTTACTCGTAGAAAAAGGAATAAGAGGCGGAATTTCTCAATGTTCAAAACGATACGCGAAAGCTAATAATAAATATATGGGAGACCAATTCATCAAAGAAAAAGAAACTGTTTTCATTGAGTACTTGGATGCAAATAATCTTTACGGTTGGGCGATGAGTAAATTTTTACCTTATGGAAATTTTGAATGGAAAATGGATCTAGATAATTTCGATATACAATCCATTCCTGATGATTCACCCAAGGGTTATATTTTAGAAGTTGATTTAAAATATCCTCAAGAACTCCACGATTTACACTCTGATTTTCCTTTAGCTCCTGAAAATAACTATGGTGATGAAAAACTATCAAAACTTTTATGCACGTTGTATGATAAGAAAAAATACGTTATCCATTACATTACGTTAAAACAGTATTTACAACTAGGAATGAAATTAGAAAAAATTCATAAGGTTTTAGAATTTGACCAAAGTGCTTGGTTAAAAAGCTATATTGATTACAATACAAATCTTAGAGCAAAAGCCAAAACAAAATTCGAACAAGGCTTTTTTAAAGATATGGTCAATAGTGTATTTGGGAGGACAATGATGAATGTGCGTAAACATGTGGATATTAGGCTTTGTTCTGATGGATTGAAATTGGAAAAACTAATTTCAAAACCAAACTTTAAAGGTAGAACTATTTTTTCCGAAAACTTAGCGGCTGTACACATGAAAAAAGTAAATATCACATTTAAACAGCCAATTTTCATTGGTATGAGTATACTAGACATTTCCAAAACTTGTATGTATGATTTTTATTACAACACGGTTAAAAAACAATATAAAAGTGATGTAAATTTATTATACGGAGATACAGATAGTTTAATAATGGAAATAAAAACGGATGATTTTTATAATGATATGAAAAATATGTTGGATCATTTCGATACTTCCGACTACCCAAAAAATAATGTTTACAATATTCCACAAGTTAATAAAAAAGTGTATGGGAAATTTAAAGATGAGTTACAAGGTAAGATTATAGATGAGTTTATTGGACTTCGCCCAAAGTGCTACGCTTTTAAAATATTCGAAACTAATGATGTGAAGAAAAAATCTAAAGGAGTAAAGAAAAATGTCGTTAATAAAGGTTTAAGTATAGAGGATTATAAAAGATGCTTATTCTTTAAAGAACCAAACTATCAGAAACAGATATTATTCAAATCGAAAAAACACGATGTGACCACAGCACAACAGAATAAGAAAGCTCTTTCCGCTCATGATGATAAAAGATTTATAATGAAAAATGGCATAGATACTTTGGCTTGGGGACACTATAAAATAAACATAAGTAGAGACAAGTTTAAAACTCACCTTGAAGAAATAATAAAAGAAAACAATAAAAAAGACTAGTGTGTTATCCGTTAAATATGAGTAAGAAAAAAATAGGTTTTAAGTTTGTTTTTATAGAGATTCCCTATAAAAACGTAATAGATACTAAGTCTTTGAAAAGCATAATATTTACTCAAAGTCAATCAGAAAAGCATTTGTCTTTTTATCAGTTCCATTATAAATAAGTTTTTCAGGATGTCTTTCTGGATTGTTTCTAACGTGATTAAGAAGTCGACGTGAAATTCTTTTAGGTAAAAACAAACATATCTCTTCATCATCATAATCAATTTTAACGACAACGCTTTCACCATATTCCGAATTTTTTATAAAATTTTCCAAGATGGTATAAGTTCCTTTTTTAATATCCTTGAAAGATGAGTAGTTTGATTTTTTAGCGGCATTCTTATATATTTCAATCACTGACATTTTATTATAAAAGTTATTCTTTTAACTACCCCCCTCACTTTTTTTATTATCCACCCACTTATTCTTGTATGGATACTATCCTGTCTCCCATCCTACTAACTCCTCATTAGTGAAAACATCAGAGGGAGCTAAATTTCAAAAACTTTGACCCCTAAAAGGTTCTAATTTTGCATTTTTTCCTAATTTTTAGAGTTCACTAGAGTTTCTGATAAAAAATATTTAAAAAAAAAGTCACCCCCCCGAAAAGTCACTGTGTTAAAAAAGTTTTAACAGGGATCTAAGTCGCCTTTAACGTTAAAGTCGAATACAAGTCGAGAACATTTAAAAATTTCTTTTAAAACACAATTCCTTAAAGTGGGGGGTCGCGAATTACGACCCCCCTCTTTAACGGTAAAGGCGAATACAAGTCGAGAACATTTAAAAATTTCTTTTAAAACACAATTCCTTAAAGAGGGGGAGCGATTCGCTCCCCCTCTTTAACGTTAAAGTCGAATACAAGTCGAGAACATTTAAAAATTTCTTTTAAAACACAATTCCTTAAAGAGGGGAGGCGAATCGCCCCCCCTCTTTAAGGAAAGTCACTGTGTTTAAAAAGTGTGTTCTGTTATTTTATGTTAAAAAGTTTTAACAGGGATCTAAGTCGGTTAATGAAAAAGTCACTGGTTCTGATGTTTTGTGTTTAAAAATGTGTTCTGATGTTTTGTGTTAAAAAGTTTTATCAGGGATCTAAGTCGGTTAATGAAAAAGTCACTGGTTCTGATGTTTTGTGTTTAAAAATGTGTTCTGATGTTTTGTGGTAAAAATTTTTATCAAGGATCTAAGTCAGTGCGCCAGGATTGGCATTTGGATACTACTGGTATCATCTAAAAAAACGTGCAAATCCCTGCACAACGGTTTATTATTTTGTATAGAACACCCTTCTGTTACAGATCACAGCTCTCTGTATAGATCACTCTATAATATAGATCACAGAGTGTTTGCATAAATACCTATTTTTACCAGTTAGAGTTGAGTGACAGTAACACAGAGTTTTGAGGGCCAAATAGAGCCCAAACGAGATCCATATACCAAATTTCGTGAATGTTGGTTCATGGGAACTAACCCAGTGTCCTACGTGGATCCACCGCGCGCGTCGGAGCGTTCGGGCGTTGGCGCGTTGAAGACGCAGACCAATGAAAACCATGGAAATTGTCACGTGATTCGGAGGGCGCGTTGTCGCGACAGCGTTGAACGCTTCGGTTTGATTTTCAAACTAGTTTGATTTTTACCGTCACCGCCTCGCGTCAAACGCCGCGTTTGATTTGTTTATCTCGTTTGTTCTGTTAATTACTGTTTAGAAGACAGTGTTTTTGTGTATTTTGTGTGATGGAAATGTTAACTGCAGAAGTCCAAAAGCGGCCGTGTCTTTGGAATAACCGGTACACCGGGGTCCGGTTGGAGCACCGGAACACCGAAGAGCACAAGTTCTTCCGAACTTATTCTTTGGTGGGCAATTTCTCTAGTTAAAATGTCTCCCAAATTCGTTTTTTTTTAGTATTTTTAATTATTTTGTATATTTATCTCCATTATCTATTTATGATATATTGCCAATAAATGAAAAAATAAATAAATAACACTAAAAACCGTGGTTTGGTGCAAACTGCTTGGGACGAAGTGTCGCAACAATCTAGGATGGCAAGCAAGTACCCCCCCTATGTACCTACGTTTAATGAGATGTTTAGAAAATAACAATACGTGATTTTTAGAAACAAACTGTATTTGGTACTCTTATTTTTTTTAAGTCTCCTAGAATTATTATGCAATATCAACTAGTAGTAGTAGAACAACGTAGGCTCAGAAAATATTGCATAAATGTCTGCCTGATACTTGAACGTAATCAAAAATAAAGCAGTAAAAATAAAAGAGCAGAGGTGACAATACTTGACAGTCGGCGTCCACTGAAATACGAAGCGTCTCGCGTTTTCACGTAGGACACCTTTTTTTTTCGCCGCGCGGCATGACGACGCGATTTGTGTGAACGCCCGAAAGCTCCGACGCGTTGACGCGCGCGGCAGATCCACGTAGGACACGGCCTAAGGAAATAGCCGCGGACGACGTACGGTGGACAAATTTTATTCGATGTTCGTATTCTACGTCCCTTGAAACCATGAAATTTTGAGGGAGGGTTAAAAAATGTTTTTTATGGTCGATTCCAAAGGTTCATTATTGGTAATAAACCAATAGTGGTGTGTACGAGATCATGTAATAATATCCACGTTAAAACATTATGATCCAATAGTCCATAGTTTGGAGATGATCCTGTGCAGTACCAGTACTGGTAACCAATAACACAAGAGGTACATCCTGCCAAGCGCCGAATGTGAGGTGTGGGTGCAAAGGGAGACTGTGAGCAAATGCAACAACGTAACATAGAAATGCACATTACAGCATTAACAGGTTGAAGTGAGTAATAGTCCTGTTAAGCCAATAATATGTATATAGGTATAACAAGTTCATTCAGATTGATCTTTGTTTAGGACTGCGGATTAGGACGACACAACAAACAAGCAAAAATGATGATGATGTCAGTGTAATTTTAGAGAATATAGATGATCGTCTACTTGTATCGGGTTACTGCTCCTTAGGTTTGTCCCTCTGGAAACCCAGAATTTTGAACGATAGAACCTCAAATTATCGGTGTAAAAAAAAAATCCAGTTGAAAGGAAAAACAGGTGAATTTTGCCGTTGAAGGTCAAAATAGCATAATATGTCTTGGGCTTCTGTTGGTTCCTCTACAGCTGTAATAGATCATGCAAATGTCTCTGATTTGTCATCGATATTGGGGAAGTCTGCCTCGCATGTCAATGTCCTTCTAGGATTGTTTTGGAAATCAAGGTGCACGTATCGTTATCACCATTTCGGTCACGTCTACATATTTATTAGTACATCCCTCACGTACGTGCAGGAGCAGAAAAAACCAGCTTATCCTGAAGAGATGTTGATGACGCGACGAGGGGAACTCCGAGAGGGAAGTTGGGGAATCGAAGCTTCATTTGTAGGGCTAGGCTTGTGCAAATGTGATTCTAAACTGTGAAGGAACTTGGAGGAAGGCTGAAGCAGTGGTTCATACGGTTTGGAGTTTATCGTTCGACTTAGTAGGCAGTTTCCAGGATTGGGTATCTAATGCCCGAAATAATATAATGCTAATGGGCCTCATTTTGGTTTATTATTTTCAATAATGAACCATTGGAATCGAGCATGAAAAAAAAAAATTCTTACCCCCCTCAAAATTTGATGGTTTACGATTCAAGGTATGTAGAATCCAAAACTGCAATAAAAATATTTCTGTCTGTCCGCCGTACGCCGTACGGGCCACTTTTCTTAGTTACCATGAAACTAAATTGATGAAATTCGGGTTATAGGTTCCGTTCGGGGTCTAGTTGGATTTTCAGAACGCCGTAGCTCGAAAACTTCCGACAGAAGGGTATGGCTTTTTTTACGTTATTAAATTTGCCTTGAGCTAAACAATTGTTTGAAACCACCCGGAGCATCGTACGTCCAGCCGTTCGTGAGCACCAAAAAGCTTCGTCTACACGATCGTGAATCAAACGGTATAAATCCGGCCCGGATATCATAACTACGGAGCATCTGATTATAATCAAGGATGGCTGTTTGAAGTCGAGTTGTTTGTTCTGCGATATTATTTCATTTGACAAGTGATGGACTATTGGATTTTGTTGGTAGGTACTTCTGAAACTTGAACAAACGTAGAAGTATTATTGATGGGTAAATTATTACTCAATGGCAAATTATTACACACCGGCAAATTATTGCACAACGATAAATTATTACACAACGGTAAATTATTACACCACGGTAAATTATTACACACCGGTAAATTATTACACAACGGCTCATCTACCAACAAGGGGCTGGATTTTGTTGATAGGTACCTACTTTTGCAACTTGAACAACCGTTGAAGTATTATTGATTGGCAAATTATTACACAACGTTTCATTATTCTATCTCCGTAGAAGGGGAACCTATACAGGTAAATTATTACACAACGGCTTAGGTAGGTACCTAGTAACGAGTACGGGGTTAGGTACTAACCTACGGAGGGTCCGAGATCTACATAATATATGTAGAATAGTATATTTATGTTATACTAGGATGACCGCTCGCTTCGCTCGCTATCCGAGATTCGCTGTACGCAGTATCGTACTTAATTCCGACGTTGCACAACTTGGGAGCCTACTGGATATTGGTGCCAAATTTGGTCGATATCCGTCGAGCCATTCAGGAGTAGACCATGGTCGACCATATTTCCGCTATGGTGAAGGGGACCGAAAAATTCCGACGTTGCCCAACTTGGGAGCCTACTGGATATTCGTGCCAAATTTGGTCGATATCCGTCGAGCCATTCAGGAGTTGACCATGGTCGACCATATTTCCGCTATGATCAGGGAATTAAAAATGTGCCTACGTTCAACTTAGGAGGCTACCGGATATTGGTGCCGAATTTGGTCGATATCCGTTGAGCAATTCGGGATTCGACCATGGAGGGGCCCATGGATGCGCTATGGTCGACCGCGGGGGTAGTCCGAAGGGTCGATCGTAGATAGAATTTCACGTAGATTACGAATACGCGATAAAAAATAGGGGTTACCATTTCAATTTACGAAGTTGACCATGGTCGACCATAGTTCCGCTATGGTCAGGGAATTAAAAATGCAACGTTGCACAACTTGGGAGCCTACTGGATATTCGTGCCAAATTTGGTCGATATCCGTCAAGCCATTCAGGAGTTGACCATGGTCGACCATAGTTCCGCTATGGTCAGGGAATTAAAAATTCCGACGTTGCCCAACTTGGGAGCCTACTGGATATTCGTGCCAAATTTGGTCGATATCCGTCGAGCCATTCAGGAGTTGACCATGGTCGACCATATTTCCGCTATGATCAGGGAATTAAAAATGTGCCTACGTTCAACTTAGGAGGCTACCGGATATTGGTGCCGAATTTGGTCGATATCCGTTGAGCAATTCGGGATTCGACCATGGAGGGGCCCATGGATGCGCTATGGTCGACCGCGGGGGTAGTCCGAAGGGTCGATCGTAGATAGAATTTCACGTAGATTACGAATACGCGATAAAAAATAGGGGTTACCATTTCAATTTACGAAGTTGACCATGGTCGACCATAGTTCCGCTATGGTCAGGGAATTAAAAATGCAACGTTGCACAACTTGGGAGCCTACTGGATATTCGTGCCAAATTTGGTCGATATCCGTCAAGCCATTCAGGAGTTGACCATGGTCGACCATAGTTCCGCTATGGTCAGGGAATTAAAAATGCGACGTTGCACAACTTGGGAGCCTACTGGATATTCGTGCCAAATTTGGTCGATATCCGTCGAGCCATTCAGGAGTTGACCATGGTCGACCATATTTCCGCTATGGTGAAGGGGACCGAAAAATTCCGACGTTGCCCAACTTGGGAGCCTAGTGGATATTCGTGCCAAATTTGGTCGATATCCGTCGAGCCATTCAGGAGTTGACCATGGTCGACCATAGTTCCGCTATGGTCAGGGAATTAAAAATGCGACGTTGCACAACTTGGGAGCCTACTGGATATTCGTGCCAAATTTGGTCGATATCCGTCGAGCCATTCAGGAGGTGACCATGGTCGACCATAGTTCCGCTATGGTCAGGGAATTAAAAATGCGACGTTGCACAACTTGGGAGCCTACTGGATATTCGTGCCAAATTTGGTCGATATCCGTCGAGCCGTTAGGCCGTGGGAAGACGGACAGACAGACAGACAGACAGACTCACTCACTCACTCACTCACTCACAGAGATTCGTTTTTATAATATATAGAGATAGAAGGGTTATCTATACGGAGACCTGTGATCTGTAAGGGCCGGTTTCACCAACGCGGATTATCCAGAGTTCAATCCCGGCTGAGGTTTAAGCCATCGATTCTGAGAAAAGACAGTTTCACGAACGCCTAACCTAGGAATAAGTCGCGGCAACGGCGTATTAAGTTAATACCTTGTTTCAGGTGGTTTAAACCTCTGATCTACGGTTGATCTCCGATTCTCCTCCAGGCCATCGCCATTTTGAAATCTATTTTATCAGTGTTTTTCATATGTACTTCTCATTCTCAACTTGCAATCTTGCATCAACATTTAGTGCGATGAATCGTTACATTGAAGTGTTTGAGCCATCCTTGGATGAATATTTCAATGAACTTCTGAAGTGGCCGCGCCCAGACGGCGATAATACGCGAAAGGGTCGAGCATTTCCACAAGTGGGATGACGGCGATTTTTTCGCGAGTTTCCGCCTTCCGACGGAAGGGATGAGCTTAGTGCTCGATGCAAGAGAAAGCCTTCTAGTTCTCGAAACAGAAATGTGAGTGCAACCAAAAATGTGTAATAAATATAATTTTACACCAAACCAGGTAGGCAACAACGTCGGACCCATCATTATTTATTTAGTAGGTACTGGCAGACTGCGATAATAAGTACATGTATAACTTCTTCTGCATACAGCGAATTATTGTAAAAAAGTAGATACCTTTTATAGAAGAGCCTAGGTAGGCTATCTATAATTTATTACAAGAGCTGTCTCGTAAGATGTAAGATGGTCTTTTGTAGTAATGACAGAGTGGAGTCGAGCAGAAGTTCTCAGAATGAGAATGACAGAGGCTAGAGGCATAAGAAAAAATCGCGAAACTTCCGCAACTGGCTACTATTATGCAGTTTAATGTCTCCACAACAGAGGATGGCGGACAAAATTTAAGTGTCCATAGAAGAAATATCACAGATCCACAACTCATGGATGAGCATCTCTCCTCCATGTCATCTGTAATACGGGATTTGTGTTTCTGGGGATAGCAATGCTGATGCAAACTGAACAATCCCGGCTTAAACCCAAGTTTGGCTAAACCGCGGATCAAAAACGTTGGTGAAACTGTCGAAGCTCTGAACCACAGATCAAATTTGAATCCAGGATTTATTGATACCAGGTTTAAGCTGCGTTGGTGAAACCGGCCCTAACAGGAGGGTATTCTGTACAAAATAATAAACCGTTGTGCAGGGATTTGCAGCGTTTTATTTTTCAGCTGAAGACGACAAATTCTCCATCATTCGTAACTAAGCTTTTACAAATGTCACGAAGTCCGAAAGTAAACATATAAGTGGGTTCGAAATCATAAATTTCTCCGCAACACGTTAAAATATTAAATAATCCATTATATAATTATTTTCTTGATTTGGGACTTCTTAAGTATCCAAATCCCAAATCTCTCATGTGTTCATGAGGGTAGCTTCATATACCTCCTGTTGACAACTTCTCCGTTGCGCATATGGTATGAAAAAAGTAGGGCAAATGTAAATAGTAAAATAAAGCACAAGGGTGGCTGAGGATCGTAACTTAGATTGACTGCAGCTCCGATTGAAGGAATTCATTCAAAACAGATCTCGTAAACTTAAAGGAATGTTGATAAAATAGAACTGTTGAGAGGTGAAGATCTGCTGAAATGATACCTTTGGTTTAAGGAACGTACATAAATATGCTATTTGGCCTTCGAAGATAGAGAACCACGCTGCTATGTAGGAAGGAATATACCTTTGTTCTCAAAGGATGGCGCCGGATAAGTAAGGACGAGTACTTAGTGTCGTAGTGAGCAGAAAATCACCTATCTGTCATTTTGAAATATGTAGGGTGTGAGAAGAGAGAGAAAAACGTAAAACCGATTACGTGCAGGTAAATTGGAATTAACAATTTTCTTCATTGCCTAATACCAGATAATTCCTAGTTATCTCCCAAGTAATGGTCCATATTTTTTGTTGAGCATCGTGAAAGGACTGGTTATCCGTTCTTTACTTCGAACGCAGCTCTTCAGAATTCACAAGCACCCCTTTGGGAAAGAAGATGATATAAAATTCTGCAGTAGGTAATGCTTTATATTAAATATTCAATGGGCTTTCCTTTGGATAATCAGTTCTGTGAGCGTATAATTGATTTAATAATGCCTTAAGACGACGAGGTTTTGGCACGAAAATTCAACACTTTATCCGAGATTACATTTTGTTCTCTTCATTTGATTTAGTTTTGTGCATCATTAAATGATAATGATTAACTGAAGAGCTGCCTAACGAGTTTTTAAGTTTATTGATCACATCCAGTATTTACAATAATTCTACATAACGAAAACGCCATCAAGATAATAATTGAAACTATATTGTTCCATGATTTATGATTTTGAGCGCAGGGAGGCAGGAGCATAATATTGTGGTCACATTTGGGAGGAAACAAATTGTTGTCATCCAAAATCAAAATTTTGCCGTTTGCATTTCAGAGCTTTGCATTAATTCGAGATCTATTTTTTCCCCTCGATATCTCAACAAGATGAGCATTTGAATATTGTTGAGTTGGTTTACTGACTATACTAAGGAGCATTAATTTGAATGAAATAGGACATTGTAAATTACGCTAATATAATACTATTACTGAAACCTTCAGTATTCACAGTTCAGTTCCTAACTTGACCTCAACGTGAAGAATTAATGCTGTGGACATTTTCTTACCATTCACCGCATAATATTGTTCAGTAGGCGTGTGAAAATTGGAATGATAGAGAAGTGAAAGAATAACGCTCATGGGGAATTCTGAAGTGCCGCGTACTCCGGACGGATAGGAATAATCATATTTTGTTGGGTGGGGGTAACCTTCCCCTTTTTCATGCTCGATTAAGGTTCATTACTTAAACCAATAAACCAAAATTGAGCTCCAAAATGACCTTAACTGAAAATGATTTACCTTCCAAATCACTATTCTTCTCCTTCCCATGACTCTGCAGTCCTTCAAAGAACCTGGGCCTCCTCCTAGGCTCCCAAGTCAGGTGGATCAAAAATGTATACTAACGATTTAAATATTTTCCGTGTAGCGGAGAAATTCGTAGCACTGGTGATTTTCCCTCACAAAAATGATTACAAGGCTTCCTACCTAGGAAAGTTAAATGCTACCAATTCGAGAAGTTTATATTATATTTACCTATTGTGAGATGATCTCAAACATGAAATAATGTTGGAATGATTTTAAGGAATCGGATACACAGGAGGAAAGTTGAACGTTTAATGTTATCATCTTTACAATAATGCTATCATCATCAACTACCATCATGTCTTCAATGACACGTTGAACTATTATAGCTTTTTTTGGGGTATTTCCTTCGTCCCCAATTCCAAAAATATTGTCATCGCTGGACCAGTAGGTAATGAATTCCTTAGGCCCAGTTGTTTGTCAGAAACGAACAGCGGGAATCCACATCGATTTCCATTCGAAACGGGCGGAGTACAGTTGTAGCAGGTGCGAAGGAAGATGCGTCGTTGTACAGAGCACTCGTGTGGTCGTGTCGTGGTCGTTTTCCGCGGTCCCGATGCCATGCTCGTTACCGCACTCCTGGAAATGGCTCATTTATTCACGAATAAACTCCTGGACTAATAGATGCCATCTCCCCCATTCCCCTCCCCACCAACTTCAGTTCAATTGCTGTTGACTCACCGCCAACTCTATTTGGGAAGCTTCAGGGCCAGAACTCAATGAGGAGCATTGAACCATAATGTAAATATACCATAATAACCAAACTGGTTTCATTACTTTTAACATTTTCATGTCTTTACTTTGGCACGAAAACTCGAAAAGCGTTACCAAAAAGGTGCAGGAAAACGTGTTACGCACCATTTCTGATGATTTTAGCTTACAACCGATTCGTTCCTATGGAACTTCATGTATGCCAGTCGTACAAAAATCGTTCACCACTCGTTGGAATCGTGTGATTTTATTGAATATTTTCTTGTTAACTGTGACCCCATACCTTGCGCGGTAGCTAAGCTAAGCATGATGAAAAACGCTGCAAATCCCTGCACAACGGTTTATTATTTTGTACAGAATACAATTCTCTTACAGATCACAGCTCTCTGTATAGATAACCCGTCTATATAATATAATTTGTACAATTCTATGCATATTATGTAGATCGCAGACCCTCCGTAGGTTAGCACCTAACCCCGTACTCGTTACTAGATACCTATCTAAATCACGAGTTAAATTTTGCTCTAGAATAATTATTCTGTCGATGACACACAGTAACTAAAATGGCAAAAAGAAACGCAAATAATGAAGTTCTGAAGGAAAATTGTTGATGTGGAGTGAAATGCATGCCCCTTCTGCGTAGATCGCTGTTTTCTGTGGTCAATAGGTACCTACCTTCTGGTCAAGTATAATGAACCGTTGTGTAATACCTTGCCCATCATTAATACTTCAACGGTTGTTCAAGCTGCAAAAGTACCGACCAACAAAATCCAGCACCTTCTTGGTGGATGAACCGTTGTGTAATAATATACCGTTGTATCAGTGTGGATATTCCTTCTTAACCGGTGATAATCTCGCTGGTCTAGGAGGAGGACTCTCGAGTGTCCACCCCCACTGTTACACTCTGTCACACCGTTGTGTAATAATTTTAATACTTCAACGTTTGTTCAAGTTTCACAAGTACCTACCAACAAAATCCAAAAGTCCATCACTTGTCAAATGAAATAATATCGCAGAACAACCAACTCGACTTCATACAGCCATCCTTGATTATAATCAGGTGCTCCCTAGTGATGATATCCGAGCCGGATTCATACCGTTTGATTCACGATCGTGTTGACGAAGCTTTTTGGTGCACACGAACGGCTGGACGTGCAATGCTCCGGGTGGTCTCAAAAAATTGTTTAGCTCAAGACAAATTTAGTAATATTAAAAAAACCCATACCCTTCAATCGAAAGTTTTTGAGCTACGGCGTTCTGAAAATTTTAACCCCTATATTTAACCCCTTAGAGATGACTGACAGTAACGTCGAGCTCTGAGGACCAACTAGACCTCGAATGGAACCTACAACCCGAATTTCATCGATTTTTTTTCATGGTAACTAAGAAAAGTGGTCAGTACGGCGTACGGCGTACGGCGGGCAGGCAGAAATTTTTCCATTGCACCACCGACATCTGGGATCTTTTTGGAGAGGTGAGAGGTGAGTGGTTGAATTTGCCTAGGCGGTTATGAGCGAATCACCACCGACATCTAGGTTCTTTTAAGAGGAGGAGAGAGCAAGGTAGAGGAGAGAAGAGAGAGCTGGTTAGAGGAAGTGTCGAATGAAGCTAAAGTCGCAGGATCCGGGGTTTTATAGGAAAGTGAGTCCTTTCCCTCCAACCCCCTGTTGGGGGTTGATGGTGGGGCTCCAGGTTGTGTACCCTGGGTCCTGTGGCTTGTCTCCCCACTCGTATCGTTTATTAACGGAATCTAACTTTCGTGGTTGAATATTGGTGAGAACTTAAGTTTACTAGAGGAGTGATTCCTGGAGGGACTCACGACACCTTGAACCATCAAATTTTGAGGGGGGATTAGAATTTTTTTTTCATGCTCGATTCCAAAGGTTCATTATTGAAAATAATAAACCAAAAAGGTGGGTAAACAAGGTAGTCAGCAACACAGGTAATGAGGAAAGTCATTGTTTACTAGTATCGAATGTGGTAACCTTGTATCACTGTCTAACCCGGATCGTGGTTACCTTGCCAATGATTCCGTAAATTATCCCTACCTACTTGTTGTATTTCCTTTCAAGTCCTGAAACAAGATTAAGAAGGGGTTCCTTTGTTAATTGCGATTACCCGCTTTTTGTGTGAACAGGTTCCATTGTAAATTGCGATTACGTACTGTACGATCGATTCGGAGGAGTTTCGTCAGTTCATTATCGATACTCCTTTCTCGCCAGACACCACCTTTGCTTACTTCATCAATACACTTTACAATATTGGAAGCTACCTACGGTATCCGTAGTGGAGCTATCAAGAAGATTACGAGTTCAGTCCTACAAATTACATTCATAGTACAGTTAGCAAGTATTGCAGTTATTCAGTTTATGGCAACGCAGTTACCAGCTTTAATATTTCCGCGTGTTCACACTTACCGTTCAAACTTGGACATAATAGAGAGTTTTTCCTTACTACGGTGTCGGGACACCGTGGTAAGGAATCTAGGGGAATGCATCATGGATGCTAACTTTTTCAGGATGTCACGTGGTCTTAGTACGGTGTCCGTCGATAAAACGCACGGTGTCTTATCATAACCTGACGCCCAATTGTTTTGAAGCATGATGGCGGATTCTACTCCAGTGTTCCGTTGTGTTGAGTGATCATCCGTAGTGATCTTTTTAAGGATTCAAAAGATTTGTAGGTAAGTAAAATTCACTCATGTGTTTTGATTAGTTGGAAATCGTGAAAGAGTGAGTTGTGAATTAAAATTTGCTTTCGTATCTTGTTGTTTTGATCGTTTCAACTGACGTCTTGCTGCTTCAATTAGAAACGTAGCTTAAGTTTCGAGAGGAAAACAACTCGCAATTTTTGTGTAAACAAAAAATTTAAAAAATGACCAAAAATTACCGAAAATTACGAAAAATTGTTATAAAATGGCGAGGACAAAAATGTACCCTCCTCCCCTCTGCCGAAAAAATGCAAAAAATTAGATACAAATACCAAAAAAAAAAATAGTCCAAAAATTATGAGAAATTACAAAAAATGTCAATAATCACAAACAATTTCAAAAAAATTATAAAAAATTGACAAGTTATAAAAAAATTACGAAAATTAATTAAAAATTACCGAAAATGTACAAAAAAACGCGAGTTGTTTCCCCCTTGTTAAATTTGCAGGAAAAAAAAATGTCTTGACAATTGAAAGGTTCAGTTCGTGGAGGGAAAAATGGAGAAACGCGTTTTATACTTATTTATTTTCCCCTGATTACCCATATTTGAACACGCCTAGAAATACGATTTTTTCACGCAAAATAACGTCGTCGCCGTCAATCAAATTGTTGGAATACAGATCGATAAAACCGTTCAATTCGTCTTCCATAGTAAAGTAATAAATAAAAAATAAAAAATAATAAGTAATAAATAATAAACAAATAAAAACTACTGCTAAAAAGCTAGGTCGATTGATATGTTGTCTTGATGAAGAAAAAATAGGATTGAGTCAGCTTTAACCAGCTGTTATCAGTGAAACTTCCAGGGATTACACGGAGAAAAGTTGTTCGTACGGCCGTATGAGAAGGGGTTCGTACGGCCCGGGTGAAGCTCAGCTGCCACGGTGAAGCAGAGCTTCGTACGTCCCGTGTTACCTAGTTCATGCGTTCTCCGCCTGGTTCGCGGTAATCGCACGGTGTTAGGACACCGTGCTAAGGCCGACCGTGGTAAGGAAAAACTCTCTATTGACTACACCCAATTTTAACATGTTTAATGTTTTAGGGCTGGGGGTCATTAGAGAGTTTTTCCTTACCACGGTCGGCCTTAGCACGGTGTCCTAACACCGTGCGATTACCGCGAACCAGGCGGAGAACGCATGAACTAGCTAACACGGGACGTACGAAGCTCTGCTTCACCGTGGCAGCAGAGCTTCACCCGGGCCGTACGAACCCCTTCTCGTACGGCCGTACGAACAACTTTTCTCCGTGTAATCCCTGGAAGTTTCACTGATAACAGCTGGTTAAAGCTGACTCAATCCTATTTTTTCTTCATCAAGACAACATATCAATCGACCTAGCTTTTTAGCAGTAGTTTTTATTTGTTTATTATTTATTACTTATTACTTTATTTATTATTTATTATTATTTATTTATTACTTTACTATGGAAGACGAATTGAACGGTTTTATCGATCTGTATTCCAACAATTTGATTGACGGCGACGACGTTATTTTGCGTGAAAAAATCGTATTGTTAGGCGTGTTCAAATATGGGTAATCAAGGGAAAATAAATATAAAACGCATTTCTGCGTTTTTCCCTCCACGAACTGAACCTTTCAATTGTCAAGACATTTTTTTTTTCCTGCACATTTAACAAGGGGGAAACAACTCGCGTTTTTTTGTACATTTTCGGTCATTTTTAATTAATTTTCGTAATTTTTTTATAACTTGTCAATTTTTTATAATTTTTTTGAAATTGTTTGTGATTTTGACATTTTTTGTAATTTCTCATAATTTTTGGACTATTTTTTTTGGTATTTGTATGTAATTTTTTGCATTTTTTCGGCAGAGGGGAGGAGGGTACATTTTTGTCCTCGCCATTTTATAACAATTTTTCGTAATTTTCGGTAATTTTTGGTGATTGGCTAATTTTTGGTCATTTTTTTTAATTTTTTGTTTACACAAAAATTGCGAGTTGTTTTCCTCTCGAAACTTGAGCTACGTTTCTAATTGAAGCAGCAAGACGTCAGTTGAAACTATCAAAACAACAAGATACGAAAGCAAATTTTAATTCACAACTCACTCTTTCACGATTTCCAACTAATCAAAACACATGAGTGAATTTTACTTACCTACAAATCTTTTGAATCCTTAAAAAGATCACTACGGATGATCACTCAACACAACGGAACACTGCAGTAGAATCCGCCATCATGCTTCAAAACAATTGGGCGTCAGGTTATGATAAGACACCGTACGTTTTATCGACGGACACCGTACTAAGACCACGTGACATCCTGAAAAAGTTAGCATCCATGATGCGTTCCCCTAGATTCCTTAACACGGTGTCCCGACACCGTAGTAAGGAAAAACTCTCTATTCTGTGAATTCCGACACGCAAATATGCAACGTTTTTCATTGGTTACTACACAGTTACTACCTTCTGTTGTAGCAACCATAAAGAATATCGCACTCGAAAGAAACAAGAGTCAATAGCTACGTTTTTCATTGGTTACTACACAGTTACTACCTTCTGTTGTAGCAACCATATGTTGATGGCGAGTTCTATAATAAGTACAGTAAATGCAACATTATACTTGTAGAGTTCAGTGAAATTGTGGCTTTCATTTTTTCTTGACATTAAAAAACTATATCTAATTTCTCCCTTGCGAGGGAAAAACATTAAACATGATTTAATGTTTTTCCCTCTCAAGGGAGAAATTTAAACTGAGATCAATCCATCGTTATGTCTTTACTCTGGCACATAACTCGAAAAACGTTACACGAAATTTAGAATCTTAGAATCCTACATAGAATCCTTCTAGAATTAGTTTCTTTAAGGGTAACTTTTTATTTAGGGAATCACACCCTCACACGTGTGATGCTTGTTGATGCCTCCATTATTCGACAGATCCACCAATTAATCAGAGGTATGTATGTATTACAGCCCCAAAGACACTAATATTATTCAATTAACTACGAACTTAATTTGGTCAGATCCTCCACGGGACTAAAAAGCGAAACGAGGCATAAAGCCCGTCCCTCTACTTATTACCAAGTAAGAGCTACGAATCTCGCTCAAGCGAGATTCCTCATCTTATTTTCACAAGATCCGGGAGACGTCAAGTTTATAAAGAGCGATGACATCTCGGCTCCCTTAATTACGATGAGTTTTGAATCCCTCTTGCTCCTCTTTTGCGGCATTTGGATATCATTGTCAAACCAGGAAGCGCCCATTCATTCTTGAATTCAAAAACGCTCATCCGTCACAATTAATTTCCACTGCGTCGGTCGTCGGGGAACAATGGCTGAAGCTGCGGTAACAGGTCCCCCCCCCCCACCCTCAATGTATCGTGACTTTACGTTAGTGGTATTTTATCTTGTATTTCTGTTATAACCGAACTTGAAGGGCGGATGACACTGATGAAAAAACTACAAACCATTTATGCAGCGTGGCCATAGAAGCCAATTTCAAAGTTGACGAAGAAAAGCTGTTTTTGGTGAGCTCTTTTTGACCTACATTAACTCGAATTTGCGCCCTCTCCTTAGTGAAAAATATTTCCTGTTAGAAAATTAAATTCTCTTAGAAATTAAAATATTAATTACCTTTTTCAGTCTCATATATTTATAATAAACAATTGTCGACCGACGAAAACTCAACTGTTACCACAGGTCATTTTTAAAATTTACTCATCTTTGAACTATTCGGTTTGCTAATACAATAAGTATTTTGACAACATTTGGAGTTATTTTATTTCATAGCGAAGACCACCTCCTCAGACCATCTCCAGGTAGTCTGAAATATACCAAAAGTTCAGAATCCATATAAATACATCATACAAACTACACCCTCGAAGTTTTCGAGCTGTCTTTTAGAAAATTTCAACACCTATTTTTCAAACCTTAGAGATTACTGACAGTAACGCCGAGCTTCACGAACAAAAGCCTTCAATTGGGACCTACAAACCAAATTTCATTAAGTTTGGTTCATGGTAACTAACGAAATACCGCGTACGATGGATGGAAAGGAAATTACGAAAAAGCTCAATACTGTAAGTGAAGACAGTTTCCTATGCAAAGGAAAAATGAAAAGTGGACGTTTTTGGCTCGCTAGCGACAGGAAACCAGTACTGAAGGCATTTTCCACTTCAATGGCTCATCACTACAGACCGGGGTTTTATGCAAATGCATATTCATCACACTTCACTGGCGAAAGTTGAATCATTATTTGAAGTGACTTCAGTAAATGCTCTTGTTCCAATTTTATGCTGCATAATTATTATTGTTGCATATTCGAACATTCTGGGATGATTCGTGATTCTGCATGTTTATGGATGAATCAAGTAACTGGAACACCGATCAGAAAACTGGCTTTGGACAGTCAGGAAAACACTGCGGTCATGGAATGCTGGCAATCGTCAAACTCCGTGCCGCAATGCACAAACTCCGTGCGAGCCTCAGAAGGGTCATGTACCGTTTCCGTGCGGCTATGAAATGAGATATGTACAATCTCCGTGCAGCTCGTTTAGCGTGACCCAGGGTGCACCGCTTGGAGGCGAACTGCTTCACACCCCAAAAGCCGCCACGAAAATTGGTGGAGTTGTCAAAATTTGCAACCTCAAAACACCCCAAAAGCCTCCACGAAAATTGGTGGAGTTGTCAAAATTTGCAACCTCAAAACACCTATACAGCAACTGGTAAAAATTTGAATGAAACTGATTTAACAAAGTCCATCCGGGAAATCAGACCGCTCTCAAACGCAGCCATTTGCTCGCGGAGGAATTCTTCCTTCTTGCGAATCGTCGTCGATTTCTGTTGTTGAGACCACATTTTAACATAAGTAGTGGCCTGTATGTCTTTCAAAACTTCAATGAACTTGAAGATGTGCTTCACAGCTGTTCGTCGTCCTCATCGTACTGCAGGAAAACTCGCTCCACAAATTTGGAGGGTACGTGGCATCCTCGGAAATGTAAGTCTCAAGAAGGTAGTCCAAAAAATCGTCAAGGTTCTTGGTTACCGGGACAATGGACATCAAATCGTCGGTGAACCAGTCACTCACATCGTTAGGGTGAAGAAATGGAAGGCCGAAAATCATTCTCAAAACTGACCGATTTCCGAATTTTGGTCTTTGAAATATTCAGTTAGACGATGTTTCTGGAGGATATTTCTCCACCAACTCTGGGCGAGGTGGAATCGGCAACCTCTAATTTCGCTATTTGGCCAAACTGATCGAACTGCTGTGTGAATAGCTCGTTCGAAATCAATGAAAAGTTTTGAGTTTTCGGCTCAAAACTTCAAGTTCACCTCCTCACATTTCTCGTAACTAGCTGTTTCCTTATTGGGAAGTAAAAAGAACACTAAGGGAATGTAACTTCCATTCTGAATCGCGTGAAGCGTGAAAAGTTGGTGAAACAATTTCGGAACGCTTTTGAGCGTGCCGTCAACAAACAAAATTTCGCTCCCGCAGAGGCACTTCAAATTCGTCGTCGTCGAAAATCCGACGGTACTTGTACTCTCATCATTTATCAATAGAAAGTTTTCATCACTATTGGTCTCGATTGGGCATATTTCATTTAATGCGGAATGTAGTTCTAGTAGGGATTTCGGAAGCTTAGGATACACACTTCTACGAACTCGAAGGATACCTCGCCGGACGGAATTCACGTCGTCAGTGGTGAACGTAGGAACATCCCCACTCGCCAACTCACGAACAAGTAATTTGTTAGGCCTCTCACACGGATTTTCGGTTGCCTTGCGTTTCACACTATTTCTCACTCTCTGCCTATTCAGGGATTGAAGTGATTTTGGCGGGTGATCGTGAACCATTTTCGTCTCTACTGTTTCATTTTTGGAATTTACTTCTTTGATGAATGACTTACAGTTTTTTTCAATGCACGCCCATCTCTGGACTTCACCTACAAACATCTTCTGAAAGTGGAACTTGTAGCCGTCGACAACGCGCAACACTTTGCCTCGATCACTTATCACAGAAAACGTGGCGCTCGGACTCGGATCCATCATTCTGACTGACAATGAAACCTTCGCACGCAGTTTGTACGCATTCCCTCTCGGTCTCCGCACGGAATTTGACCTCCGTCATCGGTAAACACTCATTACCGGCACGGAATTTGTACACAGCCAGAATGCTGTCAGAAAAGAGTCCGAGAATCAGTGCGGTCAAACGCCTTTCTGACGGTCTTATCACTGCGGAAACCTACTGAGAACCTTCGCCTCCGAAGCTTCGCTCCGCCGTCTTGGGCCAACAGCCAATCAGATGCCAACAGACCCGTTTCGTCATTTCTTTTAAAAAATACCGCGTATTATTGTTATTTTTTTAAATTTGTATTGAATAATATTGAATATAAACGAATTGTATTTACCTACTTAGGAATAACCTGTCTTTACAGTTTATAAATACTGTAAGTATGCTGTTAGTTCTTGATCAATGTAAGTAATTCTCCAAACGTTCACGCAGTAATAAAATAGCAGTGGAAGAGACGAGCCTGGACGGTCACTGACCTTAGGCTCATAAACATAAGTTTAGAACTTGTATTATACAGGGTGTATCAGATAAGGTGCGCAGTACTTCACCCGCGTATTCTACAACCAATTTCCAACAAAAAGTGCCTCATAGCAATTTTTTTTATCTCGCTTAGTTTTTGAGTTATTTCACTTCTATGATTTTTTCGTGTTTTCGACCTTGTCTCAGCAAAACGGCTATAACTCACAAACAGTATTATGTAAAGTAAAAGTTGAGGATACCGTTGGAAAGTGCGTTAAATTTCATATCTTTCAAGCGCCAAACCGATTTTTTTTGCTCACATAGAGTTGGCGAAAAATCACTCTACAAAGCAAACTTCAAGAAAATTTGAAAAAAGAAGGTTTTTCAAACGTTCAGTACTCCACTCTAATCTGCATTTGATCAGGTGCCTGTAGCTTAAAAAATGCGCCAAAAGGTCAGCTTTCGAATGGTATATCAAAAACAATTTTTACTATTTTATTTGGTCGAAAAAACCTCGTTTGAATGCAAAAAACAGCGAAGCAAGTCGAGGTTTTTGACGCTTGGTAATGGGTTTCAAATAAGTAGGCATTTTTACGAACAAAATTAATCTGTTTTATCTTCTAAGGTGCAGTTTTAAATTTGTGCAAGCATTTTCTAATACGTAATTACAGTAAATTTTCAAAATGGCCTCCATTTTGTTGAATGCACAAATGTGTCCTTTTGCGCATTGAAAAATTCGATAAATTTGATAAATTTGAAAAAATTCGATAAATTTGAAAAAATGATAAATTATTGAAAAATTATTGAAAAATTCGCTTTGTACAAAGCGAAGAGATTGAGGTCAACAGAGGTACTGATTGAGTTTCAACGTGCAGATGACGGACCAGTGAAGTTTCTCGACATGTCTCAGCCTGAACTCGCCATCACATAGGAAATATCGCATTCGACAAATTTAAAACTGCACTTAGAAGATAAAACAGATTAATTTTGTTCGTCAAAATGCCTACTTATTTGAAACCCATTACCAAGCGTCAAAAACCTCGACTTGCTTTGCTGTTTTTTGCATTCAAACGAGTTTTTCTCGACCAAATAGAATAGTAAAAATTGTTTTTGATATACCATTCGAAAGCTGACCTTTTGGCGCATTTTTTAAGCTACAGGCACCTGATCAAATGCAGATTAGAGTGGAGTACTGAACGTTTGAAAAAACCTTCTTTTTTCAAATTTTCTTGAAGTTTGCATTGTAGAGTGATTTTTCGCCAACTTGATGTGAGCAAAAAAAATCGGTTTGGCGCTTGAAAGATAGGAAATTTAACGCACTTTCCAACGGTATCCTCAACTTTTACTTTACATAATACTGTTTGTGAGTTATAGCCGTTTTGCTGAGACAAGGTCGAAAACACGAAAAAATCTTAGAAGTGAAATAAATCAAATACTAAGCGAGATTAAAAAAATTGCTATGAGGCACTTTTTGTTGGAAATTGGTTGTAGAATACGTGGGTGAAGTACTGCGCACCTATCTGATACACCCTGTATATATACAGACTCTAAAAAACATCATATTTGTTCTATAAAGTTTTTGTTGAATACAAAAATTGAATTGAATTGAATTTTTGAAAACTGGCTTCAAACTACGATTTTCCCAAGAGTTCTGAATAATTTGTAAAAAAAAAAAAAAAAACCAAGACAATTTCCCATTATATTAGGTAGGTAGGTTGTTCTCGTAGGATTCAGTGAATGTCATGTTGTTACAGCGAACACGTTAAAACCAACGCGCCTGTTTCCGAAAAAGATCCGTGTTTAGTATAGGCGACCGAGAAACCTCAGATTGGACTCCTTTCTTTCTAATTATTACGCTCCCAGTTAAACAAAGTTTGTGCTATAGCGATGGGAAGAGCGAGGGGTCGCTGATTAAGTTAGAAATTGTGTTGCGAGGTCCCATCATCTTCCTCTTCGTTAAAAAAAACTTCTTTTTTCTTGAGTTCCAACCCTTAGTTGATGTGCATTAATAAGTAAGAGAGCACGGAGAGAGCGAATGGCTGGATTCCATTTTTTTCCCCAACGAAGTTTCGAAGAATTCGCTCTTTTTAGATCGTGACAAAAATGGAAGCTTTCCCTAAACGAAGAAATCCCCACAATACCCAAAGCAGAAATACCTTGCCCTTGAATTTTTAAAAGTTTCTACGGAGAAACGAAGGAAACATACTGTCGTGAGTCCCTCTCGGGAACACTCCACCAGTAACTTTAAGCTCTCACCAATATCCTCATGTAAAACTTACTTTCCGCTAATAAACTACTGAGTGGGGAGACAGGCAACAGAATCCAGGGAACACAACCTGGGCCCCCCCCAAAACTCCCAACAGGGAGTTTGGAGGGAGAGGCCTCCAGTTCCTATAAAACCCTGGATCCTGGGGCTTTAGCTTCATTCGACACTTCCTCTAACCAGCTCTCTCTTCTCTCCTCTACCTTGCTCCTCCTCTCAGATGATCGGTGGATTACCGCCGCCTGAGAATTTACCTCCTACCTCTTGTCTAGATGATCGGTGGACTACCGCCGCCTAGACAAGCACCTCTCCTCACCTAGATGATCGGTGGATTACCGCCGCCTAGGTAAATTCCCTCACTCACCTCTATCTCCTACCAAAGTCGTAGATGATCGGTGGACTACCGCCGCCTGCGACTTTTTCTCCTTCACGCCACCGTGATGAGAATTTAAATTCATCACAGTGGTGAACCCGACGTTCATCCAACCTTCTACCCTCTATTACCACCTCATGTGTCGCCCCCAGTCTAGTTCAGTTCGGTGTCCCCAATTTTAAATTCAAACTCAGCCTAAACAGTCAGTGTTAAATTCGCAATTTTTGGCCCACCCTCACCGCTCAACTCCAGCTCCCAACTATCCGCCACACGAACCTCCGCTCCCGCAAATTGCGAATTTGAAATTCAAAACTCACACATTTTTGAATTTTAGTTACAGACCTCAGCCATGGACCCGAACTCACCGACGCCGCCACTCCTCCGGCCAGCCACGCTGCAGCCGCCGACCGCTGCGACATCTGACGCAACCGACAACCCCTTCACCAGCCTCTCGCCACCCGGCTCATCCGCATCCACCGCCGCCGCTGCCGCCGCCACTGCGGCCGCTGCACACGCCGCCGCCACTGCGGCCGCTGCACACGCCGCCGCCACTGCGGCCGCTGCACACGCCGCCGCCGACGTCACGACGGCCTCAGCGTCATTCCCACTGTCGCTTCCCCCGTTTTACACGCACGACCCCGCGCTGTGGTTCTTCCAAGTGGACGCTGCCTTTTCTGCCGCCAACATCCGCAGCCAGCGGACCCGCTACTCCCGCATCATATCCCTGCTGCCGTACGAAATCCTCCTACAGACGTCGGACATATTCTCCCGACGCCGCAGCCGCATACGACGACCTCCGCAACCGCCTCGTCACGCTATACCAACCATCGAAGATCGCACGTATCGCAGCGCTCTCACAACCACAGCACCTCGGCGATCTGAAGCCCTCCCACCTCTACCGCCGTCTGCGTCATCAACTGCAAGACGTGATGACGGCCGACATCGCGCGGACCTTCTGGCTGCGAGCCCTTCCCCACCCCATGCAGATGGCGCTCGCCAGCCACCTCGACGGCCCGGACGAACCCCTTTTACGACTCGCCGATACGGTCCACGACCTCACCGCAGCCGCCGGCGTCACTGAAGTCAACGCACCCCGCACCTCCACCCCGCGGCGGGACCGGACGCCGTCACGAGAGCGCCGCCGGCCCCCCTCCCTCCACCGGCGCCGCTCCCTCTCCACCGAGCGCCGGCCGACCCCCTCCATCGACCACCGACGCCAGCGCTCGCCCGAACGCGGCACCGCTTCCCCCCCTCAGCAACGCAGGGGAAAGTCTCCAGCCACGGCGACCTCCTCCACCTCCATTTGCCCCACTAGGACTGCCTACCTCCCAGCGGACCCCCCCCACCGATGTTTCTATCATGTTAACTTCGGTGGGGAGGCCCGCAAATGCCAGCCCCCCTGCTCCTTCCCCTCCAAGCAGGGAAACGCGGACGCCCGCCGGTAAATCCGGCGGGCCCCCCTCCTCGCCAACACGGGGGGGACCACATACAACCCCTCCCCGCCCGCATTCACACCACCACCGCCCAGCCACGTTACCCCTCCTACGCCGCCGCCACGGCTGCCACCCTTCCGGCCGCCACTCACGCCGCCGCTACCGTTCCCCCACCCCGGAACGGCCCCTCCACGCCCGCCTCCAGGGCAGCCACCCTTCCGGCCGCCACTCACGCCGCCGCTACCGTTCCCCCACCCCGGACCGGCCCCTCCACGCCCGCCTCCAGGGCAGCCACCCTTCCGGCCGCCCCTCACGCCGCCGCTACCGTTCCCCCTCCCCGGAACGGCACCTCCCCACCCGCCACCAAGAGGACCAGCCCCCCAGCCGACGCTACCGTTCCCCCTCTCCGGAACGGCAAAGGACCACCCCGCGTCTCCTTCGCAGGGGACCGCCCACCACCGACACAGCCGCCCATCACCTCGGACGGCCCAAGCCCCTCCCATCCACCAGACCCCACCGCCTCCGCCATTTTACCGCACTCCACCCCAGCTCACCAGCGCCTCTTCCTGAAGTGCGGTAAAACAAACGTCCCGTTCCTCGTAGACACAGGGGCGGCGCTATCTATTTCCCCGAACAACATCCTCAGGCGACAGGCGCGTTGTTACCGGCAACTCCTCTACGCCGCCAACGGTACCACCATCCCCTCGTACGGGACGTACCGCTCATCCATCCACATGAGCGGGCTCGCTTCCGAGTGGGAATTTACCGTGGCGGACGTGGAGAAGGCAATCCTGGGGGCCGACTTCCTCGCTTATTTCGGCCTCCAGGTTGACGTCCGTAACGCGCGCCTGATCGACCCCTCCACCCAGAAACCAATCCCCGGTTTCATCCATACGGTCGACCGCCCTCCAACCGAGTTCGAAGCCCTCCTCCTCCACTACAAACCCCAGCGCCGCCCCTCAGCACATATCTCCCAAATTCAACACTTTATTGAAACCTCTGGTCCCCCAATTTCCGCCAAAGCCCGCCGGCTCCACCCGCTCCAACTGTCCCAAGCCCGGCGGCATTTTGACAAACTCATTGCGGATGGCATCATCCGCCCCTCCAAATCCCCGTGGGCTTCACCGCTGCATACGAGTATTGTGCAGAAGCCCAACAGGGATATCCGCCCCTGCGGCGATTACCGCCGCCTTAACGCCAAGACCACCCCAGACCTCTATAACGTCCCCCACCTCCGAGACTTCTCCTCCCACCTCCACAACACAACTATTTTTTCAACCCTCGACATCTCCAGAGCCTTCCACCACATAAATATCAACCCGCCCGACGTACCTAAAACCACCATCATAACGCCTTTCGGCCTTTTCGAATACATCAAAATGGGTTTCGGCCTCAGGAACGCGGCCCAGACATGGCAACAATATATGGATAATATCCTGCGGGGACTACCATTTGTATTTTGCTTCTTGGATGACATCCTGATTGCCTCCCGAAACCCACAAGAACATCTGACACACCTCAAGCAAGTTCTAGACATCTTCTCTGCCGAGGGACTCAACATAAACACTCAAAAATGCGTCCTCGCCCAACCCTCCGTCCGCTGCCTCGGACACCAAGTCTCATCTGACGGGATCAAGCCTCTCCCAGACAAAGTACACGCTCTCACGGATTTCCCCCAGCCCCGCACCGTCTCCGAACTTCGCCGTTTCCTGGGTATGTTAAACTTTTACCGTAGACACATCAAACACGCTGCACAACACCAACAACCACTCATACACGCTATCCCACAACCGGCCAAAAAACTCTGTCCCCTACTCAAAAAAATTACTCCACTTTTGACAGAGAACTCCTCGCCATCCACGAAGCCATCAAACACTTCCGTGACTTTGTGGAGGGCAGGCAGTTCTCTGTCATCACTGATCATAAACCCCTCACACATGCCCTCCTCCAGAATCGTAAATCCGCCTCCCCCCGTCGCCTCCGGCAACTCGAATTTATCGGGCAGTTTACGTCCGATATTCGTTATTTGCCGGGGGCCGACAACTGCGTAGCAGACGCGCTCTCCCGCCCCACCCCCGCGCTGGTGGCGGAGTTACTGCCGTTCCCTTCCCCACAAACCCTAAAATCACATCAACAACCCGAATCCGACCCAGCCCTCTCCAACCTCATGTCCGCCTCCAAACTCCAACAGCTGCCGCCCCTCGAGCTCTGGTGTGACGTAACGGCCGACTCACCGCGCCCTTACGTCCCGCCGGACCTCAGGCGGCAACTCTTCCTCCACTACCACTCCCTCCACCATCCCGGCATCCGGGCAAGTCGAGACCTTATCAGAACACGGTACTTCTGGCCCCACATGAATACAGATATTCGTACCTGGGTTCTAGGGTGCCAGAAGTGCCAGCAATTTAAGGTCTCGGCTCACCCCCATGTACCTCCTCAGCCCATTCCCGACTCCCTCCCGTGGGAACACGTTCACCTCGATCTGGTCGGACCTCTTCCCCCCTCTGAGGGGAAGAAATACTGCCTCACGATGATCGACCGTGCCACCAACTGGGTTGAGTGCATCCCCCTCACCCACATCACCGCGGACACCGTCGCAACGGCTTTCCTCAACCAATGGGTTAGCCGCTACGGTTGTCCGCGAACAATCACGGTCGATCAAGGGAGGCAGTTCGAGTCGGCCCACTTTTCAGATCTCCTCCGTTCCCTCGGGATCCAGAAAATCCGCACCACTCCTTATCACCCCCAATCCAACGGGAAAATAGAGCGGTGGCACTCGGTCCTTAAACAAGCCATCTCCACATCAGCCACATCCCCCTCATGGACCAAAACCCTCCCCTACGTATTACTCAGCCTTCGTACTTCCGCCCGTCCTTCAGACAACACGAGTCCCGCACAACACGCTTTTCGAGACCCTCTCCGTTTACCAGCCGACATTTTCACTCCACACAACACCCCGTCAATTAACAGGGAACCACTCCGCACAACAACACCACACAACGACACCACCTATCCCAAACGCTTTTTCACCGCCACTCACATGTACCTGAAGGAGCCCGGCATCCACAAAACATTTCAACCTCTCTACGCCGGGCCCTTTCAGGTCATCCGCTCCACACACACCACAGCTACCCTGTTAATTGACGGGAAGCCCCACACTGTACCCCTCGCCCGATGTAAACCAGCCCCAGTACTCCCCGACCAATCGCACCACACCACTCCCCAACCCACCCCCACACCACAAACACCACACATCACCTCCATTTCACCTACCGGACCCCGACGTCGCCGCCTCTCTCCGCGACGTCCCGGGTACCGGCTCCCACCGGCTCTTCCCCTTCACCACCGCCCTGGCAGTGAAGGGGCCCCTCTACCAGTCTTCACTAACGTGAAGACTGTTGGAGGGAGTCGCCTCTCTCACCCCACACGTCACTACATTACACCCACAGCCATCTACACAACACACACTCTACACACCCAGGGAACGGCGGACTTCCGCACCCCATATTTGTACCCAACCCTGTTCCCCTCTGTAAATACTGTCCAAATTTGTAAATACCAACCTTGTAAATATTAGTCCACTATACCATTGTAAATATTCATCCATGCTATTCAACTATTCTACAACACTACTGTAAATGTTCACCTATGCTATTCAACCTTGTAAATATTAGTCCACTATACCATTGTAAATATTCATCCATGCTATTCAACTATGCCATTCAACAACACTACTGTACATGTTTTCCTATGCTATTTAACTATACTATTCAACTATACTATTCTGTTCTATACTACTATTCTGTTCTATACTGTTCTATACTATTCTGTTCAACTACTCTATTCAACTATTCTTGTAACCCCCGAACTTTGTAAATGCTCCTTATCCTACTTATACTACTTATACTTACTACTACTTATGTTATACTACTTAGACTCACTACTACTTATGTTACTGCTTTTTAGGATTAAGTCAGCCCTGTCACATTTTTGCCTTCAGCACCACCGATTGTTTGCATCAGCCCTCAGCCTCTGTCACCCTGCGCCTTCAGCTCCACTTCTGTTTGCCGTCGCCCTCAGCCTCTGTCACCTTGCGCCTTCAGCTCCACTTTTGTTTGCCGTAGCCCTCAGCCTCTGTCACCTTGCGCCTTCAGCTCCTCAAACATTGGTTCGAACTGGGGGGACCTCTGTCGTGAGTCCCTCTCGGGAACACTCCACCAGTAACTTTAAGCTCTCACCAATATCCTCATGTAAAACTTACTTTCCGCTAATAAACTACTGAGTGGGGAGACAGGCAACAGAATCCAGGGAACACAACCTGGGCCCCCCCCAAAACTCCCAACAGGGAGTTGGAGGGAGAGGCCTCCAGTTCCTATAAAACCCTGGATCCTGGGGCTTTAGCTTCATTCGACACTTCCTCTAACCAGCTCTCTCTTCTCTCCTCTACCTTGCTCCTCCTCTCAGATGATCGGTGGATTACCGCCGCCTGAGAATTTACCTCCTACCTCTTGTCAAGATGATCGGTGGACTACCGCCGCCTAGACAAGCACCTCTCCTCACCTAGATGATCGGTGGATTACCGCCGCCTAGGTAAATTCCCTCACTCACCTCTATCTCCTACCAAAGTCGTAGATGATCGGTGGACTACCGCCGCCTGCGACTTTTTCTCCTTCACGCCACCGTGATGAGAATTTAAATTCATCACACATACATTTTTTTGTTTATTCCTCCAATAATGAACCGTTGTTATAGAAAATAAGAAGAAAGCGAGAGGACGACATAAAGGAAAGAGTGGCAGATGGTTGGGGGGACGATGCGAATTTCCAACAACGTTTTATTAAATTCTGTATTGGCGATCCTAGTGTGTATTTTACTGTTCTATAATACGCACTACTACGGAAACGTCCATATATCTATAATACGGCAGAAGTATCTTGATGAGCTGAAATATGTATAATTCCACCTTCTACTTGTGCATAAATGTTCAGATCTTGGTTGTTTAAAACTGACCCACCGAGCAATGCTTAATAAATCTATCAACGAAGCTCCACGTCAATGATGGACTGCAAAGTCTGCATGATGATGATTTTTCTAGATAGTCTATTCCAAGCACCGAGTAGGTACCAAATTGTCAGTTTCTATCAAGAAGTGAGCTTAAGTAGGTAATAAAGAATACCTAATTATAGAAGAAAATGACCTAAATAGCCGTGGACACGAAAAGTATCATAGAACTACAAACTCGATATCACAAAATCATGTGGAATTATAGGACAGATCTCAAAATTTGTTGGTTTCACGTTTCATGACACGCAGAATCTCGGTCGAAAAAAGAAGAAATTTGCCGGTACGTGAGAATCTCTCAAATATTCTCGGGTTCCGAGGAATATTAAAAAAGTTCAATTCTCAAGGTTGTGATTGACTTTTAATTAGGTTTTCCAACGAAAACTAGCGCCGGATGGTTTCGCGCCCTCTCTAAGGTCTTCAGCTGTGAAACCGGTGAGGTTATTAAGAAACTTATTCTGACTTGGGCGGGATAATTCATAATGGACAAGAGGATATTCGAGCCTGGGTGGTGCCCCGATTGTTTGAAACAGCTGTTATTGTCCCGGCTCAGTTCTCACCCTAGTTTCCATTTCAACCCCCTTCGCTCCCCGAGTCTGTGGACCTCCTAAGAGAATGAGCATTCACCGTATCAAATAGTCCAAGGGGATAAACTTGATGGTTTAATACAATAAAACGTCTATTGAAAGGCCCCTCTGCATTGCGGTTGCCGTTAGATAGTGTCGCAGGTGATTACGACGCCCAGGACTGGGACCAACACTCTCCTGGAGATGCAACTCCACATAAATCGTTGGCTATTAGTTGACCGTGTTGTCAAACTCACGTGAAACTTAAGCGAGTCCTCAGATAACACTTACGGTCAAATTTTGATGAAAATCATACATCAATCATCGAACATCCAACCTGCACCTGATCTTCAAATTTCTATCGCATTGTGCCGGTTCTTTCGTGTTTGGAAATTCTATGTTTACGCAAGCTATCGTGGGTGTTAGGCAATCGAAACGTATAGTTGGTGTACCATGGAGAGCTGAATATATGGAACACCCAAATACCTGATTTTTATATTAACAACTTGAAACGACGGCCTACCTACGTGTGCTCTTAGTTACCTGGCCCACTGGTATAAAATACCATCCTAGTTCTCAGTAGCAGTAGCGTTGATTCGCTATCGTATTAGCAGTTTCCGAAGTCAAAAAAGTGTTGGATATCAGAATATTGATCGGAATGGTAGAAAAGATTAGGGAGTTGAGTTTGCAAGGAAACTTCCTTATTTATCATGCATTAGGGGAGGCTACCAATCCCGAGCAGAGATTAGATGGCACGTTAGAGAGCTCAGCATCTCTCTCTTCTCAACTTGTCTCGTTTTCGAATAAATTTTTCGGTCCCACTTTTCCACCACATTCAAGTCAACTCGGAGTTGGAATTACGCGTTTTGCCAAGTGCCATCGTTATGTGGATACGAAAATGAAGGAGAGGTTCTGGTTTCCCAAAGATCATGTATATTAAACGTATGCATTAATTTCATTTTACTGCAATGTGAATTCTGGCAAAAAAACGCTGCAAATCCCGGCACAACGGTTTATTATTTTGTACAGAATACCCTGCTGTTATAGATCACAGCTCTCTGTATAGATAACCCTTCTCTATAACATATGTACTGTTCTACAACCTCCGTAGGTTAGTACCTAACCCCGTACTCGTTACTAGGTACCTACCTAAGCCGTTGTGTAATAACTTACCTACCTGTATATGTTCCCCTTCTACGGAGATAGAATAATGAACCGTTGTGTAATAATTTGCCCATCAATAATACTTCAACGGTTGTTCAAGTTCCAAAGTACCTATCAACAAAATCCAGCCCCTTCTTGGTAAATGAGCCGTTGTGTAATAGTTTACCGTTGTGTATTAATTCACCGTCGCGTAATAATTTACCGTTGTGTAATGATTTACCGTTTTGTAATAATTTTCCGTTGTGTAATAATTTGCCATTGCGTAATAATTTACCCATCAATAATACTTCAACGGTTGTTCAAGTTGCAAAAGTACCTATCAACAAAATCAAGCCCCTTCTGGGTAGATGAGCCGTTGTGTAATAATTTACCGTTGTGTAATAATTTGCTATTGTGTAATAATTTACCCATCAATGATACTTCAATGGTTGTTCAAGTTGCAAAAGTTTCTATCAACAAAATCCAGCCCCTTCTGGGTAGATGAGCCGTTGTGTAATAATTTACCGTTGTGTAATAATTTACCGTGGTGCCATAATTTACCGTTGTGTAATAATTCACCGTTGTGTAATAATTTGCCGTTTACCCATCAATAATACTTCAACGTTTGTTCAAGTTTCAGAAGTAGGTACCTACCAACAAAATCCAATAGTCCATCACTTGTCAAATGAAATAATATCGTAGAACAACCAACTTGACTTCATCCCAATCAATAATACTTCAACGGTTGTTCAAGTTGCAAAAGTAGGTACCTATCAACAAAATCCAGCCCCTTGTTGGTAGATGAGCCGTTGTGTAATAATTTACCGATGTGTAATAATTTACCGTGGTGTAATAATTTACCGTTGTGTAATAATTTATCGTTGTGCAATAATTTGCCGGTGTGTAATAATTTGCCATTGAGTAATAATTTACCCATCAATAATACTTCTACGTTTGTTCAAGTTTCAGAAGTACCTACCAACAAAATCCAATAGTCCATCACATGTCAAATGAAATAATATCGCAGAACAAACAACTCGACTTCAAACAGCCATCCTTGATTATAATCAGATGCTCCGTAGTTATGATATCCGGGCCGGATTTATACCGTTTGATTCACGATCGTGTAGACGAAGCTTTTTGGTGCTCACGAACGGCTGGACGTACGATGCTCCGGGTGGTTTCAAACAATTGTTTAGCTCAAGGCAAATTTAATAACGTAAAAAAAGCCATACCCTTCTGTCGGAAGTTTTCGAGCTACGGCGTTCTGAAAATCCAACTAGACCCCGAACGGAACCTATAACCCGAATTTCATCAATTTAGTTTCATGGTAACTAAGAAAAGTGGCCCGTACGGCGTACGGCGGACAGACAGAAATATTTTTATTGCAGTTTTGGATTCTACATACCTTGAAACGTAAACCATCAAATTTTGAGGGGGGTAAGAATTTTTTTTTTTCTTGCTCGATTCCAATGGTTCATTATTGAAAAGCATAATCCAAAAAAACGCTGCAAATGATTACACAACGGTTTATTATTTAGGTACCTATATAGATGCACCTTCTGCGTAGATCACTGTTTTCTGTGGTCAGTATCCTCGAGCGCCCTCAGGAAAGCCTTAAATTGAGTACTGGACCCGGCCTGGGAATTAAAGTTTCATACAAATGCGCGGGATTCAATAATTTAATCATTCATCATTAATCATTTATTGTAGATATTCATGAAGCATAAGGTAAATAATAAACCGTTGTGTAATAGTTTACCTGTATAGATACCCCTTCTGCGTATATAGTATAATAAACCGTTGCGTGATAATTTACTGTTGTAGTAATTTACCGTTGTGTAATAATTCAACTTTGTGTAATAACTTACCGTTGCGTAGTAATTTGCGCAATAATAAACCGTTGTGTAATAATTTACAAATAATAACTATTGTTTAATAATTTACCTGTATAGATGCTGTTTAGGCCAGATAGTTGAATGCAAAACAAACTGTATCACTAACTCTCCCAGCGCCATCTTCTTTCGTTGTTGGAATCGTTGGGAGTCTTCGGGCCATTTTTGGACTGGATGTCCACTTACCTTGTTGGGCGCCAGCTTATGGTCCGAGTTAAGGGCGTTCTATCGTCTCCCTTCACCGCTTCTTCTGGTATCCCTCAAGGGAGTCATATTGGCCCCCTGTGCTTCCTGCTCATGATTAACAGTGTGGTCAACTGCTTCACACCGGACATCCACTGCTTGTTGTTCGCGGACGATCTCAAGTTGTTTTCTCGTGTGGTTTCTCCGTTGGACTGTGCTGCCTTGCAGTCGGCAGTCGTACGTCTTGAGAGTTGGTGCTCTGATAATAACTTATTTCTAAACCCATCTAAATGCCATGTGATTACTTTCCATCGTTACTCCAATAATGAATTAATTTTCTTACAATGAAACATAATACGAGTATGTTACTCTACATTACCTCAATATCCATTTTATTCGGTCTAATACCCAGAATGAAGCATCCATAACTTCAGTCCGTTACAGGCAAACTTGATCGATGAACTCCAAAAACTTCCCCTTCCCATTTTCGGTCCTCTGGAATCCGAATGTGACTAACTGAAATTTCGCGGTGTAAGTCATTAACCATCAACCTCAATAATTGTTGCCTATAGGAGCTTTTGTCAACGCATACAAATGTGTTTTCAGTGAAAACCATTGAAAAAATGTGCATTTTGACATCGAATTACTTCTTCAAGGTTAACCGTAGCAATAGTAGGTAGTGTTGAATAATCGGTTTTTGGATCAGCATTCCAACTTCTTCCTCTTTCTTTCCGGTCCCTGAATAAAAGGAGTGGCCGAGCCTCGAGAACTTCATTAGGCGCAATCAGAAAGTTCTTAGCCAGCGTTTGGAATTACTTGTGCTCTAAGAAAACTCTATTTGAGATCCCAACTGTGGAAATCGACGGATTATTTATTTTTTGGTAATGACAATTATGTTTTTTCTTTGGAATCCGCTCCTTCATATAATAAACGTTTTGCTGTCTTTGCTGAAAGGAATTATGTGCCGAATTCTCAGTACATTATGGGTACATAGAGATTACAATTCTGAATAGAGGTTGGGGAGCTTGGAGATGGAGACTACTACGGCGTACGGCGGGCGGACAGCAATTATTATAATATTATTGCATTTTCCGAATCTACATATCTTGAAATGGAAACCATCAAATTTTGAGGGGGGGTTAAAATGTGTCTCGTTTTCATGCTTGATTCCAAATGTTCATTATTGAACATACTCGTAATAAACCAAAAGGTTCCGAAAGTTTCTGTCGAAGTCGTGATTGAAGTAGTTTTTTCCTTTGATCAAAATAAAAGGTCCATTCGCTCTCAAAGCAGTCTACCTGGTCAGATTCTTTCTTAATTTGTAGTTCTAATTAATTTTGTAGTTTAATTTGCACCTGGCGTTCTTTAGTAATTTGTACTTGTTGAAACATTTTGTTGTGAAGAAGTAGAAAATGAATACCTCAAGTTGAGCTACGCCCCGACGGAGGAAGTGCCAGTGGATTACTTGACGAAGCGGGTGGTGAGAGACGTACCTACACCATTTTTTCCCGCAAGGAGTACACTGGAGGGTCCCGATCGCGATCCGAGTCTCAACCTCCGCAGGTTTAATTTTTTCAATAATGAACCTGGAATCGGACATAGAAAAAAGTGTACCCCCCTCAAAATTTGATGGGGTTTTCGTTTCAAGGTGCGTAGAATCGGAAAATAGTAAGGCCGGGTTTGACGCGTAATCGACGTAAAACGTTCGAAACGTTCGAATTTGATTGGCTCATCAGGCTTACGCTCTTCACGCGCGACGACTTTTGAACCGGAGTGTCCAAGATCAAAAAAATCTAAATATTTACGAAGATGAAAAAATCTACAAATTTCATTAATTTCGGTTCATGGTAACTAAGAAAAGTGCGAAGTACGGTGTACGGTATGCAGCGTGCGGCTGAACGACAGAAATTTTTTATTCGTTTTTCGGATTCTGCGTACCTTGAAACGTAAGTCATCAAATTTTGAGGGAGGGGGTTACTTTTTTTTGCATGGTCGATTCCAAAGGTTCATTATATTGAAAATAATAAACTAAAATATGCAGAACTATTTGAACATCTGTTATTCACACAATCGAAAATTAACGTTAATCCATCATCTATCATAGTTTCCATCGTATTAAATTCCTTCTATATTATTTTATTCTGTGAACGTCTGCTGGTAGGCAAGGCCGCATAGCTTCGCCTCACATTGTTAGATTCATACAGTTTGCTGATGTATCTACATTTATTGGTAATTGACACTGCGCCTCCTACCCAACTTTCAAAGTCGAGTTAAATGGGTGAATATACATGTCAAAGAAGAGTAAAAATGTTAAAATATGTAGGAGATTGCCTTTACGCATCTGCCGTTACTCTAATCGTAAACAGATTTAGGAGGTAAATGTAATGCTACACAACAACGGAGGCGTTCAAAGGATTTCATGTTTGTGTAAGCGCAAAAGCTATTATTATTCCATTCAATGTGCAATTTGTAGAAGACCACCCTTGCGTCTTGCTACACAATCATTGATGGCAATATCGAAGTAATTTTTGAGGAATTAAGCTTTGTTTAAAGATTTCTGCTACTTTCGACCCAACCAACTGAAGTTTGACTTGAGTTTGTTTTATTTGAGTAGGGAAATAGGTAGTTTTGATCGAAATAGTCTTTTCACGACATAATCGATTCACCAATACCGCTGCTTTATGTCACTTCAGGAATTCTGATAACTTTTAGGCGCTTATTCATTCAAAGTGATACCTAACTCAATCTACAAAAACTCAAATTCTTTTCACTTTTAGTTTTCGAAAATTGCTCATTGCATACAACAATTTTTGATATCACGTAGCCGTAAGGTAGATATAATTGTCTGTAGTGATGAAAAATTGGTGAACTCAAAGGATGAATTTCAAATCCGGAAATGGAAAAACGCTTCATAGGTCCGTGAAATGAGATGCTCTTTGGGAAACACGGTAGGAAATTAATTGGTTTTTATGTGGTATGTACATCTGTGCATATCTCAGCTACGACCTTAGACTAAATACCAAGCAATCACATTTATTGTGCCGCCTATCGAGGTATCGGGAGTTACGACTGAAGGGAATTACGGGAAGGAGAGGGTTACTAGTAACTTCCGTTATTATTACAATAATTTATGCTGATGCTAAGGGGACTCAGTGAAACTCCTGAGGGATTCTCCTGGGGGAGCAGTTAGTCACGTTCCGTCATGTCATGCGCTTCACCGAATAATAATGCGTGTATTACAATGAACCCGACTGCTAACATACTCACAACATTGATAAGTGCTCCTCTATTCGGCCTGACCTCTGGACTTCCCCTCCCAAAGGACTTCAACCACTATTATTTATGAACGGACTTTATTAATTCAAAATGGGAAGTGTGGGCGGAGGGGATTGGAATATTCAGATTACTAAAGTATTCATGATAAGTTTATGATATAAATTAAAATTTAAAATATTACCACGTGTTTAGTACATGTTCATAGATCATACTTGGTTACATTGAACTCCAGCATTTTTGCTTCAAAACTGCAAGTCCACTGCTGTAAGAGCGCTCAAGCGGTGCCTACACAGTGGGCCAATCGAAGTATTTTCTTTTTTTTCAAAATTTTTTTCTGAAATTAGGTAGGTATTGAGATGAGATTCCGCATATGCGTGAGACATGCTTAATAGTTACTGAAGCACGTGGATGATCACCAAAGTTGAATAACCCACGCTACCGTCCCTCGAAATCATGCTCATATTGTTCGTAGTGAGACTTCCGAGGAATGAAGTAAATTGTAATAGAAAACAATTTTTAATTAATAGAAGTAGTTTTTGGTAGTAAGTAAAATAAATAATCTCCACCGCACTGCCGATTTTTACAGGCAATGCTATGTAATTCCCACTGCCCTTGAGTTGTATACACAATCAAATTTCTGACTTGCGAAAACCACTAAAGAAAAGTCAAGGTCAAAGACGAGGGGTGAAATCAGCAAGAATGATGTAGACTGAGTCCAGGAAAAATTAATTTCGACAAAGGAAGCATCAGCTTTGGTTTATTATTTTCAATTATGAACATTTGGAATCGAGCATGAAAAAACAATTTTAACCCCCCCCCCCCCCGTAAAAATTTGATGGTTTACGTTTCAAGTATGTAGAATCCTAAAATGCAATAAAAAAATTTCCTTCTGTCCGCCGTACGCCGTAATTAGCACTTTTTTTAGTCACCATGAACCAAAAATTAATGACTGTGAAAATTAAAATGAAAATGAAAATTAATGATGTTGAAGTATTATTGGGTAAATTATTACAAAACGGTTTATTATACTATCGACGTAGAAGGGGCAACTGTACAGGTAAATTATTACACAACGATTTATTATTTGCCTTATGCTTCATGAATAACTACAAATAAATAATTATTGAATTATTGAATCCCTCGCGTTTGTATGAAACTTTTATTCCGAGGCCGGCTCCAGTACTCGATTTAGGGCTTTCCTGGGGGGAGCTCGAGGGTATTGACCACAGAAAACAGTGATCTACCCATAAGGGGCATATATATATACAGGTAAATAATAAACCATTGTGTAATTATTTGCAGCGCTTTTACTCTTCAACTTGGTCCCTTGAACGGCTATACATTGTCCAAACTGGAATTTTTCTGGTGACACCATATGCTTTCGTTAATCAGTGTTTGCCCTTATGTATGACTGACGACCTGTCCAGTTGTTCCCCACTTCTAACAGTTCCCACAGATAGACTCACATAAATTCAATCAAAATCCGTTCTAAACCTGCAGTAACATTCGCCTGCCCATGCGGAAACATGTGATTCATTGCACTCGACTGTATTTTTAAATTTCGATTCGGCCAATTTCCGTGAAATTTTCACGAAGGACGAGTTTGGGAGGGGAGGATGACAACATGAAAGATCGTGTCATGCTTTCATTAGCACATATTTATATAATATATTATATATAATATTTTACATTCGAAAACTATTATTGGAAAAATATCAGGTATTAATACAATTGATGAAATCGTAGTAAAAGACAAATTAATACACATTTCAGCAATGTAGGAAAACATTTAGCCAGTGCCTGCCAAACAAACCTTTCACAAGTACGTGGGGGGGGGGGGGGGGCAAGATTTGTTAAAAAAGTTTGTTTTTAAGGATATGAGTGCGTAAGATGTGATCAAGGTGATCGAATCATTAAAAGGAGGTTCAAGCCCCAGGTTTGATGCCATTAAGACTCAAACAATCATACAAATTAAATCACAAGAGTAGCATCTCCACTCTCTGAAAAGACTGATAAATCTGTGTTTGTCTTTAGGTGTTCCGCCAGAAAACTTGAAACTGGCTATAGTATTTCCGCTGTACAAAGGATAAAACAAAAAATAAGTTAATAACTACCGTCCAATATCGTTGTTGAGTAGGTATTTCAAACACACAACCCAACAAGAGACAAAAAAAGAGTTACTTACTACCGGCCAAAATAGTGTGACTGCCAAAATTATAGAACAATTTGTGAATATATAATTAGATCATGATAATGTTTCGATACAATTCATCACACGAAATATACTGTTCACAAAGATGTAATGGCGAACAGGTCCACTGCATTGGTTCCAGAGATTTTGAAAAATAGGAAAAAAATCGTTGGGGTGAATGGTGTGCATGGAGAGCCCTTCAAGTGGATTGATATGCAATCCCGCAAGGCATAGTGTCAGGACCCATATCGTTTATGCTGCATGCCAATAATTATGTTTGAAGGACACGTTCGTTAAATTTACATTGCCATGTCATATTGTTATATCAACGCCGTATCATCGGCAAACATAACAGTTTCACCAACTTCATTCGCTCCACTTCCAAACAATTCATTTCTGAGTTGTTCATTGCTAAAAAGTTTGTGTCCTCTACCCTTGTTCCGGAATCCGTCAGATTCCGAACATCAAAGATCACCCTAATTTATTTGATTAGCTGAAAGGCGACATATTAAACAAAAGTACCATCCGTGCAGTTTCCTTTTTCATACTGTACTGCTAAATAGCAGCGACTGAGAGGAACAGGGAAAAAAGTAGGAAGAGACTGAAAGGGGAATAAAAACGTGAGAGCAAAGAAGCAGCCGGCCCTCTTAATTTAACTAGGGGAAGAGCCATGTCAAGTTGGAAACAAGGCACGGGACCCTTTTATATCCACTGGACACATCGGCCATTCATTTGCATTTTATTCGTTTAAGGCGAAAGAATCCTCCCGTCAAAGCTTTGAGGCTGCATTGTTCTCGGAACATCACAAGGGAGAAATTTGCGCCTTTTCCCTGTATCCTCATCGCAACAGAATAATTCTACCATACGGAAACCTTTTTTCCTTTTTTCAACGTTTATAAAACGAGGATGACTACAAAAACAATAACGTTCATCAAGCATGTTCAGCCTATTATTATGATGATTGTAATTTGGTTTATTATTTTCAATAATGAACCTTTGGAAACTAGTATGAAAAAAAAAAAAAACGCTGCAAATCCCTGCACAACGGTTTATTATTTTGTACAGAATACCCTTCTGTTACCGATCACAGCTCTCTGTATAGATAACCCGTCTATATAATATAATAATATATGTACTATTCGATACATATAATGTAGATCAAAGACTCTCCGTAGGTTAATACCTAACCCCGTACTCGTTACTAGGTACCTACCTAAATCTCGAGTTAAATGTTGCTAAAATATATCTGCCGATGAGAAACAGTACCTAACAAAAAGAAACACACATAATGAAGTTCTGGAAAGAAATTCTTAATGAGGAGTGAAAAAAGTTGCAAAAGTACCTACCAACAAACTACAGCCCCTTCTACGTAGATGGTATAATGAACCGTTGTGTAATAATTTACCGTTGAGTAATGATTTACCATCGTGTAGTAATAATTTACCCACGTTTGTTCAAGTTTCACTACCTATCAACAAACTCCAAAAGAGCCATCATTTTTCAAATGAAATAATATCACAGAACAACCAACTCGACTTCATACTCCGCCAATATAATCAGGTGGCCCCTAGCAATGATTTTATTTCCGGCAAATTTCCTATCGTCGGCGCGTCCCTGGTAACGAGATTTGGTTTGGATTGTATACAATTTCATTCACACTGGAGTCGAAAATGCCTGTCGGTGCAAACTTCGGGGCCTTACTGTGAACGAACGGCTGGACGTACGATGCTCCGGATGGTCTTAAAAAACTCGCAAGTTCAAGAACTATTTAAAACCGTAAAAATATTCACGTAAAAAACATGGTATAGGCGTTTTGAAAATGTCAACCCCTATTTTGAACCCCATAGAGATGACTGACAGTACGTCGAGCTTCGAGGACCAACTAGACGCCGAACGGAACCTATAACCCGAATTTCATCAATTTTCTTTCATGGTAACTAAGAAAAGTGGCCCGTACGGCGTACGGCGTATGGCGGACAGACAGAAATATTTTTATTGCAGTTTTGGATTCTACATACCTTGAAACGTAAACCATCAAATTTTGAGGGGGGGTAAGAATTTTTTTTTTCATGCTCGATTCCAATGGTTCATTATTGAAAATAATAAACCAAAAAATAAATAAAAAATTTTTAACCCCCCTCCAGATTTGGTGGTTCACGTTTCGAGGAATGTAGCTACCAAAAATGCAATAAAAAAAACGCTGCAAATTATTACACAATGGTTTATTATTTACCTGTATAGATACCCCTTCTGCGTATATGTATATCACTGTTTTCTGTGGTCAATCCCCTCGAGCTCCCCCCAGGAAAGCCCTAAATCGAGTAGTGGAGCCGGCCCCGGAATAAAAGTTTCCTACATATGCGCGGGATTCCATAATTCAATAATTAATTATTTTTTAGGTATTCATGAAGCATAAGGCAAATAATGAATCGTTGTGGAATAACTTACTTGTATAGGTGCCCCTTCTACGTAGATAATATAATGAACCTTTGTGCAATATTTACCTTTGAGTAATAATTTACCGTTGTGTAATAATTTGCCCATCAATAATAATTCAACGGTAGTTCAAGTTGCAAAAGTACCTACCAACAAACTCCAGCCTCTTCTACGTAGATGGTATAATGAACCGTTGTGTAAAAATTTACCGTTGTGTAATAATTTACCATTGTGTGATAATTTACCCATCAATAACGTTTGTTCAAGTTTCACTACCTATGAACAAACTAAAATCATTGCTAGGGAGCACCTATCACCGAGCTTTGAGGACCAACTAGACCCCAAATGGGACCTATAAACCGAATTTCGTCAATTTTGGTTCACGGTAACTAAGAAAAGTGCGAAGTACGGCGGACGGACAGAAATTTTTTTATTGCATTTTTGGATTCTACATAGGTACCTTGAAACGGAAACCATCAAATTTTGAGGAGGTGTTAAACATTTTTTTTCATTCTCGATTCCAAAGGTTCATTATTGAACATAATAAACCAAAATTTCCTGTCTGTCCTCCGTAAGCCGTACTTAGCACTTTTCTTAGTTACCATGAACCAAAATTAATGAAATTTGGTATTGTATTAAATCTAAAGGGTTAGTTCCGCCAGTGTAAGAAGTAATATTACCATACCTTCGGGAGGAGTCAGTCTTCACTAGCTGGTTGAGTATTGGAGGCGAGCGCTTTCGGTGTAAGGACATCATCATCAGGCCTTCGGGAGAATACCGGAGTCAGTTCGTCAGTTGGTCCCTATATTAATGTGCAGGAGGAAGTGAGAGGTGTCAGGGGCAAACTTGGGTGCAGATGGTCTTTCTAGAATTTGCTCAGTTTCTCCGGGAAAAGAACACATTTCAATCAATCACTACAGTATGGCCGCTGCTCATGGCAAACGCGAATCCGAGTTAGGTAGTTAATTTCTCATGAATTAATGGCCCGATTTTCCTCAAACAGAAAACAGTGATCCACATAAATAGAAGGAGTATCTTTAAAGGAAAATAATAGAGGTACCGTTGTTTAATAATTTGCAGCGTTTATTATTTAGGAAACTATTGAGGCCCAAATTGTAATTTTCATAATGTGACCTTGGTGATGGCTGCGCCTTGTTTCTTTCTTGTTTCTTGTTATTTTTCCTATTCAAACTTCATAACTTACGATGCTATTATCCTCGTGTGGCGTTAGTGGAAACAAACAACTGGCCGTACCGCTTTCAAATGTATTTAACCCTTATAAGAACGCTCTAATACTATACGAATTTTTAACCTTTAAGTATGTTTATCCCGGACGCCCAGTCCGCCAGCTATTTATAGTAGACAACCTCATTTACAACGTACAGCACTTCGGTCTTCACATAAACGTATAATAATGATTCTTCAACAAAATTGTTACCTACCTCGTTGAATTGGACGGGGAGTCAGAGGGAATTGAAAAACAACGAGATGAAAAGAAATCCTGGAGTAAAATAAATTATAATCGTGATTTCAAATAGTCATTTTCAGCAAAACGCTCGGTGACTCGCTTCCCTCTACTTTTATTTAACGTATAGGTTTTTGCCTTTTCCATTCCCTCTTTCCTTCCCATTCTACAAGGCAAATATTTATATGACGGAATGAAGCCACGTGCTGGTCAAAACGTCAGTGCGGTCGGGGTCATCACCCGAGGGTCTTCCTCAAGTGATTTAAACGGAATTTGCATACTAGTTTGCAAGGCAAAAGGTGAACAGTCAAAGTAACTCCCTTCGCGATATTTACACCTAGCACTTGAATGGGACCCTCCTAACGACGGGTTCCGGCCTTTTTTCAGAGCCCTACCAAATATTTTCTGCAAGGGGGTTTTTCGGAAGCGTTATATTTTTTTATTTATCTGAAAAATCGATGAAAATTATTTTTCAGATTTTTTTCTTCAGAAAATGTTTTTCTTGCAAGGTTTAACAGAAAAGTCTAGGTGACTGATTTTGTTGTCTTTTGTTGTTGTTGTCTGTTTTGTTGTCACTGAAAAACGGGTAAAGTAGTTATTTTAGGAAAATAGAATCTATTGAAGATACCCGTAATCGAGGAACTTCTTATATCCAGTGCCAAGGCTAAGAACTATTTGAGAAGTAGCAAAAATCACTTCCTTTTTGTAAATAATTTTCAATGAAGGTTATGAACGACGAATGGTAACGATTTTTCGTCCCTGTACTGCCAGTGTTGTTGAAATCCACTGATGGATTCAGAAGGCTCTAAAACAGTGGTACCTATTGTATTCAAGAAAAAATTAAATCGCTAGGTATAAAATAAACAACAACAAAATAAACAAACAAAATAAAATAAATGAATAGGTATAATCCCGGTAAACATTATTCTAAAAGTTAGTTTAAAATAAATTCTATATGTCAACCGAGGGCGATCCTCAAAACTTTGCATCACCCTAAGTCGAGGGAAAGTGGTGAAAAATGAAAAATATGAGTTTGTGGTGCTTCCACCATTTGTTATTATTAATTTATTAATTACAGAGTGTATTTGTTGTTGGACACAACAGGTGTTCAACTTGTTATAAAAAATAGACAGTTCTCAATTCTCTCACGTAGGTACCAAAAGTCTATCCTTTTATATTTAACTCTTCGACATTATACTTTAGCCTGAGGTACGCCCAAACTGGTGACCCCGACGTGATTTAAGTACAAATCTACAATATTAGGTACCATGGAACATGGCGGTGAAAGGCTAGGACCAAGTGGAGATCAAAGACCTGTTCCAGCTCCAAGGTCTGTAAAACTATTGATCCCGCCCTCTGGTTCGCTCAGGTTGAGGCGCAGTTCAGGAGGAACAATGTAACCAACGATGACGAAAAATTTGAATCAGTCGTAGGAGTGATTGATAGAAGTATACTCACTCAAGTAAGTGATTTAGTCACCAATCCTCCAGTGGATAATAAATACGTAGCCCTTAAAAACCGACTCAATGAATGTTTCACCGATTCTGAGGATCGCAAGCTGCAAAAATTACTGAAGGACATGGCACTCGGGGATAAGAAGCCCAGTCAGCTTATCCGAGAGATGAAGGAACTCGCAAACCAATCAGTAAGTGAGGACTTGAGTAAAGAATCAACACTCAATACACTAGTAGGTACCTCTGGCAGACAAAATAATGGAAGTAACTGAACCGAAAGTTGGTCAAATAAGCGCTGTAACTTCTGAGCGAAGACGAGAGGACAGTAGGTTTACGGAATTGGAAGCTAGAATTGAAGTTTTAACACAAAAGCTCGACACAGCTCTCAAACGCAATTCCCGTCAACCTTTTCGGTCGTCTTCAGGGAATCGTCAGCGACGACGTTCTCAGTCACGCGCCGAGAGGGAAAAGAAGGAATCGGGTACTTGGAAATGTAGGTACCATTTCAGGTACGGGAACAAAGACTTCCGCTGTGAGTCCCCTTGTAGTTATAAGCAAAAACAAGGGAGACAAGCGGAAAACGAGCAGGCCAATCGCTAGGGGCGGCGAGCGATCCTGGCCAACTTCAGTCACGCCGTTTGTTCATGAAAGATAAGCAAAATGCGTACACTTTTTTGATAGATACAGGTGCTGACGTGAGCGTAATCCCTCCTACCGCAGGTAAGATGACACCATCCACTTACGAACTTTTTGCAGCCAACGGAAGTCGGATTCGGACGCATGGCGTTAGAATGTTATCCGTCGATTTGGGATTACGCCGTTCTTTCAAGTGGTTATTTATTGTTGCTGAAGTGTCAAGGCCTATCATCGGAGCCGATTTTTTGGATCATTTTGGATTGTGTGTAGACGTCAGGAACCATTGCCTACACGACCCGCTGACTTCACTCAAGACCAAAGGTAATATGATTAACGATAAAAGTAACAACAATTGGTCAGGGACATGAACGAGTTTACAGTGCACTTTTGGAAGAGTTTAAAGACATAACAAAACCTAGTTTTGGAAAGTCAACTCCTAAACACAATGGGGTCCATCACATTATCACAAAAGACCCTCCAATAGCAGCAAAATTTCGTCGAGAAGATCCTGCTAAGTACTAAATGGCGAAAAAGGAATTTGACAGTATGGTAGAACAGGGCATTTGTCGTCCTTCAAAGAGCCCATGGGCCAGTCCACTTCACATGGTCCCTAAAAAGACGGGAGACTGGCGTCCATGTGGAGATTACAGGGCTCTCAACAAAGTTACTCTTCCGGACAGGTACCCTTTACCTAATATACATGACATGGCGTATGATCTTCATGGCAAAACGATTCTCACAAAAATAGATCTTCTCAAAGCATATCACCAAATTAGGATGGCTCCAGAAGACGTAGAGAAAACGGCAATAATAACTCCGTTCGGTCTTTTCGAGTTCCCACTGATGACATTTGGGTTGTGCAATGCTGCACAAACCTTCCAGCGCTTTGCCAACGAACTCATCAGAGGTTTGAGAAATACCAAAATTTATATTGATGACGCCTTGATTGTCAGCTCTTCGGTAGAGGAGCATTTAGTGGATCTGCGAGCTTTCTTCCAACGTTTAGAGATTTTGACGTAGTGATCAACAGTGCTAAGTGTGAGTTTGGCAAATCAGAGTTAGAATTTCTTGGACACATGGTGAACTCCGAAGGAATAAAGAACTCCCGCAGAGAGTTGAAGCTATTCAGAAGTATGAACAGCCCAAGGATATCCAAAGCCTTAGGAGATTTCTTGGGATTTACAATTTTTACCGACGTTTTGTACCACGAGCAGCAAAACACCTAGCAAAATTGAATGAATTTTTGAAAAGTCACCCTGGAAAAAGTAATGCTGAAATCATTTGGGCCACAGAGGCGAGTAATTCATTTGAAAACTGTAAAGATGCATTGGGCAAGGTAACACTCCTAGCACACCCACTGTCAACAGTTCCTTGACAGTTGATGCCTCAGATTTTGCAATTGGTGGTTCCGTTCAGCAGAAAATTGATGGAATTTGGCAACCCTTAGCATTTTATTCTAGGAAGTTGAGTGAAACTGAGCAAAAATACAGTGCCTATGATCGGGAGTTGTTAGCAGCGTATGCCACGCTAAAGCACTTCCGTTATCTTCTCGAAGGAAGAATATTCACGCTTTTCACCGACCACAAGCCTTTGACATTTTCTTTCTGCCAGAAGTTGGATAAAGCATCGCCAAGACAAGCTAGATTCCTCGAATTTATTGGCCAGTTTACCACAGACATCCAACATGTTTCAGGGAAAGACAACGTGGTGGCAGATTTTTTGTCGAGGATTGAAAGTCTGGACTATGTCAAAATTGCACAGGAGCAGAAAGAAGAAGGACTCCCGAAAGCTGAAGATGGGACCACGCTCTCCTAATGGGATTATTGAACGCTTTCGTAGGCAGCTGAAAGGTGCTATCAAAGCTCATGCCACGGACAAATGGGTTGATATGCTCCCTACAGTCCTGTTAGGAATTCGGTCTGCTGTGAAGGAAGACATAGGATGCAGTTGCGCAGAATTGGTTTATGGGTCGAGTTTAGTCCTACCAAATGATTTTATTGAGCCTAACCAACCAACAGTGCCAACTCCAGAATTTGTAAGCAATCTAAAAAAACGCTGCAAATCCCTGCACAACGGTTTATTATTTTTGTATAGAATACCCTTCTGTTACAGATCACAGCTCTATGTATAGATAACCCATCTATATAATATGATATGTACTATTATATACATATTATGTAGATCGCAGACCCTCCGTAGGTTAGTACCTAACCCCGTACTCGTTACTAGGTACCTACCTAAATCACGAGTTAAATGTTGCTAAAATAATTCTGCCGATGACAAACAGTACCTAACAAAAAGAAACACACATAATGAAGTTCTGAAAAGAAATTGTTGATGAGGAGTGAAAAAAGTTGCAAAAGTACCTACCAACAAACTCCAGCCCCTTCTACGTAGATGGTATAATGAACCGTTGTCTAATAATTTACCGTTGAGTAATGATTTACCGTAGTAATAATTTACCCATCAATAATACTTCAACGTTTGTTCAAGTTTCACTACCTACCAACAAACTCCAAAAGAGCCATCATTTTTCAAATTAAATAATATCACAGAACAACCAACTCGACTTCATACTCCACCAATATAATCAGGTGATCCCTACCAATGATTGGCCGTATTCACAAATTCCTATTGTGGGCGCGTCTCTGGTTACGAGATTTGGTTTGAATTGTATACAATTTCATTCACACTGGAGTCAAAAATGCCTGTCGGTGCAAACTTCGGGGCCTTACTGTGAACGAACGGCTGGACGTACGATGCTCCGGATGGTCTTAAAAAACTCGCAAGTTCAAGAACTATTTAAAACCGTAAAAATATTTACGTAAAAAAATGGTATAGGCGTTTTGAAAATTTCATCCCCTATTTTGAACCCCTTAGAGATGACTCACAGTAACGTCGAGCTTCGAGGACCAACTAGACGCCGAACGGAACCTATAACCCGAATTTCATCAATTTTTTTTCATGGTAACTAAGAAAAGTGGCCCGTACGGCGTACGGCGTACGGCGTACGGCGGACAGACAGAAATATTTTTATTGCAGTTTTGGATTCTACATACCTTGAAACGTAAACCATCAAATTTTGAGGGGGGGTAAGAATTTTTTTTTTCATGCTCGATTCCAATGGTTCATTATTGAAAATAATAAACCAAAAGCCTTGGATGATTTGCGAGCACAGCCAACTGCGTGGCATGCTAAAAATTCAGTTTTTATCCATCCCCAATTGGAGAAATGCAGCCATGTCTTTGTTAGAGAGGACATGATTCGAGGACCACTACAACCACCATATCGGGGACCATTCCAAGTTGTTGATCGAAAAGAAAAAACTTACACGATAAAAATGAGGGGCGGAGACGTAAGTATCAGTATTGATCGACTAAAACCTGCTTTTGTAGAAAATGAAGAGGTAATAGAACAGCAACCAGAGGCAATAGAAGTAACGAGGGGAGAAGACGCTGCAGGATCTGCAGAACCATTTCAACAGCAAGGACATGTCTTACCCCAAACAGCAGTACAGCCATCACAATCTCGGGGTAGAACTGCAAGGCGAGAAGAGCCTTGGATAACCAGACCTAAAATCACTTCGCGAGGAAGAACCGTCAAACCCCCTGTTCGATTTCGGGACCCCACTTTTCATTTTTATTAGGGGAGGGGGGTAGTTGTGGTGCTTCCACCATTTGTTATTATTTATTAATTACAGAGTGTATTTGTTGTTGGACACAACAGGTGTTCAACTTGTTCTAAAAAATACAGTTCTCAATTCTCTCACGTACCAAAAGTCTATCCTTTTATATTTAACTCTTCGACATTATACTTTAGCCTGAGGTACGCCCAAAAGTTGAAATAACATAGGTAGTAATTGTATTGTGGTTATGAACTTTAATAATGTTCAAAAAGTTGTTTTGATAATTTTGAAAGTAATAAATAATTATTATCGATGTTTAGGGATGACATCATTTCCTATTTATTATGAATTCTTCCTATTATTATTTTACCTTGGGACGCCTGAAAGATACGTTGGAAGTGACGATCACGGATCACTTTTACATTTTATGGATCTTCAACCTGTGACGGTATATGGGAATCCCGTCCATCTCGGATGCGGGCTCTTCCCAATCTTTTAGACACGCGGCTGAAAGGGTGGTCGATTCGCGGAAACGAATCGTCAACTCCTGGAGGCATTGCGTTATAATCAAACCATTGTCTCCGGGGGGCAGCTGTCACACTGCCTCCCTACCATTTTCTAGAGGATGGAGAGAGGGAAACTACGCTGTATGGGCGGCGAAGTTAAACCCCTCATCCATTACAAACCTTACCTGACTACTGTTGTGTTAATAGCTGGTGAGGTCTAAAATAGGTGTCTCAAGGTCCATGATTCCAGTTTTGTTTTTTGTTTTTGTGGGGTATACCCCACATTCAAGACCAGTAAGTCTTGAGGGTCTTGCCTACACAGTCCCTTCAGCTCCTCTGCCTGAGTAAAATTGAGTAAAATTCTTATTTCTGTTGGTTCTTTCAAATTTTTCTCAATCACCTCTTCACGAATTTTATTTTGAGAAGGGATATAACTTTTGCAAGGTAATCAGCATAAATATTTTTCATGGTGTGTACATATAGGAACAAAAGGATGAATCTTATACAACTTGTCGGTGTCAAAAGGACAAAATTGCGCTATTTTAATTCACGTTTCAAATTAGCAACAAAAAATGGTATGTATGCGTAATTTACCATTTAGAAAAGTTTAAAAAAATCTTTGGGTGCCTGCTATATTTGGCAAGCCTCTTGACGATATCATAACTTCTGATGATGTGCCATCCCCATGAATTAATAAATTAATTGAATGCTTTCAGAAATTCAGTTTCGTCCTTTTGCCTCTCATATGGTCAGGACATCTATCCATGCAGTTTCTCCCCAGGCTTGGAACTGTTAAATCAGTCTCAACTACTCATTTCCTTCGGGGTTTCACTTATGTTTTCCAGCTGAAAACCTCAGCCGGTCTCATTTCGACGTGGATTCGTCAACAAATTTCTAAGTATCGATAGATTTTTTATTTTTCTATTATAATAATTGTTAAAACTACGCATTGTACCTCCTAAAATAGGTTTTTATTGAGTCTGTTGATCTCTGTAACCGTGCTACGGAGTCTGCTAAAAAAAGGGAAAACGCATAAGTACACTATATTGCGTTATGTGAAGCACCCTGTCGAGCCGCTTCATATTTACGAGATCGAGGCAACCGATTGCAAATCTGTAACTCGTGACGGATGTAGGGCATAATATAATCGGAATGATTAATATTGTTGGGAGGTCGGTTGGATCGTAAATACCGACCTAACACTTTCCAGCGTAACGGAAACATGCATGGTGGAAGGGGAGCATTTGGATGAAACCATCTCGAACGGTAATGAAGCGGTGATAATTTGAATGAGGCCATTTGCGTTGAAAGCCCCCCACCCCGCCTTATGGTACCGGTAGGGCCGAGATCAAACACCAATAATCGCCAATGATAATTTTCGACTGAGGTGGAAACATAATTATGGTTAGCCTACCGATGGCTCACAATGGCCTTTCGAACATTGTATCAATTTTATTTGGTAGGAGGGGACTTGTTTACGGCAGTTTATTTGTTGAGTGGCAGCCGCTCCGCACAGTGACTCCAAAATAATTATCTTCAAGGTATTACGTGAACGCCTGAATGTTTACTGCTAAAGCGCCCTACTCCACGAGGACAAGCGTTTCGATGAAAAAAATAAAATTTAATAAAGATAAATGTCCAAGGTTAGGTATGGGAGCGGATAGATCTACAAATTGTTAAACAAATCTGTCCTCAACTTTCGTCTGCGCCAAGTTGTCAGTAAGTAGATAATCATCATGGAGATTGTGAAAAGAGAGATCATTGAAGATACATTGTGACTGATGAACCAACTTCTTGAAAGATTTAAAAAAAAATGAAAATTGTATTTCATTTCGCACTAATCTCAGATTCAAGTTCGGTGCAATCTACTGGTAGCAACCATTTATTTGGCAGGTCACTAATTGAAGGCAGGACCACCCCGATGGAGATGGGACCTAAGAAGTCAGCTATATTATGGTGATTGAAATAATTGTCAAGGATAATCTCAAAAGAGATGTGGGTGATAGTAAGTGTTGGTCTTGCATTTTCATTGAAGGCATACATTAAAAAAACGCTGCAAATCCCTGCACAACGGTTTACTATTTTGTACAGAATACCCTTCTGTTAAAGATCACAGCTCTCTGTATAGATAACCCGTCTATATAACATAATATGTACTATTCTATACCTACATATTATGTAGATCGTACCAACGACCAACATCCGTAGGTTGGTCCTACCTAAATCACGTGTTAAATGTTGCTAAAATAATTCTGCCGATGACAAACAGTACCTAACTACAATGGCAAAAAGAAACGCAAATAATGAAGTTCTAAAGGAAAATTGTTGATGTGGAGTGAAATAGATGCCCCTTCTGCGTAGATCACTGTTTTCTGTGGTCAATACCTACCCTCGTGGTCTAGTATAATGAACCGTTGTGTAATAACTTGCCCGTCAATAATACTTCATCGGTTGTTCACGCTACAAAAGTACCGATCAAGAAAATCTAGCCCCCTCTTGGTAGATAACCTGTTGTATAATAATTTACCGTTCTGTAATAATTTACAGTTGTGTAATAATTTGCCGTTGTGTAATAATTTACCACTGTGTAATAATTTACCCATCAATAATACTTCAACGTTTGTTCAAGTTTCAGAAGTACCTACCAACAAAATCCAATAGTCCATCACTTATCAAATGAAATTATATCGCAGAACAACCAACTCGACTTCATACAGCCATACTTGATTATAATCACGGGCTCCCTAGTGATAATATCCGGGCCGGATTTATACCGTTTGATTCACGATCGTGTAGACGATGCTTTCTGGTGCACACGAACGGCTGGCTGTACAATGCTCCGGGTGGTCTCAAAAAATTGTTTAGCTAAAGACAAATTTAATAACGTAAAAAACCATACCCTTCTATCGAAAGTTTTCGAGATACGGCGTTCTGAAAATTTCAACCCCTATTTTGAACCCCTTAGAGATGACTGACAGTAACGTCGAGCTTCGAGGACCAACTAGACCCCGAACGGAACCTATACTTAACCCGAATTTCATCCATTTTGTTTTATGGTAACTAAGAAAAGTGGTCAGTACGGCGTCCGGCGGACAAACAGAAATTTTGGTTTATTTTCAATAATGAACCATTGGAATAGAGCATGAAAAAAAAATTCTTACCCCCCCTCAAAATTTGATGGTTTACGTTTCAAGGTATGTAGAATCCAAAACTGCAATACAAATATTTGTGGCCGTACGCCGTACGGGCCACTTTTTTGTATTGCATTTTCGGATTCTACATACCTTGAAACGTAAACCATCAAATTTTGGGGGGGTTAGAATTGTTTTTTCATGCTCGATTCCAAAGGTTCATTATTGAAAATAATAAACCAATAAAACGCCTCAAGATTATCACTGTAGTTATATTTTGATAATACAAATTATTATTATACAACAAAGCTTTTTGGCTAAATTTTAACCATCACCAGCTAAGCATAACAAACACTCGAAACAGGTAATTTGATATTTACAGATATATAAATATTTCCAGTGGTTGTTGTGATGAGATGATGGTTAAAATTTAGCCGAAAAGCTGTGTAGTATATTAAAATATACCTGCAGTGATAGTAATCTAAAAGTGGTTTATTGTTAATCTATTATAACTTCAATGGTAATCAAGGATGAGTTTCAGTGCGTACCAACTAAGCGATTTGAGATTTCCAAGAAGTGTTATTGCACTATTTAATGTTCGAATCGGTACGTGTTCGAATCGGTACATGTTCGAATCGGTACATGTTGGAATCGGTACATGTTGGAATCGGTACATGTTCGAATCGTCAGATGGATTCTTTGAAACGAAAATCCAGGAAGAATTAATGAAGTATAATACGATTCACATGTCGAAACGGGTGGCTTCCATTCTGGCGTTGTTTATTTAAGCAATTTATCCTTCATTATTCAATATTCAATAGCATTGTTTATTCAACCTTTCAGAGCATAATATTTGTAGGTATATCCTATTATACTGGAATTCTCTGCTTAGAACCGGCTTGTAAGGGAGATAATTGTTTCCAGAGACTGTGGAAAGGATTTAACTTAGTTTGAGTTCCCATGGGAAAAAGCGCCGAGGAGGATTTGTTCGAAGCACCCGGAAGTATGGTGCAATCCATCATAATATTTTCAGGATGAGTTTCAATAAGAAATTAGCAGGCTTCATAAGAGTTGCATTAGTGTTACTACGTTCGCTTCAATTATTTGCACGTAGAAATCGCCTATATGCCTGGGTATGACATGAAGGTAGGTCATGTTATTTATGCTTGTTTAGCTGCTGCCTCAAAACCGTGTGTTGAAAATTTGATCTTTCCTTGGGCCAACGTCAGTGAGTCGTAGTTGTAAATAACAAAAAAAAAAGGAGATTCTACTCGTGTTTCACCTATAAAATCAAAAGAATATGGAAACAAGCAATAAATTCTGTATTAGAAATAATTCAACGTTATATTCACAATGCGATGTGACTACTATTGGATCCTTTAGCCGAAATGAAATAAAACGTAGAGGGACAAAAGCGAGACGGAACGGAGTCGGGTCTCTAATTGCTTTTGTGATTGGCGATTCATTCCAATCAAGAAGAAGGTAAGAAGACAGCAAACAGAGGACAACGACAGGAGTCTCTTATTAAAGGAAACTCTACCTCAGGCCTCCACACCTAATTAAACGACAATGGAATCCAATTTTATCAGTAATCCACGATAAGGCCCCCGTCAAGATTCGAGTGAGGAAGCAAATGGCAAAGCGCGGCTGTGGTTCGGATCGACCAGAGAAAGCATAGACTGAATCAACATTGGTCAAAGATTGAAAATTGATTCGATTCAATACAAGTTGGACATTTTGATTACCCACTTTACTGCCACCCATCAACATCTCTATTTGTATAACGGAACTCCGGAATTCCATTACCTTTATTGGTTGAGGCGGAAGTGAGTGAAATATGCAGAAATTGTGCAGTTATTCAATTAATAACATCATTAATTTGTGAATAATTAACGTAGGAGATTCCACAACGGTATATCCCATTATTTATAATTAATAATATATCCTACATAGGCATAAATCTGGATATGAACTAAAGCTGAGTGGCAGGACTGCCTCTTCAGAAATCATATTTTCCATCGCTGAAATCAGTCATGACGCGAAATTCGTGAGAAACCCCAAGAGAAAAGTATGTGCAAATATATTAAACTCGCTGAAATCCAGGAACTTAATAAATTGAAAAGTTTTCCAACTTGGTATTACTCATTTCGTTTATAAATTATTCACTACGGTTGTTCAACATTTTGGTTCAAGGTAACTAAGGAAAATGTGAAGTATGGCGTACAGCGGAAGCACAGAAATTGTTCAATTCCATTTTCGGATTATAAGTACCTTGAAACGGAAACTATCAAATTTTGATGGGCCGTTACAATTTTTTTGGTTTATTATTTTCAATAATGAACCATTGGCATCGAGCAAGAAAAACAATTCTAACCCCCCCCCCCCCCCCCCCTCAAAATTTGATGGTTTACGTTTCAAGGTATGTAGAATCCGAAAATGCAATAAAAATATTTCTGTCTGTCCGCGGTACGCCGTACTAAGAAAAGTGGCCGTACTGGCCACTTTTCTTAGTTACCATGAAAAAAAAAAAAAAAAAATTGAGGAAATTCGGGTTATAGGTTCCGTTCGGGGTCTAGTTGGCCCTCGAAGCTCGGCGTTACTGTCAGTCTACCTACTCGTATCAAAAATGTTTTCAGATATTCCTGTAGCAACTAGAAATTTGCGACACGTTGCTATGGTTGTTCGAAATTTTCCTTCAGTTCTCTTCGATATCTTGACATAGCCTGTGGACGTTTCACATTTTTAGCTTTAGTAGCGTGGAAAGGCCCAAGCGCACTTCTCGTCATCAACATTTAAATAAGAACTCGTTCAAGCCCGTTGCGCTCGGGAACCAATATTTGACTTGATTTGCAAGTAACATCGCGTCTTTTGATTAGAAGGAAGCCAAGGTCTATTTTCTGTCACAAGCTGTCGTATCCCCCTTCCCCTACGACACCGTTTTCCGGGACAAACTGACGCTCTCCCTGCGTTGTCCCATTGTTTATTCTCGTTATGGGACCCGGGGCACCAGGGTGTTTCGTTGATGTTTTATTTAACGAAATTGCGACCGAGACTTGACTTCCCCGGGAGAAACAGGTGCCACCGCCCTCCACCCCGTCGCCTTGCGACTTGCTAACTTCATTTTCCGAACTGGAAGTATGACAAGTATAGGCCATTTCAATTAAACATAGAGCCCCAGCCTTCCCAGAATTGTGTTTTTCAGAGTTTGGTTAACTGAAAACAGCAGCAACGCGTTCCCTTGACGTTTCCTAACTGAAACTCAGAACAATATCCACTTTCGTGAAGGAAAACTCAGTGGAGGAAACTCCGTAATATCCATTTCAAACGTCACTATCGTGTTGTAGTTCCTGTTTCCACGCAGAACCTTCTCTTTATGACGGAGATGAGGGAGTATTATTCGATTACGAATAGGGGTACAAATAATATTTGTAATCTGAAGGGTGAGTGACTGATTATATTATAATCAATCGTTTCCGACTCACCCTTCAGATTACAAATACTCGTAAGTGTTCGCAAATAACGCGAATAACACTTTTCACCAAATTTCAATGTAATCATGGGTAACGCTCGAATACTAAATTAAACAATTTTTTTTTCGAGGCTGCGTCAACTATTTGATATTCAGTATTAATATTCTGGTGTTTTAAATCATAATTCTATCTTGAAATAGATAGGAGGATCTAAATCCTGCACGTTATGTCCCGTGATACTAACGTTTCCTAGCGCTTATCTTGATAAACTACTTCTACTTCCCCTGTTTCTGTTCCCGCGGTCTTTAAAATGTTTCTTCCTCCTTTCATTATCTCAGTTTTTTGTTAATTTTTTTTTAAATTCATCCTACGGCCTTTTCAGGAACTGGGAGCTTAGTAACATTATTCTAGACGGTATCTGACCTCGGAAACGAGTTAAAGTTTGGTTCGCAAAGTAACGCGGCCATATTATGCATGATAACTTATCAACGGTGAGCCGTTACGACTCCGCGCGGAGATGGGAGGAGTAGCGCGGGGCATACCGAACAGGGTCTAGATCGTCCTAGGGACCTACTTTTAGCAAATTCAATTTGTCTTGACAACATACAGCGTTTTATGACCCTACAAAACCTCAAATTCGACCCACTTTGAATTACAATTTCCCATCATCGACTTCACGGAAAAATACACATTTGCAATTGATCAAAAATTGTTAGTATCAGAAATTTCGCTCTTTTCATTTACGCTTCATATCATTCAGAATACATTCCTGGATTTCAATAATTTTAATGCTAATCATGCTTTCTACTAGGGGACTCAAGAGAATTTTGCGTCATGACTAATTTCAACCATAGAAAATGCATCACATGTGATGGATTTCTTGAGGGGCAGTCAGGTGAATAATAATCCCTTGCAACGTTTCGAAAAATCTATTTCTCATCATCAGGGCTTACTACCTGAAAAATGAAGGAGAAGAATTTCAGCTCACAAAAAGCTTAAATTAGTCAAATAAGTCTGTTTTTAAAAATTACTCATCCTCCAACTCATCCTTTCCTTTGCCAGTACAAAACTTTTGACAAGCCTGGAACTTTTTGTCACTCATCCAAAGTCAGCTATCGTCTGTAGTGACAAAAAAATAGGTGGGTTTTTTCTGAAAAACCCATCTTCATGGACAAAAATTGCAACTGTAGCCGAACCCCAATGTATTTTTGCGCAAATTATTCGAATACCAACGGGATACCAAGGGCCAACTCGACCTGAAGTGCTTGGTAGTAAGGATACGGTATTCGAATACTCGTAAGCATTCGCCGCAAACGAATACTTCTATAATCAAATACAATAATTAAGTAGGTACTACGAGTATCCCGAGAGTAATCGGGCACTTAATCTCATGAATCGGTGCTTTTGGTTTATTATTTTCAATAATGAACCCTTGGAATCGAGCATGAAAAACAATTTTTAACGCCCCCTTCAAACTCTCCTGGAGGCCGGCTCCAATACTCCATTTAGGGCTTTCCTGGGGAGAGCTCGAGGGTATTGCCCACAGAAAACAGTGATCTACGCAGAAGGGGCATCTATACAGGTAAATAATAAACCGTTGTTTAATGATTTTCAGCGTTTTTCATTATTTAGATAGTAATTTTGATAACTGGTACATCATGGATCTCATTATATATTGGAAATAATACGCTCAACTACTTACTCGAATTTCTTCGAAACGTAAGGTGCCTATACGCAATTTGTAGAGTAGGCAGTGTGCGCAGTTTTGAGGGTGGGTATGTGTGGATTTTTGTGCTGAGGTACCGTAATAAGTTCTACAGATCAGAATGTAAATTTCTTAGGCGCATGCGCAAAATCTGTGTCCCTCATAATGCTCTTAACTAGCCGTAAATAGCTTCCTTCAGCGCATGCGCAATCAAGATTTCCTTGAAACGTGCATTCCAGCCCGATCCAGGTAATACATGAATTACATTGGGCCAAAATGTGTGTTCCATCTAGCTTGGCGCTACGGACCACTGAGCCAACCCTTCCCGTGGATACGACCTTGTTTTTATGGAAACTCCCAGTATGGACGCTCTTCGGCTGCAAAGTGATTTCTTTCCAAATAATGAACTCTTTCAATTTACCTTTGCACCTCTGGGACAGCCCGTTTCTCCCTGCCCCAGTTGCTGGCGAGAAAGAGCGTTTTAGACGGAACGGTCAATCTGTCACCCCGCCGCCGCGCAGTATCCCCGCGGAGAAGTCCCGTCTTTATTTATAGCCTCCCGAACGGGCTGGAAAGGTGGAAAACATCTCGAGAAGTTTCAGCCTCTTCAGTGGAGAAAACCCACCCGGAGCCCCTTACGTGCCTTTTCCCGGTCCGGTCGAGGAAATTCAGATCTGGCTTAACAATGTCTGACAGCTTGAAGCTGTAGTCTGACCTATTTCCTCCCCGTCACGCCTTCCTGGCCCTCTGTCAAATAAACGTAACATTTTTCAAGCTCTTCTAACTTCCTAAACGTTGTCTACTTCCCCTAAAAATGAAATACCTACTCAGTTATACCGGTTTGAGTGATCAAACCATCGTAGCAACAAGCAGTAACCGAAATTACGTTAGAGAATTGAGCTTAATTATTATTTTTATTTCCAAAACTGGGACTCCTATGAATACTATCCACCTGGGGCTTCATTGTATAACCATAATTTTTTTTTCAGATGGATTCCATTCACTATGTCCCCATCGACTCCTTTCGCTTCGACAGCCTTTCATTTTCGACCTCCTTTCTCTTGCTATGTAAGTTCATCTCTCTCCAGTGTAGGTACTTTCAATTATTGTTTGTAACTACTGAGGACGGTTGAATCACCGAACTGGCATATCAGTATATTAATTTGTTCTTCGTGAAAATATGCAAAATTTCAATAACTCCGTTTTCTATCATTATACGAATCTGAAGAGTGATATCCTAAGTTCTACCTCCTCCGGATAGTAGCTTACTTATGTATATAATATCTATATTTTATAAAACATTTCCATTCCATTCCCTTCTATAAAACAGTTCCTGATGATTGATATCCTAAATTCTACCTCTTTCAGAAGAGGTTTCCTTATCTATGATATCTATATTTTATAGAACAGTTCCGTAACGGACTGAGAGACAATTCACAGCCCAAACCGCTGGACCTAAAAACTGTGATTTTGACAGTGCAATCCTATAAGGACATGTATAGCTGCTGAGGATTTTTTGAAATTCCATCCCAAAGGGGGTAAATGGGGTATGTTAATGTTACAAAAGCGGTTTATATTATTTTTAATGAAACTCTATTCCATTCCGAGAATTTTGACACCAGCCGCCTTGTCCGGTAGTAGAAGTAGAACACCTACCCCACTGGGACACCAATAAGTGTCTTTCTTTGTCCCTTATGCCTTCCTATACCTACCATCATTCGGTTGCGATGAAACTTGGGTGTGTTGTTGGGCGTACGCCCGGGAAGTTTTTTGATTGGTTTTTTCCCCTCATTCAAAACAAGTAGGAATAGGAAACTACAGCAAGCAAAGAAAAAATGTACGACGGAAAATATCTCCCTATATGAGCTCAGGCCCAAGTTAGGGAGAAGAGTTTCACAATGTTTTATCAAAGTTTTCTTTGGTACCAGTACTTAGTAGAACCATTAATCTGGCTTGCGAGTATTTCAAACAAAGTGTAATTCATAATATTATGGTTTAGCGGTAGTTCTTGTGTGAAATAGCAAGTGATGTTGATTGTAAAAATCCATAAAAACCTTGAAAATAGTCGTCAAAAATGTAGCTGACTGGGGATAGTGCGGATATGGTGCACCTTATCGAGTAGGTATCTTGCACGTTCAATAGGTTAATGCTTCAAGCAGGTATTGCATGATTTGCTTAAATCAGTATAATGATACCTTCTCCGTGAATGGATGGCTGACTTTGGTGGAGGTTGTTATACTAGGTTCTTCAAAATTCTGGAATGAGGTAGCGCACATTTTTATATAATTAATTAATTTATTTATTTTCTGATGATAATTTTGACCCCAACCGCACTTCCCTACGATAAGTAGTTCTTTTTCTATAATTTTTCAAAGATTCCTGAAGTTCTGACGTCATGTACTACTCTCGACTGGGTGGAACCCCTGCCAACTGTGACGTCAGAACTTCAGGAAAATATGAAAAATCATACAAAAAGAACTATTTATCGTAGGACAGTGCGGTTGGTGTCGAAGTTCTGAAAATGGAATCTAGTTTCATTTAAAAAAAAAAAAAAAAAAAACCCGCTTCAAATGATTACACAACGGTTTATTATTTACCCGTATAGATGCCCCTTCTGCGTAGATCACTTTTCTGTGGTCAATACCCTCCAGCTCCCCCCAGGAAAGCCCTAAGTCGAGTACTGGAGCCGGCCTGGGAATTAGTGTTCCATAAAATTGCGCGGGATTCAATGATCACTGTGTTGTGGGTCAATGCCTACCTCTCCGGATTCGGCCTGGGAATTGCCGTTTCATAAAAATGCGCGGGGTCCAGTAATCCAGTTACTCATAAACCTTCGATAATTTCTTCTTCACCACTTCCAATTTCCTAATTTCATCATCGCATTAAATTGCATGCAATCCACTGAAAACCATTGAATTCCAATTGAATCACAATAAATTGACTGACTGATTGAAATCCAATTCCAATTGAAATCCAATTCCAATTAAAACAACCCCCAAATATTAAACTCAATTAAATTAAATTTTCAAATTAAACACCCATCCCCAATATTGGGTTCAAGATTGTTGCGACGTCCCTAGCAATTATATCTGGGTTGAATGTGTACAATTTGTTTCACCCGCCTGTTGACGAAGCCTGTCGGTGCAAACTTTGGGGCTTTACTGTGAACGAACGGCTGGACCTAAATGCTCGGGCGGTCTAAAAAAACTCCCAAGTTCAAGAACTATTTAAAAACGTTAAAAAAATCGAGGGAACGGCGTCCTGGAGATTTCAACCCCTATTTTTCACCCTTCAGGGAGGACTGACATTAACGCCGAGCTTCACGGACCAACTAGACCCCAAATGGGACCTACGAACCAAATTTCATCAATTGTGGTTCATGGTAACTGATGAAAGTGCGAAATACGGCGTACGGCGGACAGACAGAAATTTTGGTTTATCATTTTCAATAATGAACCATTGGAATCGAGTATGAAAAAAAAATGTGATGGTGTGTGATGGTTTACTTTTTAAGGCATGTCGAATCCGAAAAAGCAATGAAAAAATTGTTGTCTGTCCGCCGTACGCCGTACTTCGCACTTTTCTTAGTTACCATGAACCAAAATTGATGAAATTTGGTTTGTAGGTTGAAAATAATAAGCCAGTAATTTAACCAGCTGTACGTTCTAACATTGAAAATTGACATTCCTATCATTCTTCTCCAAAACCGCGATCCACCGCGACTTTGCTGGTGTACCAGGCCTTCAGTGAAAAAGATTATGAACAATATCAATGAAGGAAATTTCAAAGAACATCCGGAATAAAGACTTGCAATTTAAACCGAAAAAATCAGATGGGAGGCATCACACTACTATCCTTACCCGTGATCAGATGACATGGGAGCTGAATACTAGGTATGTGTCTTTTTCAAAAGGCCGAGGATACCGTTATCTACTGTAGTGAGTAGTTTTCAAAATATTGCTGCAATAGTATGCGAGTTATCCGTGTGTGGATATTACCACAACGGGCAACTAAAATAAGTTACCTACTTCAACATTTCGCTTCAAAATCTCACAAGCGGTTTTAGTATCACTGGCTGGACAAAGTTTGTGTGATGAGAGTAAGATATGGCAATTTTATCAAAAGCTTTAAAAGTTTGGGGAAAAAATAGGTATATAATAAAAGTAACGGTATTCACCCTTCGGGTTGATCAAGGAAGGTAAACACAGGGCCAATATAAGCGTGAATGAAACGATAAACCTCCAGTAAAATTTCCGTGGTGAAAACACATTCATACAGACACAAACACACACCCACCCATGAAAATTATGTTAGAGAAACTCCTCGTAAAAGTGAGAAATGGAGAGTCTGAAATTGAATCCGTGAACATTCCCAATCAAATGTTGAAATATGGTTCTTGTACACTGATGGTGATTCAGGTGGCTCTCCAGGTGATGATACTTTACGCAGTGATGAAAAAAGGTTTGCTGCCTGCCTCAATCCTGATGTCCATTCTTTTCGGCAATTAGTAGATTACCCTCACGTAACCCCCTCCACCCGTCGGGGTCCCACATCTGGTAACCAGGGTCCAAGGGATCCGCACGCATAAAAAGTAATCCGGTGCGAGACTCCCAAAGTTGATCAATTACGTGAGGGGGATTTAAAAATTAGGTTAGGCCAAGGGAAGAAGGGTGCTGGGGAATGTAATTAGGGTTCCTGAGTTGGCAACGTGATTCAGTTCCACGAGAGCGAACCTTTGGTAATTCCTGGGCAGGTACTGAGAGATTCGGGCGATTTCCTCTCAATGAATCACCAGAGGAAAACGATCCGGACGTTGAGCGGTAAGAACCTCAATTTGTGAATCTTTTTAGACATGTCGCATGTAAAAAACAGTTATTTTAATGTCATTAAAATCACTTCCAATATGAGCATTGGAACAACGAATGGAGCGGATAGTTCGAGACCACCCGAGCATTTTACGTCAAGCCGTTCGTTCGTTCACTTAACCCTGAAGTCTGAACCGAAAGATTCGTCAACATGAGTTGAAGAAATCCATTCCTAGGGAACAGCTGATTATAATCACGCATGGCACTATAAAATCGAGTTGGTTGTTTCATGAAAAATTTCTGTCCGTCCACCGTACGCCGTAATAGGTACACATAACCAAAATGAATGAAATTCGGTTTGTAGGTACCGTTCGGGGTCTAGTTTGTCCGCAAAGGTCGACTTTACTGTAATTCATCTCTAGGGATGGAAAATAGAATTGAAATGCTCAGAACGCCATAGCTCTAAAACTTACAATAGTTTCTATGGCGTTTTTAAATTGAATTCGAACTTGCGGATATTTTGAGACCACGAACAACGAATGGAGCGGATAGTCCGAGACCACCCGAGCATTTTACGTCAAGCCGTTTGTTCGTTCACTTAACCCTGAAGTCTGAACCGAAAGATTCGTCAACATGAGTTGAAGAAATCCATTCCTAGGGAACAGCTGATTATAATCACGCATGGCTCTATAAAATCGAGTTGGCTGTTTGATGAAAAATTTCTGGCCAGCTCTTCGGTAACAGACAGGCACTGAATTTGGCTTCGTTAACATGAGTGTGAATGATACGGTATCCAGCCTGTATGGTACGGCACATCCAGCCGTGATATTATCATTGTTAGGGAATATCTGATTATTATCACTCATGGCTGTATGAAAACGAGTTGGTTGTTCCGTGATATTATTTTATTTGAAGAATGATGATTAATATCTAAAATTTGGTTGACAGGTACTACCTTAGGCACCTTCCGTGGTATTGCCACATAAAACAATGATCCACACAGAAGGACTACTTTTATTCTAGAAAATATTTATACCTAATATAAATATAAATAATATATAATTTCAGTATTTTTTTTTATTCCAAACTTCACTATAGAAATAGGTAGGACTATGATAATGCATAAACTTAATCCAAATTCTCAACACAATGACCACTGGTACTTACCTACTGGAAAAGAGACGCCTTCGAATATGACGAGATATCTATCTAGCATTATGTCTAAAATTCCTATCTAAAAAATTATTTAAATGGAAATTCGCTCCTACGGTCATCCTGCATGACTGGTTTCATTTCTTTATATTCCCAGTTCTCTTGAATTTGAAATGGGAGTATATATATGAAAAAATTCCATCTCATAGAGAATGAAACTCTGTTCTTTATATTATTATTTTTTAATGAGACCAGTCAGTTCAGAATTCCATTTTGTTTTGCGTTATGCAATGTGTCCCGTTGAGAGAAAAATGAAACCGGGGGTTACTCGCTCTGGAGTAACATTAGGCGAATTGCTCATCCGAAACCCTCTTTCAGGCAAAAATATATGACTCCCGGTCTTCCCTCCCCCTCCCATAAGGCCTATAATATTTATGCCAACTCTACGTTCGGGCGGAATTTGCTACTGAATAGTTCCAACTGCAAGATAAGTATCATGGAAATTCTCAAATTTGTATGGATTTACTACCTACATATTGCTATACTCTTTATTAACGACACAATAGTCATTATTTCATACTATCTTAGGTACGACCATTTGGAAGAGCGGTGATGTCACTACCTGATTACAATAACAAGCCGCGGCAAACGGGTGCAGAAGTGCGCTTGGCGTCACGACTGCTAGAGCGGGATGGGCGACGTCACACCAGGGGAAACGATCAGTTCGACGGAATTTTTAAATTTCATCGCCCATTTCCGCTCATATGCCGATCTCTCGGTCATTTCTTGCTGATAGTGCCTTCACAACGCTTCATTATTTTCTCTATCAGTGATGCATTCGATTCTCTTGTATGGAGCGAAGGTGTGGGCACATGCCCTACGCTGCTTATTACAGGAAGCGAATGATTGTAGTGCAGCGAAGAGGGGCACGATGCATCGAATGTGGACAGTATCAGAACCAGCAATTCTTGTCCTCGCAGAATTAGCACCCATACAGCTGGTGGCAGCACAGCGGAAGCGGATCTATGAAAGAAGAGGAGAAAGTAAAACATCCCACATTGCTAGAGAAGAGTGAGAAAGTACGACGGCGTACGGACAGAAATTTTGTTTGTTTCATTCTGGTTTATTTTCAAATGAACCTCTGGAATCGAGCATGAAAAAAAGTACCCCACCACCCCCCTCAAAATTTGATGGTTCTCGTTTCAAGGTATTTAGAATCCGAAATGGAATTTAAAAAAATTGTGCCCGCCCGCCTTAAGCCGTGCTTCGCACTTTCCTTAGTTACCATGAACCAAAATTAATGAATATTGAATTCGTAGGTCCCATTTGGGTTCTAGCTAGTCCGCGAAGCTCAGTGTTACTGTAAGCCATCTTTAATAAGGGATGAAAATTAGGCGTTGAAATTTTCAGAACGCCCCTTTCAATAGAAGGGTTATCATATGAGAATGATGGCTCCTTTGGATTTCGCTGAGCTACGTAGGTACTTTTGTATCTTGAACTAACGTTATGCTTCATGAATAAGAACAAATAACTGATGGTTGAATGATTGAATTCCGTACATTTCTACGAAATTGTAATTCCCGGGCCGGCTCGTGGCCCGGGAATTACAATTTTAGGGCTTTCCTGGGGGGAACACGAGGGTAGGACTTGACCACAGAAAACAGTGATCTAAGCAGGAGGGGCGCATCTATACAGGTAAATAATAAACCGTTATGGAATAATAATTCTGCGTTTTGAATACCGTGGTGATCGGCTGCTCCCTAACACTATGTAAATAGCGTCGCTTGCATTATAAGCCGCGTCTAACGGCTTCCCAGAGCGGGGTTCCCCTACCCCTCTCTGGGGATGTATCAAGGGGTATAAAAGAAGCTGTGAACTGCCAATAAATTGTCATTTGACCACACAAACCGACTCAAGTAGTCTCGTGTATTTATTTCCACTTTTAGCTCCCGCTGGATCATCACAAATAACTTTAAACGGAAACCATTAAATTTTTGAGGGGAGTTAAACTATTTTTTTTTTTCATGCTCGATTCCCAAGGTTCACTATTAAAAATTTAAAACCCAAACGATAAACCCAGTGGAAGTGAAGCGTTAGAGATAAACCTAACGGCCGAAGAATTGTGACATCAGTCGAACTTTAATAGGTTAAGCGTGTGATCCGGTTGAAGGTTCCGAAAATAAACCTGACTGTATACAGGGAACAACACTCAAACTCACATTCCAGCTTCCGCTGATTGAAATACCCTGGGCGAGGGATATTGAAAACAAGAATATCCCCAGTTCATAAATATATCAATAGGTTAGAACTCCGTCCCGATAAATCATGTAATACATTATTCAACATAATAAATGTCTTAGGACGCGAATCTGTATATAAGGCAATGTGATTTATACGTTGCGGTCTACGGGTGTAAGCTCCACCGGGAATGTAGATTCCTATTCATCATTCCTTCGTTCCTCCTACTCCCATTGTTACGGCGTTCTTTCCCCGGGACCCTGAGAGTCTACTTACCCATTTCAATACGGGAGCATATTTCATGTGTTCACTCCTTTTCATTTACCTAAGCTTTACTTTCAGGCGAAGCCCACCGCTTTCTGAGCGAGGTACGGAGGGATGAAGAATGGTGTGACTTTTTTATTTTTTCATTTTTCGTCCCATTTGCCGACCCGTCTGGTGACTGTATTTGATCGAAAACGGTAAATTGATAGGTGGAGGGAGAAAAGTCAGACTTACTATAATATCAACGTGTGCAAACAATCGGAACGTCCACTAACAGGTCTATCAAACTGGCTGACTTGAATAGATTATTTTCCGTCAACTGGAAAAGGTAAAAATACGTGTAAGTGCGATAAAAGAACGAACAAGGTAACTTGATTTGATTAGCTGAATATAGGGTAGTTGCTGATTGGTCATCCGTCATCCCGTTAGGTACTCATCAGAATCCGACAGTAAAAATATCGTCAACACATGTGCTAAAGTTTCCTCGAAGTAGGCAAACCTTGTCCTCAACATTGTAGAGGGTAGGTGGTTTGTAGCTAGCACCTTTTGCTGACTTGATTGTGATCTGCATTTTGTACTTATCCAAAAAGCAAGTTATTACACCACGGTTTATCTTTACATGTACAGATAGATACCCCTTCTGCGTAGATCACTGTTTTCTGTGGTCAATACCTGGGTGATTCCTAAGCTACTGGCGATTTCCAGGTTCCGAAATGTTGAAATTTTAAGGTTGGATAATTTCACTGATTATTTTTTACCTACTTTGTTTTTGGGTCCTCTTTGATGTTTAGTAGATGCACAGCAATTCATGAACCACTACCCCTACCCTGTAATTCAACTCTGAAATTTGGTAGCCATGACAAAGAAAACGTCCATGACGATGACATTTTCATGTCATTTTAATGATCATGACAGTAGCAACAGCTCAAGACAAAGACAATATTTTTGTAATCGCTGTCTGGATATTTTTGTGTAAAAAGGATAAAATAAAATAAATTTTGTCAGAGTTGCGTTACAAGACAGTTTTTAATAAAAATATGTATGAAAAACCTCAGTACAAAATACTTACATCAAACTTTTAATAAAAAATGAACTTTAAGGAAAAATGAGCATAACATAAGAGGAAACTTTTCATAAAATCTTTTTGAGAAAAAACTCAAACGTACGGGTCACGTGTACAAAGAAATGGATAAACTTCAAGGATATCTTTCAAACATCATTATTTTCTTCTGAAAGTGAGACAGAAAAATATCAAGGGTGAAAAACAAACTGCGATCAGCGAAATCATTTACTAGTTTCACAGAATAAACCTTGGAAATCTACATCAAAAAGATCTTCAAAACAATAAATAAATCTATGCTAGTTGTATCGCATAACACGATAGAAGGAATAACAAAACATTAGAATTCAGTTGTCAATAAGTTTTTATGGCAGAAATCGAAGCTGGGGGTTGAATTTTGTGTATCAGGGCGGCACTCTCAACTTTCTTGCTATTAGGTGGATCTGGCCAGCTGAATTTCCCATTCGTTGTTGGAGTTAGGAAGTTCGAGGTTGTTGCCAAATATTTTTCCCACTATTCCTGTAATAAATCAACGTTGTTAAATATTGGGCGAAACTATCATTTTTCTTCCTTGTTGTTGATGAAAAACGCTGCGAAGTCCTTGTCACATGGGTTTATTATTCTGTTGGACTAAGCTACAGAAATGCTGGCTGTTCATTCATTTGTTTCTTCCATGTGCAATAATTTAAATAGCTATTTGTGATGGTTTCCACCAATTTTGGCCCCCAAAAACACACGTTACGCTGTTTCTTGGATCATTGGTAGGTAGTGCCAGTTAATTGTCTTGATACTACACCTATTGACACTTTTTCTAGTTTTATTATACAAATTGATGGTCATTTCAGACAGTTTTCCGAGGTTTTTGACTAATAAAAATATTAATTTTGGAAGCTGAACCTTCGTTAGAACATCAATTTTCCATTGTTTGGTCAAAATTGACTTCATATTCGGTCTTCTAGTCCCAAAAAACATGAAAAACGATACCTCAAAAGCCCATGTTACTAAAAAACAAAAAATACCTATTTTATACCCATCTTTCGCTCATAACACCCTCGGGTATATTCCGTTCGGGCTGAAACGTTTCGGGACACAATTAGGGCCCAAATGGAGCCTGTGCGCGAAAGAAAGATTTTTTTTATACCGAAATTGAAGCAGTTTATGCGTGGTACGGCGGACGGCGTATGGCAGACGGACATTGCATTTGGAATCTCCGCACCTTGAAATGTAAAAGAAAAAATTTTGAGGGGGTGCTATACACATTTTTTGCTGAGCGATTATATAGGTGTATTATTCACAGAATAATAAACCAAAACGGAGGATTAAAGTAAGCAGATGTTTGCAGTGGTTCTCTGAATCAAAATTCGAAATATAAAGTTTTCAAAATTGAAATATGTATTAGATTCTGAAACAAACATTCAGGTTATGTTACTCCTTCTTTTGAAAGTTCTTGCCAAATGAGATGAATAAATGACAGAGACCAGTTCTACTCGGTGGTGAGTGGTGGTGGGGGGACATTGTATTATAGTAAAGCAGATACTGAGTGGAAGGTTTGCTAAAATGTCCCCGTCATGATGCGTGTCATTGTCATGTACTGGCTAGGGGGCCACGAAGATGACTGATGGAAAAGGCCATGACGATGACAAAATGGACTTGGAAGGAAGTTTTCTCAAGGACGCAGTGGTTTTCCAAGATTCTCAAGCATGCATTATTTTCCAGTCTTGGTCAACAATAGAAGCACGTGATTGAAATTACTTATATGAAACATGAAATGTGGATAACAAGAGGTACTACTACAGTGACATACAATAAACCTACTAACCTGTTTTCATCTGTTGCTCAGTGGATGACCAGAGTTGACTGACTAGAAATGTTGTTTGAACCATGTGACCTTGCTCTTCAGTGCTGCCACTACTCAATACACCTGCCAGACCCCACAAACTTCCTAGTCTTACCACCAAAAGAGCTTCTCTATTTGAGTCATGACAATGACCCTAGACCCTAGCTTGAAGGATAAAACATGTTTCAATTCTTCACTAATCTTTAAAAGAAAATTACGATAACTGACTAAGCACTCTTACGGTATACTGATGAATGAGCAGGTATTTTATTTTTTTGGACTGGTCGTTCTGAGTAAGTGAAAAATGAAAGTAAGAAACCTCTACTTAGTTTCACATCATGACAATGACAATACGGGTATATATAAATGCCAGAAAAATGGAATCCACACTACTTTTGCTAGTTATTTCAATGGTTGAGGTAGTTATTTCAATGGTTTCAATACAAGGAACGTACGGGAGGAAAAACCAGAACTGTCAGATGCATTGGGTCCTCATAGTTCCAGAGTTACACGAATTTGCCCGTAGTTTCGGAATCACCTACCTACCCTCGTTCTCCCCCCTCACCCCCCCCCCCCCCAACAGGATTGACATAAATCGAGTACTGGAGTTTCATAAAAATGCGCGGGATTCAATAATTCAATAATTAATTTATTATTAATTATTGTTATTCATGAAGCATAACGGTTGTTCAGGTTACAAAAGTACCTACCAACAAAATCCAAAAGAGCCATCATTCTTCAAATAACCACCACAAAACAACCAACTCGACTTCATAGTAGGGATGGGAATAAACGTGAAAATGTTTTGAAGAAACTGTTAGTTGAAATGAAACGATCAAACAGTTTCTCAAAACCTGAAACAACTGTTTCAAAAGAACGGCCACAGACGAAACAAACTGTTACGGGCTTGATCCGATTTCGGGTCACAAGGCTGCCAATAGTCCAACAGCCCGTTGCTAGAGACAGCTTCGCAGCAGGGAAAAAGAAGAAATGTTATAGGTGGAAAAACAAAAAAACCACAGGTGTTACGAAACAGTTTTTATTGCGAGAGACTGCTTCGTAGTTTTGGCCGAGAGCCAAAATTTCTTGAAGCGTTATTATTGCCGAAGCTGTTATTTTGAAACAGCTTTTCCGGAACTGTTTCATAGAATAAACGAACTGTTTCGTTTCTCAAACAGAACAGGAACGCCTATCCCTACTTCATACAGCCATCCGTGATTATAATCAGGTGATCCTAGCAATGATATCTGGACTTGGCCTCTGAAGTAGTAATCCATAGATTTTAGGCTCACCGATCTATGCCTTTGCTCTGCCAGAGCGTCACGTCCTTGTCAGACGTAATACCATTCGTCCATCAACAGAATAAACCAACGGAGTTTTAAATCCCTTATGCAAGACTGTTGAAGCCACGTTACGTAGCAGTACCGTCGATCAAACTCATCATGTCAGCTAGTGAGACTGAAGGGACGCTGAGAGAATACATGGACAGAAGATGGCAGAACTCGAGTGCAATGTATATATATACAGATGCGTTGACTAAACTCAAAAACATCGGTCCAGACTCTTCGATATCACATTTACTTGGAGAGATCCTACATCTTGTTTCACGTTTTGAAGGTCTAGACAAAGGTGCAGTATTTATTCGGACGAGAACTCATATTGGAGTATCAGGAAACTAGAAGGCGGACTGTGATGTAAAAAGAGAACAGAGAGCGGAGATGTTCCACGTGTGAGCTTACCATACCGAGTACACCAAACGGTTCAAAAAAGAATGAAAGATCAATGGCAAAGTCAGTTACCACCTACACCTCAGGTGGTTACTATAGAGCTCTCTTACCCGCTCTTCCAATGAAACCTTGGTTCAATTTGTTCCCCTCAGAGAGCAAACATTTTGTCCGCGTAATTAATCGATTGAGGAGTGGGCACGAAATTTGTAATGCATACCTACATAGTTTTGATACAGGAACCTCGAATACCCACAACTGCGCCTACTGTAGTGAAGAAGGCACGCTCGACCACATAGCCTTGGTCTGTACATGTACGCGAACAGCTCTTCTCAAATTTACACAAGGAAATCGCAGCACCCTTCAACCTCATGACAGACCTGGCATCCAACAACTGACTGGATTTACAAACATCTCTCCATTGAGTTTTCACTATAAACTCGTCAATGCATACATCTAATGCTAGTGTAAACTGTATTGCTCATATGGAGTACAAGTAAATTGTACTTGAGCCAATACAAATTTACAAAAAATAAAATAAAATAAAATAAAAACAAAATAAAAAACGCTGCAAATCCCTGCGCAAAGGTTTATTATTTTGTACAGAATACCCGTCTGTTACAGATCACAGCTCTCTTTATAGATAACCCGTCTATATAATAAATATGTACTACTCTACATATTGCGTAGATCGCTGACTCTCAGTGGGTTAGTACCTAACCCCGTACTCGTTACTAGGTACCTACCTAAATCACGAGTTAAATGTTGCTAAAATAATTCTGTCGATGACAAGCAGTACCTAACTAAAACGGCAAAAAGAAACGCAAATGAAATGTGGAGTGAAATATATGCTCCTTCTGCGTAGATCACTGTTTTCTGTGGTCCACACCTACCTTCGTGGTCAAGAATAAAACCGTTGTGTAATAACTTGCCCATCAATAATACTTCAACGGTTGTTCAAGTTGCAAAAGTACCGATCAACAAAATTCAGCCCCTTCTTGGTTGATGAACCGTTGTGTGATAATTTACCATTGTGTAATAATTTACCCATCAACAATTATACTTCAACGTTTGTTCAAGCTGCAAAAGTACCGATCAACAAAATCCAGCCCCTTCTTGGTAGATGAACCGTTGTGTAATAATTTACCGTTGTGTTATAATTTACCGTTATGAAATAATTTACCGTTGTGTAATAATTTACCGTTGTGTAATAATTTGCCGTTGTGTAATAATTTCACATTGTGTAATAATTTACCCATCAATAACACTTTAACGTTTGTTTAAGTTTCAGAAGTACCTACCAACAAAATCCAATAGTCCATCACTTATCAAATGAAATAATATCGTAGAAAAAACAACTCGACTTCATACAGCCATCCTTGATTATAATCAGGTGCTCCCTAGTGATGATTATCTGGGCCAGATTTATACCGTTTGATTCACGATCGTGTTGAAGCTTTTCGGTGCACACGAACGGCTGGACGTACAAACCTCCGGGTGGTCTCAAACAATTGTTTAGCTCAAGACAAATTTAATAACATAAAAAAACCACACCCCTCTATCAAAAGTTTTCGAGCTACGGCGTTCTGAAAATTTCAACCCCTATTTTGAACCCCTTAGAGATGACTGACAGTAACGTCGAGCAACGAGGACCAACTAGACCCCGAACGGAATCTATAACCCGAATTTCATCAATTTTGTTTCATGGTAACTAAGAAAAGTGGCCAGTACGGTGTACGGCGGACAGACAGAAATTTTTTTATTGCAGTTTTGGATTCTACATACCTTGAAACGTAAACCATCAAATTTTGAGGGGGGGGGGGGGGGGTTAGAATTTTTTTTTTCATGCTCGATTTCAATGGTTCATTATTGAAAATAATAAACCGATATATCATGAATAAATATCTGGGCCGGTTTTATACCGTTCCATTCACGATCATGTTGACGACGCTTTTCGGTGCAAACGAACGGCTGGACATGCTCCTGGTGGTCTCACAGTATTTTTTAGTTCGAGATAAATTTAAAAATTAATGTTAAAAACAACCATGCCCTTCAATCGAAAGTTTTTGAGCTACGGCGTTCCCTAAACTTCAACCCCTATTTTTACCCCTTCAGATGACTAGTAACGCCGAGCTGCGTGGACCAACTAGACTGGACCCCAAACGGGACCTACAACGCGAATGTCATTAATTTTGGTTCATGGTTACTAAGGAAAGTGTGAAGTAAGGCAGACAAATTTTTCTTTACTCCGTTCGGGTCCTAAGTGCCTTGAAACGGAAACCACAAAATTTGGTGGAGGGTGGTTTAAAATTTTGTTTTTCATATTCGATCCTAAAGGATCTTTATTGCAAATAATAAATATACTAAAATACCAATCTTTGAAATAATTTTTTCGTCGTTTCAGATTTATTTCACCCAGTTTTCTAATTGATTAAACCATTGAGCGGCCAGGTTTTTATTGTTCAACATTGATGTAATTTGTAAAATTTTTTTTCTAACTACTTAGGATAAGAATCCAAATAATTTAAATAATTAATTGTATTCTCATTTTTACATTTTACTTTTAAAATTCGTTTGTGAACAAGAGTTGCCTAGTTGGAAAGGGATAGGGAAGATGAGATCCCTGCAAAATTTTGATATGGAACCAAGTGGCTCTCCAATCTAAAGAAGTTCATAGACATTCAAAAAGTGAGTGATGAGTTGCAGTTTTACCCAAAATTTCGTGGGTGGCGGTGGGGCTCCCTCCCCCCTAATGTCCCAGCTAAAGCCCTGGGAAGAACTGTCAGATTTTAATTCCTTTATCCACCTCCCTCCACCACAAGTGTAAAGCGCCTCTTTTCAAGAGGAAAAGCCATAAATCCTCGAAGAAAAGCGAATAGGAATCGAGCGCAGGGCGCGGAGGAAATGTCGAGGAAAACCAGGGTAAGAGGGACAATAGTCCCAGATCAAGTTATAATAAAACATCGCGAGATGGGTGGAAAAGGGGGTAGGATTAGAGGGCGCTCCAGTTGTTCCAAACAATAAGTCGAGTGGACAGCTAGGGGTTGGGAGCATTGTGTTGCGTTGAAGCCACGCATGGGGCGCCCCACTCCGAGCTTCCTAGGGCCCCTTTTGTGCTCGCCTGTTCGGGGTTACCAGCCTCCACAGTTTCCTGACTGCCATTCCCTCTGTTTTCTCTAATGCCTCTTCTATTCACACCTAGGGAAAAAGAGCGATATGAAGTGATAGGGGTTGTGAACTCGTCTCCACCTCGTGAAACACTTGTAATTTGGCGAACGCATTGGAAAAGTGTTATAAGTGATGGGCAATCAAAAGTTTATGATTTGCCATTCGCAACAGGAGACTGAGGGTGTGTGGGGAGGGGACCGAGGATTAATATTCTGGCAATGAAAAGGAAAATGGGAGGAAATCAATCCAATTCTTTATTTAACGATTGTACATAATCATGAATATAAGAATAGAAACATGAGAAAAGGCCAAGTTCATGAATGGGCCCCTATAAGATCTTGGCGTCCCGTGCAAGGGCTGGTTGTCACTCAACTAACTTAGTAGAGTTTGTTACATAATAGCGCCGGTTTTTAAGTTGACACCATTGTTTCCCAAAATGGTTGGGTTCCTGATTTTTGTCATTTTCGCAATCTGTTATCATCCCTATTAGGGACAGGTTGTGAATCCTTTCGTTGGTTGCGTTGTTTATGTGATTTTGTAGCCATGGAGTAAGGTGACGGAAACGCCGGAGACTGTGAACGGGGAGAGGTACAGAAACATGATTTCTGAGTGGTTTTGGCCTCAAATGGAACAAATGGAATTCGAAGGATTCTAGTTCAAGCAGAATGGGGCAACTTGCCACACTTCGCGCGAAACGACTGCACTTTTGCAGGAACAATTTCCCTACCGCATCATCTAACTGAGGGATCTGGGATGGCCTGCTAGATCCTGTGACCTGACCCCACTTGATTTTTTCTTGTGGGGATTCATCAAGTCAAAAGTTTATGCAAACAGATCTCAAACCATCCCCCACTTGAAACAAGAAATCAGGAGAGTGATCGCCGCCATCGAGCCTGAAACCTGCCAGCGAGTGATCGAAAATTTCAACGAGCGGATGGTTCAGTGTAGGGCCTCTTCAGGAGGACATATGCCCGAAGCGATTTTTCACAATTAAATTGGAAATGTTGGAGAACATTTTGAAATAAAAATTTTTCAGTTTGCGTTAAAATGTAGTATTTAATGCAGTTTAAAGTCCGGCGCTACTTACGGAACACCCTGTAGTTTACATTTGGTACATTATAGCTAAAAACCATAAATGACCACCAACCACCACCCTTTAACTCAGGAAAACAAATCAATCGGTAATTAAGTACTTAATTACTATAGAAATTTGATATTCAATTCAGTTCAACTCAATTCTTTATTCAAAAACATATTTAGTACATAATGAAGAATATAAGTATACAGAAACATGAGAAAACCAAGTTCATGAATGGGATGTTCATGAATGATATATAGTAATTTAATAATCACAGTTACAGATCAAAGCTGTTCAAGAAGGCAGTGCAGAGGTCAGATTTGCGGATCTGCAGCAGGTGGAAGTATAATGTTATACAATAATGTGTTTAGAAAAAATGTTCATGTTGATCATCAATGAGGATGCTCGTTTCCTTGCAGTTCAGTAGAGTAAGTTGTGTTTTTAAGTCCGTGAGGAATGAAGAAACAGAGTCAGTGTGAGACTGATCCTGCGAATTGTTTTTGATTGAGATTCAAGTGTTGATGCACCACGCCGGTAACGAAGATTTCCGTTGCATCATCAATCTGGATGTCTTCAAATTTGATACGTAGACAATAACACCCCACGCTATGTTAATGGTAGCAACACCCCACGCTTTGATGACATTCAAGGAATAACCGGGTAAAGAAAATGCGCTGGCATAACCGCAGGCTGATGTAAACCAACAGCTTTGGTAGGTATATTTTGTCATTTGGTCTGCGTAAATTAAGAACTGACCCCACTTTGCTTTCATTCTTCGGATGTACATAAGACATTATGGTGAATTTTGTGACAGTGTGACTGTTCGCGAGCTATTTTTTCTTCCGGTGGAGACGGGGTCGTTAGGGGAAGCCTAATCGATATCCCTTCTTAACCGGTGATAATCTCGCTGGTCTAGGAGGGGGACTCTCGAGGGTCCACCGTCACTCTCCTCTCACTCTGATATAATCACGGTAGCAGAGCATGGTTTGGTAGCATGCGCTGAGCCCAAAGGTTTCCCGAAGGATTCCTTCACAATCATCCTGTCCCTTTGATAACACACACATCTATTGGCTTCCCCACCCCCTTTCACCCATTAGCGTGTCAATATAATTTATTAAGCCCCTTCTCTTCTCGTCTCTCTCACTCTGTCACAATTTTGATAGAGATAAGAAGTTATCTAGGCAAATCATCAATATTATTGCATAGGCATTAACGAGTAGCTTCAAGTCAATCGTCATTTTCTATCATTTCAAATAAGTTATGGTGAAATAATATGTACTGCATTTTTTGCAATTTGAGTAGGATGGTTTACAAACCTTACGCACCTACGTACTCGTTCACGTTAATTTTGCTCAGCGATCACATTAATGGGAACAGTTATTATAAAAATAATAGCGCGCACTGTAGATATTTTCCCTTAGGCGGCTGAACGACACAAATGTCTCATCTCGGATAACAATATAATTATTGTAGTTGGTAATAAGTTCTTAAATCGATTATGTTCTTAGATAGATGCTCTAATAGAGCGAAATAGAGCAATCTGTATTTGGATACAATAAGACTCACCAAGGTATTCTGGGATGGAAGCATGAATGAGGAAGGCAGATCTTATATGGAAAAAGTTGCCTCCACTCTTCTCTCCCCTCTCGGGGTGTTGGTGATGACAGGCGTTATCGTCACAGTATACGAACGATGAATGAATTATAGGTAATAACCCGTGACGTAATTTGCCTTATGTACGATACTAAACAAAACTGAGACTGAGGTGTGAATAGAACTGTAATGAGAATCCTCCGTTGAACCTAACGACAGAAATCGGATCCAAGGTGGCCAGACCCGACGTTCTTCGCACGCTCTCGCGAAATACACCTACTGCTACTCTGCACCTCAACCCGCTGTTCCCGCCTACACTCAAAACTTGTTTGTATGGCAGTGCCGAATCCAGGGCCGGCCCAATGATGCTGTGGTAACCGTTCTTTTCCCGAAATTGATGACGGAGGAGAGAAGGGTTATTAGGGTGACACGCAAAATTTGAACTTTCAAAAATTTTTGGGACACCTTTTATAGGACCCTACCACCTACCAGCTCAAAATGGATGAAACCTTCCTTCTGTTTATCCTAGTTTTTTTCTAGAAGGGAACCTGCTCTATCCATCACTAACTGCCAAAAACGCTGCAAGTCATTACACAACGGTTTATTACTTACCTACCTCTATAAATGCCCCTTCTGCATAGATCACTATTTTCTGTGGTCAATACCTACCCAGAAAAGCCCTAAATCAAGTACTGGAGCCGGCCCGGGAATTATGGATTCATATACATTTGCGATGGATTTAAGAATTTATTCTATAATTATTTATTTGTTTTTGCTTATTCACGTGGAAAAAAATATACAGAACCTTTCAAAAAAATCCAAAATAACCACCATTCTTCAAATGAAATAATATCACGGAACAACCAACTCTATTTCATTAATGGGAGGTTAAAATTTTGGTTTATTATTTTCAATAATGAACCTTTGAAATCGAGCATAAAAAAAAATTTAATTTAATCCCCCCCCCCCCCCACATTTGACGGTTTCCGTTTCGAGGTATGTAGAATATGAAAAATGCAATAACAAAAAAATTTGTGTCCGTCCGCCATAGACCGTACTTAGCACGTTTCTTAGTTACCATGAACCGAAATTAATGATATTTGGAGGTCCCGTTCAGGGTCTAGTTGGTCCGCGAAACTCGGCGTTACTGAACGCCGTAGCTCGAAAACTTTCAATAGAAGGGTATGGGCGGTATTCATAGTCCTGACTTAAGTAAAAATAATACTTTACTTCTGAAAGTAAAATAATTTCTTAAGGAAATGCTTTATCTGATTTCGCTTTCATAGACATTACTCCCCGAAGTAAAGAAAAATCTTTACTTAATCTTTTACTTTATAAAATTAAGAAAAATCTTTATTTAAGTCAAAATTTTTCCCAACTCTCTGGTTTGAGCTTAAGTTGGCAGTTCTGGCAGGGTGTGTTTTTTTTGTTTAGTTACATATCCTCGCCTATTAGCCGTGCCGGTCTGTCGGTTTTCCGTTGTTGTGAACGCCGTTGTCCAGCATCCTCCCTGTGTCAGGACAGGTAAACAGTGGAGCAAGCAACCTTTGTTTTATTTTGAAAACTTTTCTATTATACACTTGGTGCTCGCGTTTAGCGGTGCTGACGTGCATTTACTTCTCCCTTTCCCTTCTGTATTACTCCTCCCTTCTTTTCCCTCCTTCTTCCCTTTTGTTTTTACTCACTCTTTAACTTTGTTTACTTATCCTTTTAAATATAAATTACGTTCTTACTGTAGTTCCTTGGTTTGCCTTTTCAGTGGAATCAACTACCAATTGGTCTTAGAAAAAAGAAATAATTGGGTTTTATCCTACTTTTGGTCAGGCAGAATCTTATTAGTAGGCAAAGTCAATAAAGTTAGTCAATAATGAACAAATCGAAAACGTTTGGAACAATTTTTGATGAACTATCAAAATCGATGGCAAACTCCCGGCTCACGTTAGGATTACTTCGAAGAGTGAACATTTACAAAATGCAAAGGTAATTGATAAACAAAGTCCTTGTCACATGGGTTTATTATTCTATTGGACTTACCTACAGAAATTTTGGCTGTTCATTTATTGTTTCTTTCATGTGAAATAATTGAAATAGCTATTTCTGAATGTTTCCACCAATTTTGGCCCCCAAAACACAAATTAGGTACGCTACTTTTTTTGATCATTGGCAGTGCCATTTAAATTGCCTTGATTCACCTGTTGACACTTTTTCTAGTGTTATTATACAAACTGATGGTGATTTCAGACAGTTTCCCAGGTTTTTGGCTCATAAAAAATCAATTTTAGGAGCAGAACCTTTGGCAGAAGCTTAGTTTTCCACTCTGGTCAAAATTGACTTCATATTCGTCTTCTCGTCCCACAAAAACATAGAAACCGATACTGAAAAGCTCGTTTTACTAAAACACAAAAAATACCAATTTTCATACACATTTTCGCTCATTACACCCCTGGGTATATTCCGATCGGGTTGCAAAGTTTCGGGACACAACTAGGGCCCAAATGGAGCCTGTGTGCGAAAGAACGAATTTTTTAGACCGAAAATGAAGCCGGTATGCATCACCCGCATGCTCTCCGTTACATCGAACTCGTCATCCCACTCATCGAAGTCAAACAACATTTCGTAATCCATCGTATCAAAACAAACAAAAAACCCGAATAATATTAGGAAAAGAAATAAAAATGCCGAGAATGATGACACTGAAAAGATGACATAAATGAAAAGAGAACAGTGCAAACGATCAATAAGGAAATGCTTAAGGTACCTTTCGACGTACCTCAGTTTTTTCCACTTATTTAGGCCAAAAAGTAAAGATTTTTCTTTACTTATTGTCTATGAAATAGGAATAAAGGAAATGCTAAAGGAAGACTTAAGCATTTCCTTTATCACTGACTATGAATAGCCCAAGTGGACGTTGCTTCCTTATTTGTTCACTTAAGCATTTACTTTAATTAAAGTGAGGACTATGAATACCGCCCGGCGTTACTGAACCCGGCGTTACTGCAACTCGGCGTTACTGAACGCCGTAGCTCGAAAACTTTCAATAGAAGGGTATGTTTTTGTTTAGGTTTTTAAATTGACCTTGAACTGAGAAATGTTTGAGACCACCCGTAGGTACGCTTGCACCAAAAAGCTTCGTCGACATGATCGTGAATCAACTGGTATAAATCCGGCCCAGTGTATTTTCACTCCACATCAACAATTTCCCTTCATCACTTCATTATTTGCGTTTATTTTTGCCATTTTAGTTACTGTTTGTGATCGACAGAATTATTTTAGCGACATTTAACTCGTGATTTGGTAGGTACCTAGTAACGAGTACGGGGTTAGGTACTAACCTACGGAGGGTCTGCGATCTACATGATATGTATAGAATAGTATATAAAGGGTTATCTGTACGGAGAGCTGTGGTCTGTAACAGAAGGGTATTCTGTAAAAAAAAAAACCGTTGTGCAGCGATTTGCAGCGTTTTTTCATAAGTTACCGTGAACCACAATAAATGAATTTGAGATCCCATTAATAAATTGATGATTTATTAATGAATTAGGTAGATCCCATTTGGGGTCTAGTAATTGGACCGCGAAACTCGGCGTTGCTGTCAACCGTATCTAAGGGTGAAAAACATGGGTTGACATTTCCAGAACGCCGATATCTAGAACTTTTTTACGTTTTACATTGATTTTGAACTTGGGAATTTTTTGAAACCACCCGAAGCATTGTAGGCATTGTACGTCCAGCTGTGCTTTCCGTTTAGGGCTCCCCTAGGGGGAGCACGAGGGTAGGCATTGACCCTAGAATGCAGTGATCTACGCAGATGGGATCTATTAGGTAAATAATGAACCGTTGCGCACCAATTTGCAGCGTTTTTGCAATTTATAACAATTCTTTGCTGAAATTTGGTGGGTAGATAGTGTGTAGCTTCTAGATGGTCCTTCGTGAATTTCATAACTCCAATCATTGGTACACATGCCACAACGCATGCGCAATATGCGAAATCCGTGGTAGGTAATCAATTTCCTACAAGTCAATGGCCGGACATTGCTCAAAATTCGTGGTTAGTCGGGGTTGTAGTGTCGGATTCCCGCTCTCAACCAAAAAGGTAATCTTTTGTGGTGTATCTAGTTGTCCTAATTAGTGTGAATGGCAAAGCTAGTGGGCTACAACTATGTGGGTAAAATCCAACAGATACAAATATCAACTGAATTTTGTAGGTAGGCAATAGGCCCTGGAGTCAGTTTTCCACAGTTCTGACACTGGTTTAGGTCACTGCACAGCTGAGGGACAATGCTGAAATGGTAACAAAAGCTAATGCCTGCTGGCTGAAACGTGTGAATCACACGAAATGTGTGATTCTACGATACCCGGGGAAGAATTTGAATGGAACAACTTGAATAACGTAAGGAAACATATTAAACAAAATAGTGTAAGGTTTACAGGAAAAGGGTTCACGTGGTTCGGAAAGACTCAATATAAAAGTGTGTCATGAACTGAAATGAGCGTGTCTGATCGGGATTCTACTACAATGGCAAAGGGACAATGAATATGATAAACTGAATAGAAGAAATATGCTGAATTTGAGGAAGTCGTTGGTTGTAGATATGTCACCAGAATCGTTGGTTCTGTTCGTGATGGGTTGAAGTGGCGAACTCGGGGCCACTTTTGGGGCCAACGCTCATTATTAAAAGAAGTCTATTGGAGATTCTGAAACAGAACGGGACAACTCCTCCCTTGTTACCTCTGACTAGATGTCTAGGAATGCAAGATGCCTGAAGGGCGGTACTACGAGATAAAGTGCCGTGTAAATGATAATCAAAGAGAAGATACTTTTAGGTCCAACCTCTTCTGGAAGATGTGCTGGCTCGGGCTCTTGGCAGCTTCTCCCCTCTGGGTTTGGCCTGTCGTCCAGCTCGTCTTTCATCCTCTGCTGCAGTCCGTCCAACCCAGGCGAAGTGGTTTCATCTGTAACAGGAATATAGCTCGTGACAGAATTGGGTTCAACATGCGGTTTTGGGGCCAACTCGTACTTTCTGGCGGAATTAAGTCTTTTGGAGCTAAACTTGTAAATACCCACGCTCTTCCCGTCTCAATGCTATCAATCACAGTCCAGTTCCGAATCCCAAACACAAGAAATGTCCAGGTCACAACTACTACTCTTACAACTGGGGTCACTACTACTAGATTCACAATGGCAGTTCTATCGACTTTAACAGTGTGGGCTGTTCTCGATACATTTTTTTCTTCCGGTGGAGACGGGATCGGTTTGGGGAAGCCTAATCGATATCCCTTCTTAACAGGTGATAATCTCGCTGGTCTAGGAAGGGGACTGTCGAGGTCCGCCCCCCACTGTTACAGTCCGCCACACGACTTGCAATCACAGTATAATAGTTCACAGGTTAAGTGTCAGGGGGAAGTCTCTAGGGGAACTGGTGTCATGATGGCAGACGCTGTGGGTATTTAAACTCATCCCCACTCTTCTCATTGCACCCCTTCCTCACAGAGGGGAAGAGGCGTAGAGGGCCGGTTTCTGCCATCCCTCCCACTGCCGGAGTCAAGTTGCACTTCCATACTGCCGGAGTAAAATTGTGCTTCCGTTTCAATTTGACTCCAGGGTGTAGCTTGTAGCTTGTAGACAGTCCCCTATGGAGTACAGCACGATTGGATCACGAGTAAGCCAACGAGAATACGAGGTAGGTACCTACCTACTAAATTTCTCACGAACAAAAATGGTCCGATTATGCTCAAACAGAAAACAGTATCTACGCAAAAAAGGGTATCTATACAGGAAAATAATGAACCGCTGTGTAATAATTTGCAGCATTGTTAAGTCAAAGGGGTGTTACTGGTGAACCACACTGCACACCACTGTAGATGAGCATGCAAAGCTGATCTACAGATACTGTTATAGAACAACTGGATCTTACTAAGTTGGACGGTACTCCTCTCTGTTATTTCGCTTTTGGTTAGAAAAACACTCTAACATAAACCGGAACAGTCCTTCAACAGCCTGTGTGTTTGCGGAAAGAACGGTAAGAACCCCCTGGCGGAAGGTCCCGAGTTGGTATTCAAGGTTTGATATGAAAAGGTAATTGTATTGAAGAAGTAGAGTCAGTATGGACACGTAGCTCACAAATCACCCTTCGCGAAATGCCTTTCCGCCATCCCAGGCACCACACCCATCTCACTATTTGCTTCTCTAGCGATTTTTTCCCCTTCTTCACATCTCCGACAATATGACGTTTACCGTTCTGTATTCGGGACGGAAATGCTCTCGTTGCCTGAATATTTAATCGTGGTCCTACCAAGCGCTCAGCCAAGAGGCGTGCGGATGAATTCAGAAGCGCTTGTTTTCCTTCCGTCCCATCGTGAAATATTTCTCTCCTCCTGAACGGCGATCGTGGGAAAGGCTATTGACAGCATTAATATTCTGCTTCGTAATCACTGTTATATTCCTATCGTAATCATAAATATTCGATTGAAAATGAGGGCCCATCGAATACTAGGTAATTATTCCTTCAAGAGTGGATCCCGATCATGGTGATACCGTAGATCATTCTCGCCAGGCACATCATCAGATGAAAAAAAGCCAAAGGAAACCTTATCACACGATTGCTTTTTCGGCATGTCTTATCCCGGATGGGGTCAAATTAATGTTAAAAACTTAACCGACATTGCCATGCTGATTCCCATCACCTATCACCTCACATCGCCCTAAAACTGCATAGCATAAGTCATCCAGGTAGTAGGTACTTTTTAAGTGTAGAGTTACAGCCCAGCAACACCGGACTGTTAATGAACGATTCAAGTGGTGAGAAAAACTCACAAATCCCAACATCGAACGAATCGATCGGGCTCAAAGCCCTGGCTTTACTTGTTTCCCTGGGACACCTTGAATACTTTGCTTCCATTCTCCCTCTGTATGTTCCGTCTACGTTTAATCTGTAAACAAGTCACTCGGCTTAGTTTCGGATCCCTTTTAGGAGGATTAAAATGGTGGCTATATTTCTTGAAGAGGCGTAGCGAGATCTCTTCCTGCAATCGACCAGTCGCATCTTCAGGTTAGGCGACGAGCAGATCCTGTCGGTGGCTAATGGCTCTTTACTCCCTCCCTCGTGTAATTTTGGTGAATGACAGCTAAGTATTTGATGGTTGTGGATCAATTCCTGAATCAAACCGTATAATTTCTACTACAATTTTTCGGAGAAAATAAGCTATTGGAACAGGTCCAAATAATTTAGTAAATTAATTACCTATTGCGATTTCTCAATGCGAATCCGTTTCACAGCATAATGCGTCCATTTTTAGGGTTTGACAAATTTCGTGTAGTTATGTACTCAAATAAACTCAAGTCACTCCAGAAGATATCTGACCTTGGCTAAATGATGAAGGAAAAATAAGTTTGCCAAATGTTCGCTCACCCTTCTAAGTCATAATCGTGAAACGCGAAATCCGAGGTAGGTACTCCATTTCATGCGAGTCAGTAGCCCGAATTCGGAGGATAGGTAAGGTGTAGCTCCCAGATGATCCCCTATCAATTTCAGAACGATCGGATTCAATCAAATCGAATTAAAACGTGATTCCGACCGATCATCAGACCGATTATAAATTTATATGAATCTTCAAAACATTTATTAACCACACTCCACTTTGAACTGCAGTAGAAATAGCTTTAGATTCACCATTTTTCGACGCATATGAACAAAGTGAACAACACCGAAGTAGGTACTTTTGATCATGAAATTGATGCGAGGAAGCTGTGCCATTATACTTGGCATACGTTTTTTCTCGGCTTCAAGTCTCTTTCTCCAAAAATTGAATACGTTTTACTACAGTAAATGTGTAAAAACCCGTTCTGATTTCTCATCAAAATTGAACATAGTAAATTTTGTCACACATTGCGGAACAATAGCTGTATTGTAAATACTGGTCGTAATTAGGCTGTTGAGGGAGCAACAGCAACAGGAGGGATTGTGGTAGTGTAAGGGGATGGGCGCGATTAAATAAATTATTACGAGTATTTAGACTAGTAATTAACCAAGTCATTGGTTGAATAAGTCATTTCGGTGATTGCAGGGGCGCTAATGAACTTGACCGCTTGACATTACTAATTATTTATTCGAGTGCCCGTTATTACTTGCCGAAATGGACATTCAAGCCCCTTCAGACGCAGTACTACGGGAGGCCCTTAATTGCAGTTTGGTTTATGCATCCATGGAACAATATTGTACAACTTCTATAACATTATAAACCCAACCAAGTGATTGTAGCTGAATGTTAGTTTTTTTAAATTTTCTGCGAAAAAGTTCCGTCTGTTTAGAGTACCAGAGGTGGGGTTTTAGATAAATTTACAGAAAACCAATTACCTCAGGTAACAAACAATTGATTATCCTTTTGATAGAAAAATTGGCAAAATTATAAAATAAGGAGCTCCTTCTATGAAATGAATAATTCTATTATTACTGTTACTATAATAGCTTCAGTATAAACGAAGACAGGGAAAAGAAAAGAATAAAAGTTCTGACCAGTTTATGGATGGTGATGCGAATTACTTGCTGGGTCTACTGACTGCTGCAGATTCTCCTCAGAAATGCTTGCGTTGCGATGTTCTGCAAAACGCTGCAAACGTTGCGATAAGATGCGTGTCCTGAGCCGTCGAAGTGTGTGTTATCCAGACTAGACGTGGTTCAATGGCGGGATACTGAAGACCCATCCACTTGCTAGCTGGTACAATACCTATGCTTAGAGGTATTATTTTGTACTGGGATGCTGATGACCCTCGTGGTTGATTATAGGCAAGTCGTTGTTGAGAGGAAAGCAGACACTGAGGGTGAGGAAGAAATCTGCGTGCAGTGGGGGCGATTGCAGGATCGTACACATGTAGAAACACAAACACGGTCACAGTGCACTTTAACTAGTATAAGTAGAGGTGTACATAGGTAGCTGGTTTTTAAACATAAATAATTTCTGTTTTGTGGGAACACCGTCTACTTATGATTTGAAATTGTGTAGGTATGAGTTGTCGGTGCCACGATGGCGCCGTAAAATACCAAAACCGAACAGCAGTTATTAAACAGAAGTATTCACTTTCTGATTTGAGAACAAATTATTTATACGGGTGCCAAGATGTAGCACATAGCTTGCTCGTAACCATTTCATGATCGAAAGGCTAGCTACAAGTCTATAGTGCCATCCACTTTGTTTATTGTAGAGAGACGATAATTACAGCCCCGTGTGATCCAATTCATATGGGATCATCAAAAGATACCTCACAAGCTCGTGCTCACTAAAACCTCGAAAACCTCGGTTTTTACACCCATCTCCCCCCTAACACCCCTGGGTGTATTCCAACCGGGTTGCCGAGCCTCGGAGCACAACTAGGACCGAAATGTGTTCCCAAATGGGGACCCAAACTGTGCACGGAAGAACGACGATTTTAGACCAAAATGCAACATAAATTTGAGACTGAAACTTCGTTAGAACATCAATTTTCCACTCTTCGGTCAAAATGGACTTCATATTCGATCCCCTCGTCCTGAAAAAACATGGAAAAAGATACCTCACAAGCTCATGTTGCTAAAACACCAAAAAATCCTATTTCTACACCTATTTTTCACCCAAATGGAAGCATGTGTGCGAAAGAACGAATTTGTTAGACCGAAAATAAAGTAGATATGGAAGATAAGGCGAACGGCGTGGCGTACGGTGAACGACGGACGGACCTTGAAACGTAAAAGAAAAGAAAAATTTGAGGGGGTGTTGGAAAATTTTTGTGCTGAGCGAATTAATAGGTGTATTATTCACAGAATAATAAACCAAAAATTAGTGGAAATTGGGATTATAGAAGACAAACTTTTTTTCTTCTAGTGGTTCTAGTGGTCCGCTACCTTGGTAGACACATTATGTATTGTAGTTTTCCATTGATTTTCGGCTTGCTGTTTCAGTAATATTGCAGATGCATTTCAGTTCACTTCGATGTCCGGTGCTTGGCCTGTCGTCTGTTGTCGGTTTTGTTATACATAAGCATTTTACCTGACACGAAACATGCCATGGGCTGTCATCATGCATCTATGACTAGTGACAAAGCCCTCTCATGTACAAATAATAATGATCCACTCATCTATCATCAAAGCTGCTGAAGTGATCACAAATAGAAACATCTCTCCTGCTGCCATTTCCCCGATACAGCATGGACAGGGAAGACGTTACGATGGACGTATGGTTAAATTCGCCCCGAGCCATTTGCAGTAGAAAGCTTTCCATTCCACGTTTGCACCCGCGGTACACTCCTACCCTTACTGAACTAATGGTGGAATGACGGCTAGTTATTTCTCAGAATGGGGGTCGAGTTGATGAGGTGATATACTAATAATGGCTCCAACATTCGTATAGCAGCTGTTCTTTTTCGGTTTACAAACAAACTGCTCCGCATTTCGCGTAAACGATGGGAGGAAGAAGGCTTTCTCAAAAATGTTTTCATACAGGTATTATTTCCTTTTGTGCTCTTTATCTATACAGTAAAGTTTCTGAATCATGGTATACTTCTCCCTACCTTTCTTTACTCCATATATCCATCTCCTCACGTTATTCCTTGATAATAATGTACATTAATCACTGACTTTTCATCTTCAATTGGCGGTTTATTGCAATTTATTCACACATCAAAAAATGATGTTCGCATCAAATTTTTAGGGAATTGTATCAGTGAAATCGATAGGATCAAAATTCCGACTTCTAACTCATTACGAGGAAATTTTGCCCAGCCCCGGACAAAGAAAAGGCGTTTGCTTTCAAATGAACTGAATTACAAATCATTACACAACGGTATAATTGTTATTTACCTGCATAGCTGCCCCTTCTGGGTATATCACTGTTTTCTGCGGTCAATACCTACCCTCGTCCTTCCCCGGGGAAAGCCCTAAAACGAGTATTGAAGCCGGCCGGTCAATTAAAGTTTCGTGAGAAAAGTAAAGTCAGCTATTTCAGTAAAGTCAGCTATTTCAGTAAAGTCAGCTATTTTAGACTGGGGCTTTTCGTCCGACTGCCCTGCCAGCGTCGCAGACGTGATCAGCTCTCCTTCAATGAGATGATCAGAATTCGACCTGATCATTTCGCTCTTGGCTACTCATTTCCTCACCCCCTTGAGTGGAGAGGGGTTCGCCCAGCAGCTACATGATTCATACCTGGACGTGTCACGACGTGCCAAGGCGGTCACCCATCCAAGTACTAACCACGCTCAAGATATCTTAACTTCGGTGATCTCACGGGAACCGCAGTATCCCACCTGATAAGGCCGTGGTGCTTCATGATTATGCGGCAGATTCAAGAACTCTGTCTATAATACCTAATTATTTGTCGTGATGAATGAAGCATAACGCGCAGTTTGAAAGTTGATCGAAAATTCCTCCGCGTAGTTTGAAGAAAAGTTGCTGAAATTTTCCTCAAAGTCGGGCCATCGGTTCATGGGAAACTGCGTGCCTCGGATTTCGCGTATGTGCGCCAGAGCGTTTTGAAATTCACGAAGGACCTTGTAGAAGCTACTAACCACTGAATTTGAAGAAAATCAGGCCATTGATTCTTAATAAATGTAGTATCTCAGGTTCCCGTTTACGCAAGCGCAGTGGCCGTATCAATGGTCGAATCCTTGAGTAATACATAGGCCCATTAAGGGCCCAACCCACATGATCCCTGAAAATTTCAGCAAAATCGGATTTGAATCGAGGAATTTATGCGTGTGGGAAGGATTTACGGACACGCAGATGGACAGACAGACACCGGACCAAGTTTGTTCAAGTTGCAAAAGTAACTAAAAGTACATTTGACAAAAATCAAAATAACCATCATTCAACCGTGATTATAATCAGCTGCTTCATGCAAGTGACAATTATTATCCTTATAATTCACACTCATGCTAACAAAGATTTTCGGTTCCTTACTGTGAACGAACGGCTGGACACACAGTGATCCAGGTGGTGTCAAAAATTCCTCAACTTCGGATTGAATTTAAAAGCGCCAAATAAAACATACCCTTCTACTGGAAGTTTTCGAGCTACGGCGTTCTGAAATTTCAACCCCTATTTTTCACCCCTTAGCGATGACTGACAGTAACGCCGCGCGAGCTTCGCTGACCAACTTGATCCCAAACGGGACCTGCAGACAAAATGTCATTAATTTTGGTTCATGTTACTAACTAAGGAAGGTGCCTGGTAGGGCGCTGATGTACGGCGGACGGACAGGAATTTTTTTAATTTCACTTTCGGATTCTACGTAGGTACTTTGACAAGTAAATCACCTAAAATTGAAGGGTTGTGGTGGGGTGGTGGGTTTCATGCTCGATTCCCAAAAGTTTTTTATTGAAAATAATAAACCAAAAGCGGGTCGTTGCTTGGCACTCGATTTCATCTCAAACTGTATTCAAGATTTACTTATAAGTAAAATAGCTCCCCAGTACCAACACTATGCCGTAGTTACCAGTATGCTATGTAAATAATCAATGACATATCTATCTATACTTTTTCTTCCAATATTAAACATAATATTATTACGTAATTTTTGAGTCTCCACCTCTCCCTGTATGCAAACGTACGCAAACCACTAACCCTCCCCATGCTGCTTTCGTGATTCAATTCTCTAATGTGGTTCTTATCAAAACAAATGTCGCTAGAAGTCCAGTAAGAAGTGCTAGGTAAATGAGTGACTAATAGGTGGAGAAACAGCTACCAAGACCCTTTCAAGAGGTGACGGATAACTCCGACAGCTGTAAAAATCCATTAACTGCTTCCCTCACGCCTGCTGCATTCGCCTCGTTTTCTGAATTCCTCTGCATAAAATGATGAGCAATCATTAAGTTCCCGTAGGCTCTTCTTATCTAAAGCCGATTTTATAGCATTTCGAGCTCGTAAAGTGAAAATCCCTAGGAGAAGAAAATCCCCAACAGAAGAGGATTCTCGGAGCGGGCTGGAGGTGGATTTATTTTACGTCATTATCGCTCACATTTCCGATTCCGTTCTGATTTTCCCACCAGTATTTGACCCTCCTCCTCCTCCATTCGTGAGTGCTGGTGAATAGGGGAGTCCTAGGTTGTGGGCGATTAACAACTAATAAATTATTAACCAAATTAACTATTAACTAGTAATGGTTTCATTGATGGTTGATTTATACTATTATAAATGGTTCGAGAAAATGCTAAGGTGAGGGGGGGGGGTATTCCGGCGTGACTTGAACGTGTAACCATCAGTCTGATGTAGACGAAAGTCTACTGAATAGCTAATTTGCTGTCAGCTCCATCTAGATCATTCTGCATTTTTTTTTTTAAATTGGCTTTGGCAAACACCATTCAGCCGTTTTTTACAAATATTTCAATATTACATTAAAAATACATTAAATAAAGTAATTCAAAAGGTTAAAAATAAAATAAAATAATTCATATTACATTATTATGGCGTTAAAATAAAATAATTCAAAAGGAAATTTCAATTCTTGTGAGATAATCGTTGATTGATAAATACACTTCCAAACTTTCGTGAGCGATTCTGCATTTCCTCAGTCGGTTTACTGGTCGCTTTTCTGATTATTTCATTGTGACATGGGAGTGATCTTTCGAGTGTTTTTCATGTGTTTTTCATTTATCTGATTAGCATTTTAACCTGATTCGCTAGGAAATTATGTGGATAATGCTATTCTACCAAATTATGTAAACGGGCCAAGGTATTACGTTTCTACTGACACGAGAACACTTTAAGATATTATCCAACCACAAGAGGATATAAAAGATCCTATAATGAGATAAGAGTATTTAATATGGACCAGCTCTACGTAAAAAATGTTTTACGATTTTATCATAAGCACTCCAATTGGTTTTACGATACTAAGAACAAGAGCCTCTAGAGCGGTTGTACCTGCCCTTAAATTTCGACTCACCCGCACTGCCTCTCACTGCTATTTTTCCTTGTCAAATCTCCTAAGGAATATTCCAAACGAACTTCGCTCGCCAAATGTGTCGCGGCACCAATTTAAAAACGCTGCCAATCCCTGCACAACGGTTTATTATTTTGTACAGAAAACTTCTGTTACAGATCACAGCTCTCTGTATAGATAACCCGTCTGTATAATATAATATGTACTATTCTTTACATATTATGTAGATCGCAGACCCTCCGTAGGTTAGTACCTAACCCCGTACTCGCTACTAGGTAGGTACCTACATAAATCACGAGTTAAATGCTGCTAAAATAATTCTGTCGAACAACAACATCTCTTAGCAACATTTAGGCTCGTGATTTAGATAGGTACCTAGTAACGAGTATGGGGTTAGGTACTAACCTACGGAGGTTATGTGCTCTTCACAATATGTATAGAATATTACATATTATATTATATAGACGGGTTATCTATACAGAGAGCTGTGATCTGTAGCAGAAGGGTATCCTGTACAACATGATAAACCGTTGTGCAGGGATATGCAGCGTTTTTTTTCATGGTAACTAAGAAAAGAGCTCAGTACGGCGTACGGCGGGCAGACTGAATTTTGGTTTATTATTTTCAATAATGAAACATTGGAATCGAGCATGACAAAAAAATTCTAACCCCCCCCCCCCCCCCCCCCAAATTTGATGGTTTACGTTTAAAGGTTTGTAAAATCCGAAAATGCAATAAAAAAATATTTCTGTCTGTCCGCCGTACGCCGTGCTGGCCACTTTCCTTAGTAACCTTGAAAAAAAATTGCTGAAATTCGGGTGGTAGGTTCCGTTTGGGGTCTAGTTGGTCCTCGAAGCTGGGCGTTACTACTGTCAGTCATCTCTAAGGGGTTCAAAATAGGGGTTAAACTTTTCAGAACGCCGTAGCTCGAAAACTTTCGATAGAAGGGTATGGTTTTTTTTTACGTTATTAAATTTGCCTCGAGCTAAACAATTTTTTGAGACCACCCGGAGCATTGTACGTCCAGCCGTTCGTGTGCACCAAAAAGCTTCGTCAACACGATCGTGAATCAAACTGTATAAATCCGGCGCGGATATCATAACTAGCGGCTATCATATTATAATCAAGGATGGCTGTATGAAGTCGAGTTGGTTGTCCTGCGATATTATTTCATTTGATAAGTGATGGACAATTGAATTTTGTTGGTAGGTACTTGTGAAACTTGAACAACCGTTGAACTATTATTGATGGGCAAGTTATTGCACAACGGTTCATTATACTTGACCAGAGGGTAGGTATTGACCACAGAAAACAGTGATCTACGCAGAAAGGGCTTCTATTTCACTCCACATCAACAATTTTCCTTCGGAACTTCATTATTCATCATCATTATACATCATCATCTCCCATCTTCATTATTCATCTTCATTATTCATCATTCATCTTCATTATCTTCATTATTTGCGTTTCTTTTTGCCATTTTAGTTACTGTTTGTCATCGACAGAATAATTTTAGCAACATTTATCTCGTGATTTATGTAGGTACCTCGTAACGAGTATTTCAACAGAAGGGTGAATGAATTCGAATTGTATACATTTAACCCAAATGTCATCACCAGGGACGCGCTAGCAGTCGGGAATTGGCCCGAGATAAAATCATTGCCAGGGATCACCGGATTATAACCACGGAGTATGAAGTAGAGTTGGTTGTTCTGTGATATTATTTCATTTGGAAAATGATGACTCTTTTGGAGATTGTTGGCAGGTAGTGAAGCTTGAACAAACGTTGAAGTATTATTGATGGTTAAATTATTACACAATGGCAAAGTATTACACAACGGCAAATTATTACACAACGGCAAATTATTACACAACGGTAAATTATCAGACAACGGTAAATTATTACGCAACGGTAAATTATTACACACCGGCAAATTATCAGACAACGGTAAATTATTACGCAACGGTAAATTATTACACAACGGTTCATCTACCAAGAAGGGGCTGGATTTTGTTGATCGGTACTTTTGGAACTTGAACAATCGTAGTATTAATGATGGGAAGTTATTACGCAACGGTACATTATACTTGACCACGAGGGTTGGTATTGACCACGGAAAACAGTGATCTACGCAGAAGGTGCGTCTATTTCACTCCACATCAACAATTTGCCTTCAGAACTTCATTATTTGCGTTTCTTTTTGCCGTTTTAGTTATTGTTTGTCATCGACAGAATTATTTTAGCAACATGTAACTCGTGATTTAGGTAGGTACCTAGTAGCGAGAATGGGGTTAGGTACTAACCTACGGAGGGTCTGCGATCTAGATAATATTATGTATAGACTAGTACATATTATATAGACGGGTTATCTATACCGAGAGCTGTGATCTGTAACAGAAGGGTATTCTGTACAAAATGATAATCCGATGTGCAGGGATTTGCAGCGTCATTTTATTGCGTTTTCAGATTCTACATACCTTGAAACGTAAACCATCAAATTTTTTTCATGCTCGATTCCAATGGTTCATTATTGAAAATAATAAACCAAAAGCTAATTTTTGCGCAAGTCACTAAAGTTTGGCCCATTGGTTGTGGAGCTCTCCTTGAAAGCATCCACATGTAGATTAAGATACGTAGCTACATTAATATATCCATTAAAGAAAAATATAAATTTTTTTGTAATGGTGTAATTTTCTATTATTTTTAGTGCCATTTGCTTTCTTTAGTTTGTTATTTTATTTCTTCAGAGGACATTATTATTATTTTTATTTTTTTTTATTGTTTACCAATTCTGCGTAGACTCCCACACGCGCCACAGAGCTTGCTCCACGTAACTTGAAGTTCCCTATGTTTACTTATTGAAATAAAGAAATTGATACACATTCAATCGTTCGTGCATGCAACTGAACTTAATAAGGCAAATGGAAGGTCCATATTCTAGTGAAATTATGGGCGTTGGAACCCTAAAATAATAATTTTGCTGATGTTGGGTTTTTCAAATTATCATAATTATGGTTATCATTTGCGTAAATTAAGGGGGCTTCAACTCAGATGTTGACTCTTTGAGAACTAGAAAATAACAGACAAAAAAGCAGGATACTCCGTTTGGAACGCGAATGTACCTACTCGTAATGAGTTCGTACACCATGTCCGGTGTATACATTTTAATGGATTTGAGGGGCTAAGTGCAGATAACAGTTGTTTATTCCTGAACTTGAAGTTCGACACACTTCAATGCGACGCTGCACCCTCCCCAGACGACACCGATCCCTACTGTTCTCTCCAACCTTCGGATGCTGTGCCTCTCCAGGACCACTTTGAGGGAAGTAGTCGGAGCTCGCTGAAGGCAGCTCAGGTATAGATCTGAGTTCTTCGCGCATCGTTCTGTGCATAACTCCAGCTGTTGGGAGCTCCTCACGCCGCTGAAGTTAGATGATGCCCCACGATGTGAGTAGTTGTATACGTTAACTTTCATTGACTTTCTTTCTTAAATATTGCATATATTTGTTTCATTCTATAACAACAAAGTGTGAATGGTTGCTGCTAGATCCTGCAATCTCATTTTTAAATATTAATATTGCAGTATATATAGCGTATTATATAATTATTATACTAGAGCACAATCACAACCTCGTTCTCCTTATGTGCTCGCGGGGCCGTAGACATTGTATAGAGTGAATTCGTAGGAAGAGTACTTATGTGAAATTAGACGTGGGGAGTTTTGTAGAATGTATTAATTTTGAATACCTTCATGGAAGACTTCTTTGACGGTAAAAATTATAATGATTTTCTAGTAGCGTCATGATACAGTTTCCCACCCTTTTATACGTGAAAGTAGCCCAAGCTCTAGTCTGAACAATCGTCTGATTTTGATCGGAAAGCGGCATTCTATGAGGTTCTAAGGACTTGGTTTTAGAACGGGTTGAAACTGATTTTTCTATGGTTATTATACTCCTCTCCCAGACATCCCATATACTATATTCTCCTCCTCTCCCATACATATTATACTCCTCTCCCATCTTTTTTACTTTTTTATACAAATTTTTTTCTCACACAAAAGTGCTCAGAAAAAATTACAACCATGAAAATTGCATTAAAAGTTTCAATTTTCAGTTCAAAACTACCTCACGAGTTGGTTTAGTAGTTTTATTATTCACTTGCGGAGTCCGTTGTACACCTACATCATAATTTCAAAGCACAACAACTTGCTTTCGAACTTGAACGCAACTTATTTGTGAGTATGAAGTGCGTGTCAGTTGAAGATGACGTGCAGGGCTGTCAAGGCGAGAGGTTGAGTTGATAGCTCTCGCGGGCCTGTAACTTCAAATTGTTACCCGCTTGTTTGGGAGCGGCAGGTCGAGAAAGTGACATCCGAGTCCTTGGAGTATCTGGCACATCTTCGCCATTCAAACGTTGACACACCGATCCCAGGTTGCAGCATCGGAGAGGAAATGTGATTCGCAGGTTGCTGATCTATGTCTAAACCAATGGTTTAGACACAGTCGATTAAGCGAATTCCTGGGGATTGAGCAAAACGTTCTTTGTGAGTATAATTATGTGAATTAGTTAATCGAGCACTCGTTGTATCAGGGTCGGTAAGCACGAAATCCGTTCAATCTAGTTTTGAATAGACAGTTGGTAACAACTGACTACACTTTTTTTTCTCCCTGAAAATGCAGTTTAGTTGTTCAAGTTGCCATAATAATAATAATAATAATAATAATAATAATAATAATAATAATAATAATAATAATAATTCTTGGGTTGCCCGGTGGACTTTACGAGGACATGCAGAAGGCCGTGCTGATTGCCTCGTGTAGCCTGGTGAGGGAGTTTTTGGGGGAGGCTATTATGCCCGACCACTGAGCCCTCCACATGCACTTGCGGGTGGGAATAGGCTCTTGGGCCCCCCACTCGCGTCACCCCGTGGCACTTTTTACCCCCCACGGGTGATGACCACCAAATAATAATAATAATAATAATAATAATAATAATAATAATAATAAATAAGTAATAAGTAAATAAGTATTTATCCCTTGCTAACGAGATAAGGACGATGTGGGAGCAGGAGGTGGTACGGATCGTTCCCGTGGTCTTGTCTGCCACCGGGGTGATACCCAAGAAACTCCATGAAAGTTTGAGGATTCTTGGGTTGCCCGGTGGACTTTACGAGGACATGCAGAAGGCCGTGCTGATTGCCTCGTGTAGCCTGGTGAGGGAGTTTTTGGGGGAGGCTATTATGCCCGACCACTGAGCCCTCCACATGCACTTGCGGGTGGGAATAGCCCCTTGGGCCCCCCACTCGCGTCACCCCGTGGGACTTTTTACCCCCCACGGGTGATGACCACCAAATAATAATAATAATAATAATAATAATAATAATAATAATAATAATAATAATAATAATAATAATAATAAGTAAGTAAGTAAGTATATCATCCGGCAAGCTGGAGTACAGGACGTGTGTCGCATTTGTCGAGCCACTGGTGAGACAATAGATCACGTCCTGGCGGGTTGCCCGGCCCTTGCTCCCACCAAGTACCTGTATAGGCACAACATCGTGGCGCGTATAGTCCATCAAGAGCTGGCCTTAAAGCACGCTCTCGTTCAGGACAGGACGCGCTACTTCCAGTATGAGCCAGTCAGGTACTTGGAGAATGAAAATTACAAGATGTATTGGGACAAGGAGCTACCGACCGATCTGCCAATCACCGCGCGCCGGCCTGATATTGTCCTTGTGAACAAGGCGGAGGGAACGACCTACCTAATTGACATCTCTGTACCTCTCACATCAAACCTCGAAGCCAAGCACAGGGAGAAGGTAAATAAGTATTTATCCCTTGCTAACGAGATAAGGACGATGTGGGAGCAGGAGGTGGTACGGATCGTTCCCGTGGTCTTGTCTGCCACCGGGGTGATACCCAAGAAACTCCGTGAAAGTTTGAGGATTCTTGGGTTGCCCGGTGGACTTTACGAGGACATGCAGAAGGCCGTGCTGATTGCCTCGTGTAGCCTGGTGAGGGAGTTTTTGGGGGAGGCTATTATGCCCGACCACTGAGCCCTCCACATGCACTTGCGGGTGGGAATAGGCTCTTGGGCCCCCCACTCGCGTCACCCCGTGGCACTTTTTACCCCCCACGGGTGATGACCACCAAATAATAATAATAATAATAATAATAACGACCTACCTAATTGACATCTCTGTACCTCTCACATCAAACCTCGAAGCCAAGCACAGGGAGAAGGTAAATAAGTATTTATCCCTTGCTAACGAGATAAGGACGATGTGGGAGCAGGAGGTGGTACGGATCGTTCCCGTGGTCTTGTCTGCCACCGGGGTGATACCCAAGAAAACTCCATGAAAGTTTGAGGATTCTTGGGTTGCCCGGTGGACTTTACGAGGACATGCAGAAAGCCGTGCTGATTGCTTCGTGTAGCCTGGTGAGGGAGTTTTTGGGGGAGGCTATTATGCCCGACCACTGAGCCCTCCACATGCACTTGCGGGTGGGAATAGCCCCTTGGGCCCCCCACTCGCGTCACCCCGTGGCACTTTTTACCCCCCACGGGTGATGACCACCATATAATAATAATAATAATAACAATTTCCGAAGTTTGTAGCACAACTTGTACCCAAAACATAGGATGTTACAATTCCATATAAGTACACAACATATTTGTCACGCACCCTCACCTGTATGGTTTCTTTTCTTGTGGATTTGGATTTCAAATTGTCTGAAACGAATTTGAATGTGACTATTTTTGTTCACTAGTCTTTAGGTTTTCCCATTCTTAAACATTGAAAACAATAGTGGATCCCTCATCAGACGCCTTTGCTGGAAAGAGTGGAAAACTCGAATTCCTTCAGGTTGACTCTAGTGAATAAAAGCGAGCTGCGTGTGGATATGTCGGTGTCCATATATCTCCATGAAAAATCGGATCAAGCCTTCTAAACTGCGAAATGATGTTGGGGTTTGCTTACAAAATCTAATGACAGAGTCTTTCTGACGTCCATCAGCTACACTTTGATGCTTTTTCCACGTCAATAAATTATTGAGCTCAGTTCCAACCGTGCATTCAAATGGGTAGAATGAAACGTCAGTATTTGAATAAGTTCACGTTGTTAGCTATTATTATTACCTATCCTTCAGTTTCTTAACAAAATGTAGGTATAATAATAATATTATAAGTGTAAGGGAAGATTGCAGTCTGTTCCGTCACGTGGTTCAAGTAATTCGCCTAATGTGGGTGGTCGATTGGATCAATCTGGATGATCAAGTTTCACCTGCACCATTTTAACCCCAAACGATAACGGTAATCCAAAACCGTCATGGAAGCAGGCTCTGTGTTATTATTAATGAGTTGGATGCCCGTTGCGGATGTTGAATTACCTATCTTTTGAAAATCTTGCTTCACGCTAATAGACCTCGCTACTCACTCAAGCCTCGTCATGTAACTCTCGCTCGTCGCATATTTCATGCTGAATTAACGAGTCAGCTTGCATCACAGTTAACATGAAAAGGTTCTCCAAAAGGCAAACAATCATTTGGTAAAAGTTGGACATCTGGTGTTTAATCATTCCCGTCCTTTCCCAAGATTTTCGCTCATAGTTCGAAGTGACTAGTGATTCTTTGCGAAGTTTCTGTCGGCAAAGCGTGAACGGCTCGTTTGCTGGGGCTTTTGCTCGAGAGTTTTGAAGAAACTTGCGTCTTTTGAGTAACGTTTTGTTGTTATTGCTCCAGCCTTCTTCGAGAAGTTGTTTTGCTCTGTTTGAGAAGGCGCCCCTGCCCCGAAACCGATATCGATAACTCAATTTTTCGGAGTGATTCGGTTTCTACCGAATTGGAAGACATTCAGTCAAAAATTCTGGTTGCCATTTCTTTCCGTGAACTTCTTCTTTTCTTTCGCATTTAAATGGCACGTGGTCTCATCCTAATATGGTATAGTGTACCATTCCAAGTAACTGTTCATGCTCTTATGAAAACATTAGACATGAGAATTGAGACCAATGGACCCTTGAGCTTTATGTTGGACATGATATTTTTTTGTTAAAATAAACTTCAACAATGAGGTCACCAATTATTTCCAAGCTATTTTTGGCCAACTATATTAATTTACTACCTAACACCAACTTAAACTTAACCCATAAGTCATAAGCTAGATCATAATGATAAAACAATGGTTTGGATCCTGTGTCAAACCAAATTCACCATCTAAACTTGAACATACATATCATTATATTTACGCCACTAAAGGTAACGGTAAATAAGTCATATTAGAGAAAATTACTTGCATTGAAGGTGAAAACAACATATATCAAAGTGGTGCAAAGTAACTTTTAATAATGGAATTCCACGTTTATCACAGCTTGGCTGTTTGCTGATGCTCGTGGTACACAGAATTCATATTTCGTTTCACCTAAACACTGACGCAGATTAATGAAGTAGGTACCTCTATTTTATGTGTTGGTCCCTTTAAACTTATAGCATTATTCTGGATTAAAGTTTCATTCCATTCAAATATCAGATTATGTAAAGGGTACCATCGATAAAATCGACTCTTGCTGGAAGGCCATCGGCAAAAATTGAGTTTGTATGTGCCGGGAATTCCGATTAAGATCTCATCTCAACATTCAACTTTCAGTAAATTGTTGACACTGACTTTTCGCGCATGTATTTGAGTGTGAGGAGACTAATTTAATTTGCAAAAGGTTAAATCAAATTTGCAAATGGTTTTAAGTTGTATGTACGCATGGAATAATGCAATTTGTGTAAAGTTTATTTAAGTTCGACAAGTGAATTCAGTTTTTGAAAGGTACAATTTAGTCTGCTAAAAAAAACAATAAAATAAAAATTAATAAGTAGGTAGTACCTAATAAAAACTTTTATGCGTGGAGTAAATTGCAGCTATTATTCACTTAGGTGCCAACCTACCTATGATCTTTCCTACATGAACTAAGCTCCATTTAGAACTAATATTTATATCCTAGCTGAACGCTTTTACACCTCTTCTATGCTCAGTTCGAATCGTACTAGATAAGTCTATCCCTAACCCGTTCGGTAAATGTTGTTTATTTATCTATTTTTTATTTCCTAAATAGTATTTATTCATTCATTTGCAGGTTGGTCGCCGCTCTAATGACTTCTGTAGTAGCACTCATCTCGATTTTGTACTTACTCAGATATTTTCCTCGCTCCGAAAACTCTTTATCCGCCATCTTGAAATCTTTAGAGCTCCTCCTTACTCTGTCATCTGCTAAAGAATACCAAATACTGTACGATGAAAAAACTCCGCTCAAGTTCGTTAAATCAAAATCCATCCTCAGTCCCGATCTCATCCTACGGGACCCGATTCTCATAAAGAACGTTCTCATGAGGGATTTTGAATATTTCACGGATCGCCCGCACAGAAGGAATTCACGAGAGCTGTTTGATCTTGATGGCGAAGAATGGCGCACTGCTCGACGGAGATTGTTGCCAGTTTTCTCTCTTGAACCTCTCGAAGGGATGTTTAAATATTTTACGGCCAACTTGGGAACGCTCATAACGAGAATATCGCGGGATGTAGGAGCGACTACGGACGTTTGCCGGCCTTTGGAGATCTGCGTATCTGACATCATCTCGTTGGCCGTATTCGGCATGGAGGTCACCATAGGCAAAACGAAAGATGAATTCACGAAGAGGGCGCTTTCAGTTATTGAAAAGGGAGTTTTTCAAAGTGTAAAGGCTTCTCTCGTGGGACCCGGACCCTCGCGGGGCACGAAAAAATATTTCAAAGGTTTCTTGCGTAGGAAACTTCAGTCGTCCAGCCCTAAAGACTTCGTCAATTTGTTGCGGAAAATTGAAGAGAAATCCGGAGCTGGAGAAAACCTGGAAGGTTTCCTGAACGAAGAGTGTCCTGATACTCCCCTTGAAGGAAAACCTAGTAAGAGCGCATATATTTAATTTTTTTTTAAATGTCTCCTTTAGGTGAAGTCCATAAAGCTTTCGTCTGCTAAGGGTTCCTTTTCATGTTTCTGTTCGGGACTGGGTTTTTACAAGGTTCCAAGCTAAGTGATTGAGCACCAAACTCGGAGGAAACGCTATCTAATTTTGATTTCATGCTCGTAACTTTTATCTACAGAACGCGACTTCATTTTCCTTCCCACAAACGTTGGCCGATCCGAAAAATATTACTTAGAAGAGCTGATCTTTAGCACACTCAACAGACACACACTCAAAAATGAGTCCGATCAAAACTGTCGATATTTTCGTTAGGTACAACTAAATATTAAGAAATAAACGTGAAACTACAAGAACCTTCTAGAACTAGAAGAAGGTATTCTTTTTTGAACCTTTGACATGTAACCATTTCTATTACAGGTGATTGTGACAAGGTGGTAGGTGTGGTAGTTTGAATTTAATGCAAGGCAATGCATCAATACCAATTATGTTTCAATGATGTTAGTAGAAGAGAAATATAAGAGGCAGTAGTTGTCAAGCCTCCGGACAAAGTAAAGGCCAAGAAGAACCTTGGTTGTCTATTTTAGACGGATGGAAGAGGGGGTCTTGAGGAGTACTTAATGTAGGTAGAGGGTGTTACATGCCACCTCTGGATTCGTGGTAAACGAAAAATCAGTTGCCATTATTATTATAATCTTCCCAACCTGATGGAGCGTCCGATCTGTATATCCCTGTTTGGGATGAAAGTTCGGGGCGTCTCTGGTTCTTTTCACGGGCTGGAACCAAGACAAGTTTTGAAAAAAGCTTCCTGTGCTTATATTACCCGACCAGCATTAGCCCGTCACCTCTGATAATAGTCATGTGAAGCCTACAGGGACTAAATGCTTAAATAACGAGATACCTAGTGTCTTGAAACATGTAAATCCTGGGTTATATATATATATAATTGCATCGTCCCAACATGATGGAGGGGCCGGTGCTACCTTGTCCTCGTGATTCTGCTTTCTCTACATCCCATCTCCAACCTCTTTGATGTAACATTGATTTTTATAGGAAATGTTCGTAGCTACATGTCCGCTTCACTAGGTCAATTATTATGGGTTATCAGAAGACTCAACCCAAGTTGATACCATCCCTTGAGCTACACATATTATCAAGCTAGTTATGGTTATACCTACATTATTAGGTATTGGAAATTCTCTCAATCATCATCATCCTTATTCTAAATTCTTCGTTTTTATCTCAACAGTACAAATCACAGACGAATTTCTGAGCGACCAAATATTCCAGTTCCTGACGTCCGGATTTCAACCCATCGTAAGCGCCGTCACGTTCGCCCTTTACGACCTCAGCGTGACGACGCTCGACGTCCAAAGTCAAATAAGAAACGAAGTTACTGCTTCCATCTCCAAGAACGGAGGATACAATTATGATGCCGTCCGGGAAATGTGTCTCTTGGACAGCTGCGTTCACGGTAAAGTCCATAAAATTACTAGGATACTACCTAATTTCCTCTGTGAAAATTAGTATATCAACGTTTCAAGGGAATGAAACGGGCTGAGGAGGCGGTTTATGAGACGAGAATACTCGACGTCAACGCGGTGAGAGTCTGGTCTCTTTCTTCCGTTTTACAGCATTTTCCGTAATTTGCCAACTACGTTTTTATTATAGACGCTACCTAACCGCGAAATATCTCTCATTCTTTTACGTCGCAATACTTCAAAATGATATAAAAGCTTATAATCTATATAATCGTGAAACAGGTATTAATAAAAATATCTCTTCCTTGCACAGAATCGTTGAGGCTCCACCCCGTCGTCCACTGCCTGAAAAGGATCTGCGTCAAAGATTACAAGGAAGAAGACGTTGAAATCAGACGAGGCGAATGCGTTGTCATCTCTGTATTGGGACTCCACAGAGACGAGCGATATTTCCCGAACCCAGACCGATTCTTGCCTGAAAGGTTCGAGAGTCCTGAAGCCAAAGCTTACCCTTTCTACATGCCTTTTGGACGTGGGCCGAGAAAATGTATTGGTGAGATCAAAAACTCAATTTTAGCCTTGGGCAAACGCGTGGGCGGCAATTTGGCCGCATTTTTATTGAAAGCCCAACTTGCATTGATAAACCTTAAAAGCGAACGCCGCTGGTCATAAACCAAATTGTCACAACGCGAATAACGAAGGAATAATTTTGCGTACAGCAAGCTTAGTTTTCGGTGTGGCGAGGCGGAGAGGGCTCCCCCCCTGTAAGTCCCTGGAGATAGGTAGTATTTGCATCGTATACGTTTTTTAATTTATTATACTCAATTCATTAATTTGATTGTGTGATTTGATTTGATTGTGTTCCTAATGTGTTTTTCTAATACACTTTTTGGCATGAAAGGAATAACATGCATTCCTGGGGTAGAAAACTGAACGTATTTGGAGGCAGACAAATTCAGCAACGTCAGTATGAGTCCAACTGAAGCACCCGCCCGAAGGTTAAAAGTCAAAAAATAAAAACTCTGCAAATCATTACACAACGTTCCATTATTTACATGTATCTTCTTCTGCGTAGATCACAGTTTGCTGTAGTCAGTACCTGCCCTCGAGCTCCCCCAGGAAAGCCCTAAGCCGAGGAGGTACTGGAGCTGGCCTGGGAATTACTGTTTCATAAAAATGCGGAAGATTCAGTAATTCAATTGTCGTGAGTCCCTCCCGGAACTCCAACTCACTACAATTAAGTTCTCGCCAAAAGCAACCTGTGAAAATAAGGCTCTGGGAATAAACGGTAAGAGTGGGGCAACCGACGCAGGATCCGGCTCAACCTGAAACCCCACCACCAGGGTGGGGACTTCAGAGTCTATAAAACCCCGGATCCTGCGCCTTTTTCGCCATTCTAGATTCTACGTCTCCTCTAGCTGCTGGCTACTCTCTCTCTCTCCTCATACCTCCTCTCTTAAAATTCACTTCTCAAATGCTCTCCCAGTAAATTCACACACACAGTAAATTCACACTCACCCATTTCATCAGAGTTAGGTGGAGGTCTCGCCCTTAACCAACCCTGATGAAACACACTACACGCTCGGTGGAGGTCCGCCCTTAACCGCACACACTTTCCACACAAATTTACCATTAAATTCACACACGCACATTTCATCAGGATCAGGTGGAGGTCTCGCCCTTAACCGATCCGGATGACACACACTTCACGCTCGGTGGAGGTCCGCCCTTAACCGCACACCCACTCACCTAAATTCAAACACACACATAAATTTAGTCAGGTATGGTGGAGGTCTCGCCCTTAACCAACCTGACAAAATTTATTACACGCTCGGTGGAGGTCCGCCCTTAACCGCACACACACACACACAACCAAAATTACACGCACTTCATGAACTTCAAGTTCTCCAACTTAAATTCACTTTTTACCTTTTCAACACACGCTCGGTGGAGGTTCGCCCTTAACCGCAAACACACCAAAAACCAACACACCACAATTTTTGCTCTAAATTCACACCTATCCTTCATCCAACTACCTCCACCTCTCATGGTGAATTTCACATCAACTTAAATTCACCATATCAATCATTAATTATTTGGTGTTATTCCTGAAGCATAACGTTTGTTGAAGTTGCAAAAGTAGGTACCTATCAACAAAATCCAAAACAGCCATCATTCTTCAAATGAAATAATATCACGGAACAACCAACTCGGCTTCATACAGTGGTGTCTGGAGGACTTATAACGTGCATTCACGATCATGTTGACGAAGCTTTTCGGTGCAAACGAACGGCTGGACGTAAAATGCTCCGGGTGGTCTCAAAAAAATCTTTAGTTCAAATCAATTCAAGAAACGTAAAAAAACCATGCTCTTCCATTGAACGTTTTCGAGCTATGGCGTTCTGAAAATTTCAACCCCAATTTTTCACCCCTTAGAGATGACTGACAGTAACGCCGAGCTTCGCGTTACCCCACACAAGCCAAATTTCATTAATTTTGGTTCATAGTAACTAAGAAAAATGCGAAGTATGGCGTATGGCGGAATTGAACGGACAGAAATGTTTTTATTATTTTTTCGGATTCTACATACCTTGAAACAGAAACAGTCAAATTTTGAGGGGTGGGCGTTGAACTTTTTTTCTTTTTTTTCCATGCTCGATTCCAAAGGTTCATTTTCGAAATTGATGAATTAAAATGCAGCCACACATTGCACTTCGTATCAATCAGTACTTTAATGTGGATTCACGTGCCATTCTTTGCACGAATACGTCAACGACAAGCGCAGAATCTTCACTGCTTCAAACAGAAGATTGTTGTTCTCACTACTTTTTGGTCTTCCCACACATTTTTTTGACATAAAATTTAGTCGATCAAGGTGAGTCACACAAGGTTCACAATATGTTTCAGGTTCTCACTTCACACTGCTGGTCATCAAAGTCATCCTTGCAAAACTCATCCACCAGTTTACATTCTCGCTGAGTGCTGAATCAAGCCTCAAACTACCTCATAAATATCAAGGACCGTACATTTTACCCAATGACATCACATTTGACGTTTCGTTCGCCAAACCGCCATTAATGTACAATAAATAAAGTGAATGTCAAGAATAATGTGTAAATATACTGTCATGGAAAGGTAGGAAGAAGACACTATCCATTTTCCTGCGACGAACGTGTAATGAAGAGACTAAATACTATGTAGGTAATTGATTTTACAGTAAATAAGGAATTTTAATGTGGAGGTAGAATCAACTAAGACTCAATTCTCCAAACAAACCAAAAATTAATTTGCTAGCATAATAAACTAGATTGTATAATAAAGCATCATTATTTGTTGTGGTACGTCGGTTTTCCTCTGAAGATCTGAAGTGCGTTGAAGTAGGTGTAAGTAGTCTGAGTTATCTAGAATAGATAGTGACATTTTACGTCAAGTAATAAAGATGTACCAAAACCATGCATAAATTCAGCTTTATACTTTGCATAATAATTATGGCGGAATAAAAGTGGACTTGTTTGGTGACTTACTTCCCCAATGGACTTGATGGAACAATCTTTCAAACCTGCTGCGCTCAAAGTCAAAGGCTTCCTTGTTTTTATTAGTACCATTAGTAATGCCATTTTTACTGCTTTCGGTTGATAGTACCATGGCGCATTATACACGGTTTCTCGTAGGGTATCTCCCTATAACAAAGTCACTATAAAAGTCAGTCCGTATAAAAGAGTTGGGTTTATTGTCATCATAAAAGGGTGGTGTTGGGGGGAAAGTTCTTATATGAGTAAACCTAGACGACTTGGTTTCGAAAACTTGTGGTTTTGATACGCCCCACCTATTATTCTCGCACTTCGTGAAGCCCCACAGTATGCTTACCATATCCGTGATTTTTTGACCATATGTGCAATAACAGATGCAGAACGCAACTTCTGGAGCCATCAAAGATAGGAACGCAGCCGAAACTCCAAAGGTTGAATTGGGGTCCTACAAATAAAATTTCCTCAAAACTTGCGAGAATTTCACTTACTTCATTCAATTATTAATTAACGGTAAATTAGAGTTAGTCACATTATTTCCATCTATTTCGAACAAGCTAGAGACATTAGAATGTGAGTAACTAGAATAATAATACATGTATTTTAATTTGCTGTGCGCTAATGTTAAAATGTCAAGCAGGAATCTAGAAACGCAATCATGATTATTACTCAACACTCAGCACCACTCAGGGTTTCAATGATCGTCAGTGAAGTAGATTTCACGACCTATAGTTATTATTCCTCCGTAATAAAACCGCAGGTAACCTTCACTCATCTTGTGAAGGTACCTACCTACCAAAAACTATTCAAGAAGGCGCAGTACGCCTGTAAATCTATTTACGTTGTATAACTCCATTCATTAATGCGATTGATAAAAATAATTAGATGGGACATTACTCAACTGTGACCACAAACGCAATAGTACACATCGCCACTGTAGTGCCAGCCAACATGCAGAATAGAGGTATACTGTAGTACTTCTGAAATTCATCAAAAAACCTACGCAGAGTTACCAACTTATTTTCTACTCGTACGGCACCGAAGTACTGATGATCTATGCATGATTACTTGAGTATTATATTGTGGTGTTGTAGACAACATTTGATTCGTAAGTATGCGATTTTTTCTCCTGTTTTATCGCTTGGTGCTGGAATGCACCCAATGGCGTTCCTGAGGGAGATGGAAAGTATTTCTATTTGTGCCAGAAGATGTTCAGCAATGGCGATGAAAACTATACAGACCGAACCACCGAGAAGCGCTGCTGACAAAGCAGCCAATAGGTGGTAGAACTGGCTGAGGACGTATCTGGAACCAGATGCACCCACGATGAGTGTTTTAATTCACAATAAATTTACGATTCACAGTGTTAGCATAACTGCATCAATGTGAAAGGATCCACTGAGTAGTATGACACCACGGACAACTAGGGTAGGTATTCATTTATTATAATCATATGGTAGGGGTTATTTTCATGGTTGCAATTGATGTGATTAAGTTTGCTCTGATGTAAGTGCTGTTGGCTGTACCTATTGAAATGTATTGTGACACTAGGATTAGGTTGTGCTAGGTTCTGTTCAGAGTGTACGGGGTGACGACGACGGGTCGCACCAAACATCCTTTCAGTTATTCCTCTCCTGGCTGTTGCATACTTAGCTGATAATTAATAGGTACTTAATTGTAATTGGATATAAACTGAGAATACTCAGGAGACATGCCCGCAAAATTTTTACAGTTGTCGTCAGTGACACATAAAATTGTTCTCAACAGTAGGTAACTACCTACCTAATGAATTGCATATATCTCTACATACAGTTTTCTTTGCCACCACCGCTTTCTCCGTTTCTTTTTCAAGACATTTAATACGTAGGCACCTATACACAACAAAAAATGGTGACGATCAATTTTCGGTTCCTCACTGCTCATGCGGGGCGTGATCGTGCGCCCCTGTGTGCCCCTCCGCTTGTCACGCATGCTCATTCGAGGCGAATGCTAAGTGTATACACGGATTTCTAAGGGGTGAAAAATAAGAGTTGAAATTTCCAGAACACCGTTGTCTCCAAAACATTCAACAGAAGGGTATGGTTTGTTCAATGTTTATTATTTTTTTTTTACGACGTCTTTAAATTGATCTCGAACTTGTGGAGTGTTCGAAACCGCTCGGAGCATTGTAAGCCCATTCGTTCACAGTAAGGCCCTGAAATTTGGCTTCGTATTAACATGAGTGTGAATGAGACGGTAAGCACCTGTACATCCAGGCCAGAAATCATTGCTAGGGGAACGCATGATTATAATCAAGTATGCCTGTTTGAAATTGAGTTGGTTGTTCCGTGATAATATTATTTCATGGTTATTTTGGATTTTGTTGATAGGCACTTAAGTAACTTGAAAAAAATAACATGCATAACAAAAAATGACAGAATCTGATCGACCGCATATTTATGAGTCAGTCCTTTTTGCGACTGAGGAGGCTTTCCTGGCTGGCAAGTGTTTACAGCAGTTATTTTCGGGTACCTATTTGTATCTATAGACGAATGTAATTTGTTTGAATAATATGGTGATTATATAATTTTGTGTCATTATCTGTTACCTATTGTGGGAATGCACCAATTTATTGTTACTAAGATTACATAATTTATTATTTGTGAACTGCTGTTTCTATTCTAAGTAGATTGAATGGGGGAGGGGGATACGCAATAATTTCAACGATAAGTATGCATATTAATAAAAATGTTCGTAATGTGATAATATGCATAACTATGTGAATAACGTCAATCAATAGTGCCTAATATTATATTTTTATGTTGCTATAGAACCAAATTTGAAAATTTTTATATGGATAAATAGGTAATCCCCCCCGCTCCAACCAAGAACTTCTGGATCCGCCACTGCGAGCTGGTAATGTCATCATCTGAAAAAAACTTCTGACACCATAAATATCAAGTCTGACACAAAATACCTCTAGCCATCCAAGAGAACTGGCGACATCAATACACAGTGGTACATGCAGATCTACTTAGGGCCACTCTTCGGGGTTTGTAAATAAATAGCTTCGAACTTGGAACGATTAATTTACTTAAATCATGTTTTTATTTGCAAAATATTATATCAGTTGGGTCAAGTGTTGAGGTTTGACGTCCAGTGAAAGTCAAATCCCTCCTCACCCATCTGTACGTACGTTGTGTCACAGTTCGGCCACTTTTGCTTCCACACTACTGAAGGTAGGGAAGCCTTGGATTCGCGATTGAGTTTAAAAAAGTTTACGCCCTCCAAAATGAAAATTTCTACTACCATTTTGCGTTTCAGACATCGAGGAACATTTTTGGTTCCGTGTCTGTCTGTCGGTGGAAATTCCTTGTTACACCCATAACTAAGTACCCGAAATAGTGGTCGAAACAGGTTGACATTTGGAGGGTAGGTGTGGGTTGGGTCCCAGATGATCCCATACCAAAACCATTAGAAAATTACTGTAACTTTCGTCTGCGCATGCGCAAACGTGAAATAATTGTAACGCCTAAAACCCCCATAGCCCATAGCCATAGCCTTAAATATCGTTGAAATGAGCTCAAACTTGGAGGGTCAATCAGGAATAATACTTTGATAATTCCAAATGAATTTCGTTGGACTCGTAATGTAACTTCCTTCTGCGCATGCACGAACATGAAATGTTGACCATTTCATTGTAACGCTTCTAACTACGCGAAGAATAGTCGTAGAGAGCTGAAATTCTGAGGGTTCACGCGGGTTGGATTCCAGGTGGTCCCGTTTCAAAATCGTTCCGTCTAGGCATGCAAAAACGTGGAATAATTGAAACGACCATAACTATAGTTGAAATGAGTTAAGATTTTGATGGTCGATCAAGAATAATACTTTGATAGTTCCATATGAATTTCATTGGAATCGTACTGTAACTTTCGTCTGCGCATGCGCGAACATGAAATGTTGACCGTTTCCTTGTACGTAACGCTTCTAACTGCGCGAAAATATAGTCGTAGAGAGCTGAAATTTGGACGGTACACGCGGGTTAGGTAGCAGATCGCCGCTTATCGAAACGAACCTACCCAACTATACGTTCACGCGATTCAAGTGAGGAAGCTACTAGAATTGGCAGACTTTTTTTCCAAGGTACCTCTCCTGTTCCACAGTACCTTAAACTAAAGCGATTGTTTTTCTAAATTTCGTTGAATAGAATAAGCTTAGTCGTTAATAAGCTGTTCTAGGTACACGGGAAACTTGGAGTAGGTAAATTTACGGTAATAATGGAGCGAGTTTACTTTTTTCCCCAACATTTTTCTTTTGCTTGGCCAAAGTATCTACCCAAGAATAGTATAGAAACTTGCCAAGGACAGGAATTGTGTTTTCAGATAACTCAGTTTGATGAGACTTTTCTGGCTCAGTTATTATTTACGTTAGTGTGGTAGGTATATTATATTCCCTACGTCATTCGCCTACCTTGGCCACGAGTCGACCACAAATGGAATCCACCCGTTATATGCCTTAGTCCACTCGGCAAAATCATAAGGCAACGGCTCCTTCAAGCAGCTTCCCAAAGTGGATATAACGAAGAATCTTAGACCGTACTTGGTTATCTTTGAGACCTTGTAGTTCGCCTTGGATCTTATCAATATTTGCTCTTCGGTGAGTCCATTTGGATAGTTGTAAAACCCGTTTTTAATTATCGAGTGGATAACGTGGAATCGGTTTGACTGCAGAAGCACAACGTAGGCGCACAATCCAGCAAGAAAATATACGAGGGTCAGGTGGAGGATTTTGATGGCTGTCAGTAGTTCCAGGTCGTGGTATGTGAACACTACCTGAAATCAATAGGTACCTATGAATTTGAGGAAAAAATATATATTCATAAGATGTCTGCATGTGATGCTATTTTTCTTGGTACCGAGATTATTTCCAACATTTTGGAACTGAGGCTAAACCAAAATCCGAATACGTTTCAACGAGCAATAAATCTTTAAAAAAACTTTCCTCCGAAATCCAGGCGGTACAGCTGATCACTTTGTATACTAGTAACAGTTATTAGAAAAATGCATACTCTTCCGTTTACTTACTCTCAATGAATAGTGGAACATTCCCGAAGTGATTAGTGACAATGAGAATATTGATCTGTATGGATTCCAATTAGTTTTGCTCCATAACAGTCCTAGAGCTTCTAAAAGCTCTTTGTTGGTGCTAAAGCGCTGGGGATTGGTTTCGACATACTCCTTATTTTCTTTCACCTGAAACGTGTGAACTGTCATCAATACTTCTTCAACTCGTGGTGTACCTACTATATCATCTAGGCAGCCACGGTATAGGGTATTGTTAACCACCATATTGTGAACAAGGAGAATAGTAACGTCATAATTAGGTATATCTGAGAGATAGGTACCTATTCCATGAATTGCCATGTAGGTATATGTAACAAGGGCGTGTCCTGAGGGAGGCAGCCATCTCAAGAAACAACAACCTTATACTAGATAAATGTATTTGGAGAATCAAGGCCAAAAAAATATATTTTACAAGAGACGAGAAAAACGCAATCGTCGCCTCTTACTTCGTCTTGGCATGTTCAGGTTATGGATAGAGAAGGAATGAATAATTGAAACTGAGCTTTCACCAGAGTTTGCAAGGGATCACGGATAATATAAATAGGTACTAACTTATCACAGTTTCTACTGATTTTAACAAAAGTGTCTCTCAAAGAATCCACCCTCCATCTTTTATTAATATTGAGTCCTATCTTCTTAGATCTTAGAAGTTGAGTGTAATTTTGCTCACATTCTATTTCAAATTTACTGTCTTTCAAGTATATCCCCCAATACCTTTTGCCTCCTTTTCAATTCATATTTTTGTGATCATTTGCTCCTAATTTCGAAGTATACGCGTTTGATTCAGATTTATTTGCCCTGAATTTTACTCGTAGTAGGTATTACCTAGGAATAATGCAATAATAATGATATTTGTATTTTTGATGTTGTATTTTTCACATAATTATTACGTTCAGTAACAAGCAAGCATTTCTCAACCACATTGCCAAGTCCTATCTGAATATCATTTTCATAAAAATTACGAAATTGATATTGTTGAACATTATGATGTAACAGAAATTGTAAATTGAAACCTTATTAATTTGCAACCTGTTCTTTGGGTGGAGTAAAGACGTCACACAATTTCTTAACCTTTGACCAAGAACAATGCCGACCTCTTCAGAAAATATTATTTTTTTCTGAAAAACGCTATTACACCTAAGATATTTACCTGCGTATCTCCCTAGCAGTAGGTACCAGGTACATGATTTGTGTTTTCCTACCCACTTTCTTTAAAATTAGGTACCAACCATAGAGCTATAAAAATAGTCGATGTTCTGAGCTGCCACATAGGGAAAGACAGTGCCTGAGTTCGGTAGTTAAACTCAACCTTGGTTGCACCATCCAGTTATGTTATAGGAAAGTCTTAAAGGTTTAAACACGCGCATGTGTGGAGCCATACATTTCAGTTTTTAGTTAACAATCTTGGCAAACTCCCACGTTTGTGTTATTAGTTTTATGGTGCTTGGTCTCAATCCACTGGGCTCCAGTTATATTATGACAGAAAAGTGCAATGTCTCAATTTTCAAGTGCCTATCTAATCTATCAAGAAAGAAGGCTGAGTTGGCAAATAACAAGAAATCTATACATATAATAAAACAGTGTCTGTTTGTTTGTTTGTTTGTCTCGGCATCAATTGAGAACGGCTGAACGTAGAAAGTTGCGGCTGGTACCATATGACGCAGAATTTATCTGGGAAGGTTTATGAAAAATCCGCATTTGAATCTGTCCATCCGTTGAAACGCTATGAATGAAATACTACTAAAAAACGTGTCATAATCACTTCTATGAGGACGTTTATGCTTATAATAACTTTGAACGGTTGGACGTGAATCCGATTGTAATTAGATTCTGGATTCAGCTCGACGAGTACTTTCAAGTGGTACTTCAATCAGGATGTTAGTGGGAGGGGGGTACAGGTTATGAGAGGGGGGGGGGGGGTCTACAGAAATGTCAAAACTACTTGACCAATTGGAGTGCAACTGGGAGGTTTCATAGGATACGGGGGGGGGGGGGGGGTTTAAAGGCAGTTAGGGTTGGCATTGGGGAAGGTTTCTGATCAGTTGAGGAGGGGGGGATACAGGCATATTAAAATCTACCGTTGCGAAGCGCGGGTACACAGCTAGTTGATATTATAAAAATATTATGTGATGAAACGCGCTCAACACAACAACTCGTATTCAGTCATATCCATGATTAGCCCTTGATTCGATAATATTATGAATAAGTTCTAAATTTGCAACAACATCGAGTCGCCGTGGTGATTGGGAACAACGGAACTCACCATCACAAACTCTCGTGCTTTCAGTACTGACAATGAACTGGATTCGCTAGGAGGGCGGAATAAATTATTCAAACGGGACTCCATTTATTAAAGATTTGCCACTTCATTTCAGTACCTACTGTGCTACGAGTATTTATTTTGTTGGCAATATCAACATCGTCTTGCAATTAAATACGCTCACTGAATTTTATATTAATTTATTCATTTATCCTTCTTTCATACCTACTTCTAACGAGGCTGGAGGGCTTGGGCTCTTACCCAACTATCTTGAAGGATTCATTGAGTGAACATAACGAAATAACTTGATGAAATGATTCATACCCTCGCCATCGATCAATAAACGCTACGAAACCATCAACGGAGGTCCATTAGTTTCTGTACGTATACAAGACCTTCCTGTGAAGCTCACTGGTCTGTACGTGATACACCTTGAAGTTTAGGTGAGCCCCCCCCCCCCCCACCATGGAGTACTGGAGCCGGCCCGGGAATTAAAGTTTCATACAGATGCGCGGGATTCAATAATTCAATCACTAATTATTTGTAGTAATATTCATGATGCAGAAGGTAGATAATGAACCGTTGTGTAATAATTTACCTGTATAGATGCCCATTCTACGTAGATAGTATAATAACCCGTTGTGTAATAATTTACCGTTTTGTAATAATTTTCCAGGGCCCAATAACCGGCCCACAGAACATATCTAGCTTTATTTATAATCAATTCATCGAATTTCTTTTTGCACCTTATGTGGTAAGCCATCTTGCAATGTGGAATAAACAAAAAATAAACCTTTGTTTACCACCAATTTATTCAGTATAAAGCTTTTCACTTCAACTTCTGAGCATCATCAGGTAGGTACTCACGTAAACACAGATAAAAGTGAAACCACTAAGAGGTTTGTGTTTATGTTAGTACCTACCTGATGATGGTCAGAAGTTGAGTGAAAAGCTTTGTACTGAATAAATTGGTGGTAAGGGAAAGGTTTATTTTTTGTTTATTCCACATCGCATTTGTTTATAATCTTCTCGACGTGCAGGTTCCATGAGAGATGGTGATCTATGGTAACCCCCAGGTACCTACGTGGCTTCAGTTTTAATTGGCAATTCCTTGTCATTCAGTCAAAGTACCTTAAGGGCCGATTTCACCAACATTTTTAATCATGGTTAGACGATCCTAATCACGATTTACGCGCCTTAACCATGGTTTGCAGAGTTGAGCGATTCCACCATGTTCGGTTAAGCATTAACCATGATTAAGAATTAATCGGCCGATTTTGGTCGATTAGCGTTCTTAACCACAATTAAAGCCACAAGACAGCCAGTTCCGTGTACCGTACAACGAGCAATTTTGACTTTTTGATAAAAATACGTGTACGATGCCTCGTGCATTAGTGCGTGCCTTCGGATTAGCATTCCAAGAAGATGAGTTCGTCCGCCGTCCTAGATGGATAAGGGAAAGGAATGAGGACATAGTAGATTTGGATGAGGCCGATTTTAGAGTTCGGTACCGGCTTTCGAAGTCAATTGTTCTCAGCGTCCTGGAGCAAATAGAAGGCCACCTAGAATACCAGACTGACAGGTAAGGTACCCTCCTATTACAAGTTATTAATAGGTACCTACCTATTATAAGTTAATGTACCTACATATTACAAATACCTACCTACCTACCTATAAGTTAGTGCGCATGTTGTTTTTCCAACGAAGTGACTATTTGCCTACATTTCTGTTCACAGGAATCACTGTATTTCTCCGATAAATCAATTGTTGTGCGCCCTTAGATATTATGCGACGGGATGCTTTCAAGCCACGGCTGGTGATCTGTGCGGCTTCAGCACTACCTCAGCATGCCGCATAGTTCACAAGGTCAGCGTAGCCATTGCGTCGCTGCGCCGTCAGCATATCTGGTTTCCAGAAACCATTGAAGAGATCAGAAAAACTCAGCTGGAATTCTATCAGAGAGCAAGCTTCCCAAGGGTCATTGGTGCAATAAATTGCACCCACATCAAGTTTTGGCAGTCACCAGTATGTGAAGTATCATAATGTAATTACCCATAACATTTATTAATTGTAATTTCTGAGAAACTGTTATGCTTTAGGTAGGTACCTATGTATGTATCTAAAAACTTAAAACCGCGTAGGTAACTACAAATCTTGACGAGTCCAAAACTGTTAATTCTAAAATTTGGTCAGTTATCCTGCATGACTGTACCTAGGCTCACACTATGTATATGTGCTACATACAAAATTCATTTCAGGCGGCGAAGCTCCAGAGCGCTTTAGAAACAGAAAAGGGTTCTTCTCACTCAACGTTCAAACCATATGCAATGCCAATATGGAGATTTTGGACCTGGTAGCCAGACATGACGGGAGTAGCCATGATTCGCGAATATTCCGAGAGTGCAGACGAAGAAGGTTGTTCGAGCAAGGCGTGTACGGCGATGCTGTTCTGGTAGGCGATAGCGGCTACGCCAGCAAAACTTACATGATGATACCTCTTCATGAGGGCCAAACGCCAGCGGAGCAACTATACAATGAATCCCACATCCGAACAAGGAATGTTGTCGAACGCATGTTTGGGATTTGGAAGAGGAGGTTTCCAGCTATGGCAATAGGATTGAGGGTGAAGCTGGAAAATAGTTTCCCCATCATAACAGCCACCGCCGTTTTACATAACATTGCGAGAAGAGCAGGAGAAGACGTCCCCAGAGGATATGAAGTTGTTCTTCCCGCTCCTTGGGAGGAGGTATTGGCTCAGGACGACATACCAGTTGAAAATCATGAGGAGCGTTCACAGCGCAGGGTCACACGGGACAACCATGAACGACACGCACTTATAAACAATTACTTTACCAGGTAAATCATATCACGCAGAATATTCCTCTTCAATTATACCTAAGAGCTATGTAAAAAATGTAAAGCTACATGCATATGTAGCAGTTATGAATCATTTCAGCAATACTGAAATGTATTTACATAACGAATACCAGAATGTATTTGTAGGCGCTATGTAACTGATCTGTTTACCTATTATGGTTTTTTTTCCAGACTGGCCAGACTACCATATCGCGACGGAGAGGAGGAACAATGAAACGGAATTCGAGTTTTTAAATATTATATTTTCCAGTAAATAAACGCTTTTTAAACACTTCTAAATAATTGTAAATTGACTTCATTCGATGACATAGCTTTTGGTTTGGTACATCACATTAGTTTAACTTCAAAAACACAAGATGAGATCAAAAATTATTAATAAGATTAGTAAAGAAATAGGAACTGCAAGGTAGGAGCTACTTGTAGGTATGCAGATTCAAAAATATAGGTAACCATTCCTACGTTAACAAACTTCTTAGAAGGCACATTATTTGGTACTTTTGGCACATCACATAACTTTAACGTCAAAAACAAGGTGAGATCAAAGATTATTAATAAGATTAGTCAAGAAATAGGAATAGCAAGGTAGGAGCTAATTGTATGTATGTAGATTCCTACGTTAACAAACTTCTTAGAAGGCACATTATTTGGTACTTTTGGCACATCACATAACTTTAACGTCAAAAACAAGGTGAGATCAAAATTTATTAATAAGATTAGTCAAGATATAGGAATTGCAAGGTAGGAGCTACTTGTAGGTATGCAGATTCAAAAATATAGGTAACCCTACATACCTACGTTAACAAACTTCTTAGAAGGCACGTTATTTGGTACTTTTGGCACATCACATAATTAACGCCAAAAACACAACATGAGATCGAAAATTCTTAAGAAGACTAGTGAAGAAATAAGAATTGCAAGGTACTTGTAGGTATACACATTCAAAAGTATAACCATACCTACGTTAACTTCTCAAAAGGCAGAACAGTAATAAATATGGAAACAAATGACCTAGTTACAACATCAACCGATACCTCATTGTAATTCCCATACTTGCCCGGTTTCCTTTTCGAGTTTAACTCTCTCTAGCTCCGTTTTAATTTTTTCCTGCTTCGTTTTTTCGTTCTCCTGCACCAATTTTTCTTTCTCCTGCAGTAACTGGAGCTCTAAAATTTGCATTCTGATGGTATGCTCCTCGCTGGCTTGAGCTGTCGCCGAGGTCAAAGTACCAAGTTTGGCTTCCATCAACGACTCGGCTTCTGGTCTCCTGAGCACAGGCCGTCGACGGGACATGGTGTTTTTCTGTCCTGCAGTGGGGGGGAGGGACATTGCATTACTACTATAATGAAACAGGCCTTTTCTGTTAATGAAAGTACTCTTTTTTTTTTAACCAACTGCAATTTTCTACGATGTTATTTCGTTTAGTACTTTCTAGTTCTTCACTGACGACGTCAAATGAGCCCTCTCTCTTGTTGGCACCCATCAGACCAGTGACGTCACCAGTAGGTAAACAAAACTTGGACAAATTATAGTCGTTATAAGAATTAATTAATTGAACTTATATTTATTGTGTGAGGGTATCGCAACATTCCTACCTGCAACGTTTACTCCAGTTCTTGGCAGACGCAGGGGAGAAGAAATGCGTTCCTTCAGCATTGATGGGTTGTACAGGGACCAGTCAGTGGGTTGGAATCTCTCATTTGTTGCCGAGTTGCCAACACCGTCATGTTCATTATCGTCCTGCAATGTAGGAAAAAATGAATGTATATGATGGCACGGTGGAACACATGTTTGTTCGACACATGGGCACTATGGAACCACTTTTTACTTTCCTTACCATCACCGAAAATTTGAAAAGGAAGTTATACAGTCGGCCTTCTTTCAGTCAAGGGAATACAGAAAATTTTGGAAAACAAAGTAAAATGTAAAAATATAATGCGTTCTGACTGATATAGACGTACCTAGTACCTACCTAGGCCGAACATTTGCGTTCAAGCATCAAATGCAATAATTTCTTTTAACTTTGATGATCTATTTTTTTTCTTTACTGAATTCCGTTATGAAGACGCCTACCTACAATTCTCATTGCAGTTTTACCTACAATTCTCTCGCGATATTTGCGGTTCTATTATAAATGATTACTACTACATAAAACTAAAAAATGGATAGGTAACTATGTACAAAATGGCAACAACAACAACTATGCCAACATTAACCTGTTTGTCTATTTCAAAATTTACCTCTCCATCAACAGCGACCGACAGTTCAATAGTCTCCTCCGATATCTGAGGGTTTCCGCCTGTAACAACAATTCAGCACGTAATAACATTAGATAACCATAATAAAATCTTGGGTAACAAATTCTTATGCAGGTACTTTATCGTAAAGTACAAAGAGGGATATACCATGAGTGGGGGTAGGTACGATAATATAAATCTTGGGTATGTACCTACCTGTGGTAGCTGGATATTCAACCAGTAGACCAATACTTTCTGCCGGTATCTCAGGTTTTCTGTCTGTAATAACAAGTTATTAGGTACATAATACAATTGGGTGGTAACATATTTTTGGGTAGGTAAGTACCTATCATAGTACAAACAGAGATATGAGCGGGATAATGTAGGTAATACTTCCCGTTTGCGTTGTTTGTTTCAAGCAAAATTGTTAGGCTGAAATGGTTATAGCTTGGATTTTACTAGGGTTTGAAGGTCTTGGTGTGGGTTATTATCAGTAAAATGATCCCACACTCATGTTCCTGTCCTTTTTCGTTTGGAGTACCTAGACGAAACGCCTGTTACTAGCCTAGGTTAATAAACGGTAGGTACGTACCAGCAGACTGACTCGCTTCATCATCGTCGGTGTTGTCGTTGTCGTAGGGATTTGCGAAGGCTTCTACGTGGGGGCGAATGAGCGCCACAACAAGTTCTGTCACTGGGTCATTCAACATTTGTTGTGGTTTTCCTCCCCCTGTACAGATCATTCCACAGTTATTACCATTAAAATGCAGCACAAACAAATAGGTACCTATTGATGAATTAAGATAAGGTAAAGTAGGTAGAGAAGCAAAAATACATTATGTGCCTACCTGTTCCTTTGACATTGCTGTTTTGGGCAGCCATCGCTAATTTTGCCCTCCTTTTTAGATTTTCCCACAGTGTTTTCAAACTTGACCAAGTTCTCAAACGGGTAGATGCCGAGTTGAACTCATCAGAGATTCTTTTCCATGTGTCCAACTTTTTTTTCATCGAACACCCATCAGTCTTCTTGCATTCCACGATGCTGAAGTATTTCTCGACAAGCTGAACGAGGAGACACTTATCAGGAAGCTCGAAAGTAGGATCCCGCTTCCTTTTTCGGGTTTCGCCGTTGTTATTTTGATCACTCATGTTTGTAGGATAAATGAAAAATTGCAAAAAGCGTAGAAAATAAAATTATACGAAACGAACTTGACCGACGGAAGACGGGCGAAATAAAACTAGAACCTTGTTTTGATATAACCTCATTGTACCACTGCCTTGTTGATACGGAACATAATATAGCATCCATGAGGGCGTTAATCGTGTTTAGTGAAGTTGATTGTGTTTAGGTAACCAAGATTAGTGGGAACCATGATTTGCATGGTGGAATCCAAACGACGTTAATCACGATTACGAAGTTCGGTTAACTCTAATCTTGATTAGCTTAATCACGATTAGTGAGTTTTTGGTGAAATCGGGCCTAAGTTGCAGCTTTCGCATATTAGTGAAATCAACCAGAACTGTCCTGTCCGGGTTTACATGCAAGCCCTCGTTTTTGCTCCGATTCTGGATGATATTTAGGGCTGTCTGCATTCTGTCAGAAACTGTGCTGTCAAATCTGCCTTTGACAAAAATGGCTAGATCATCAGCATATCCGACTACATCGAAATTTCCTCCTTATCATTTAAGAGCAGTGAGTCTACAACTAGTAGCCAACAATGGAGAGAGAACCCCCCCCCCCCCCCCCGCACTCACGCTGCAGACATCTCTTTGAAGGAATGACTGCAAGGGACTCCTCCCCCATTTCGGAAAACACGATCCGCCTCTGCAGCATGACCTTGATCCATTTTATAATTTGTGGATCAATATCTCTCTCCTTAGCTGCCCTCTCTATGGACGCATATGAGGTGTTATCAAAAGCCCCTCCTATGCCCAGAAAGCAGCATAGAGCTAATTCTTTTGCCTCCATGGATTTGTCTATAGCAGCAACCAGTTCATTTAGGGCCGCCTCTGTCGAATTGCCCTTCTGGTAAGCATGATGTGTCCTTGTAAAGGGCTTATAGAGAGGTGCTCTTGCTTGATGGTTTGATTTTTGACTTCTCCATAACTTTTATAGGAAGGATGAGAGGCCAATTGGTCGGTTCCCCTTTGCTTGGGTCGAGGAGTTTTTACCCGCTTTGGGTATGAACACAACCTTGACTTTCCTCCACACTTTTGGCATATAAGCGAGTTTGTAGCTGAACCTAAATATTTTTACCAGCATGGGAGTGAGCACCGGCTGGTCATGCTGCAGCGGATACACCCAGTTCTCCCCTGGAGTCTTGTAGGGCTTAAATGAGCTGATTGCCTACCTAATTTTTCAGGTGTCACCAGTTTCTTGCTACCCAGTTTGAGCAAGATGGAGCACTTTGCGCTTTCTGTGAACCCTTTTTGCCTGTCTGCCTTTTTTATTAGACCCATAGGGGTGGGACTTTCCTTGGAGAGAATCCTCTGAGTTTTGGCCATGGTCGGCAGATCCTCCATGCCCTCACGGAAGTCTCTCCAGGATTTTCTTTTTGCTCTTCTAAAGGCTCTATTATATGCAGTTGGAGTCTGCTGTTGGAGAGACTCCTCAATTTTGTTATGAGCTTCTGTAGCTCATTATTCCACCATCGTGCATCTCGATTAGTCATTTTGACTTTAATCGAACAGCTATCCTCATAACTATTGTGGATCACTGTATTTACTGATTCTACTATCCTCTCCAAATCACCGGGGATTAGGATACTTCTATCCAGTCCTGCAAGTTCATCTTCAAGCAGGGCTGTATACAAAATCCCATTGAGTATTTTTGGTGTTGCGGTAAGTTTCACTGTAATACATTTGTATAAGTGAGCTCAAAATTTATGCTCTTGTTGTCTGACATCGATGTTTCATGTAGGACTTGCCAATCCCTAATCCTATCTACGGATTTGCAAAAGTTATGTCTAAAACCTCACTCCTAGCTCTAGTAACAGAGGTAGGAGAAGTTCTGGTATTTACCAACAGGGCACCACATGCTACAAGGAAATCCAGAACTGCCTCACCTCTAGGATTGGTGTCGGTGCTTCGCCGGACAAGGTGGTGGGCGTTTGCGTCACAGCCTACAACATATTGCAGGCTGCGTGTCTGGTAGTACTCAATGAGTTTTTTACTTCTGCTGGAGGGGCCTCTTCATCACCTGGGAAGCACTGTGCACCTGGTCCCCTGCCCTATCTTTTCCTCCAGCATCACTGCCACCAGATCCCTTTTAATAAATTCAGGTATCATGAGAAATTTTACTGTGTTATTTATGTGTATAGCAGCTCTAGGTCTCTCTACGCTGTGGCAGTAAGCAAGCTTACCTAAGGCTGAGGAGAAGCCCTTTACGCGCCCCTCCCCTGCCCACAGTTCTTGTATGAGGGCAATGTCACGTCTCCTCCAGACAAAATTCCTGCCCAGCACCGCTGTAGCCATCCTTGCCGTGTGCAGGTTGATCTGGAGGAGACATGGATTGGGGTTGCTCATTTGTTCCCCCATCCCCCCAACGTTTTTGCCTTTCCTTACAGGGCTTCCTTGGAGGGGGGGGGAGGGGTGCAGGATTTCCTTCTTTCCTCCTTGCAAAGGAGGGGGGAAGGACTTATTTGGTTTTGCTACCCCCTCTTCAGACTCCTGGGGCTCAGGATTCTCAGAAGGGTCGGGGGGGGGGGGGGGGGCTGTCTGTGGATTCATCCATAGTTTTGGAGCTTTCACCACTCTTGTCGGGAGGGTGATCGCTCCTTTTCCTCTGGTTTCCCCATTCCAGCCCTCGGTCTAATAGTGCCCCTCGCCAACTTGATGCTGACCTCCAAGCTCCTATCCAGAAAATCAGCAGACTCAGCATCAATCAGCAGGGTGAGGAGAACCGACCTTCCCTATCCCCTTTTCCTTGAGAGTACCCTCCATGATCCAACGTTCAAACCCCGGTTTTGTCGTTCAAGAAAATGGAGGTCCCTCTCGTTGGAATCCTCCGCAAACTTGGGGAGAAGAGCTGTGGCCACCCAAGGTTTTGGTAGATCCTTGACTTCCAGAGCTCTCAGGCTGGCTCCCTCCCAAGGCTTACAGGATGGGACGAAACTCTGGAGCCAGCTAGCTGACTCTTGGTCAATACATTTGGCAGAGAGCCATCCCCTCCTGTATGAAGCCTCAAGAAAACAGGATTAGGGCCATCTTCGTCCAAGTCAAAAATTGCCTGGACGACAGCCTCCTGAACCTGATTCATCTGTTCCGACATCAAGAAAATAGAAGGGTAGCTGGTATGAAAAATTCTGTTTTCCTCTTTTTCTCATCCCTTCTTCCATTGGGAGAGACCTCAGCAGATTCCACTTTCTTCTTCCTCTTTGGTGGAGTCTGCAAAGCTTGGCTGATTGCAGCCTCTATCTCTATACCTTTATGGCACAGAAAAGTGTAGTACCGTCGTCGCTGCTCTGTGTTAGCAGACGCTATACCAGGTGGTAACTCCTCTTTGAGTGGAGTTTGTCTCTTGGGCCCTTCAGCATCAGGAAGATTGTCAGGAGCAGCTGAGCCTGTGGCCAACCTCTGAGCAGGGTCAGGCGGTATGGCTGGCACTCAAACCGGCGGCCCCTGAGCTTCCAGGTCTGCTGAGACCAGAGGTCCCACATTGCGGGACCTCTGAAGTGTATGGGGTTTGATCCAAGGTTGCTTCCAATTTCACTGGGCTCGGATCCAGGTAGTCTATTTGCGGGACCACCAAGTTCAGTACGTGCGCCACTTTCCTCTTCTGCCACCTCCATATCCTCCACTCGGAGAGATGGCGAAGGTCTTCTAAGGAGGTCCTTCTCCATCTGCTCCAAAAGGTTAGGGTTTTTTGTTTTATGTTGTTCATTCATTTGGAAACTGGGAACGTTACGGGACTAGGAAAACCCATCAGGCACTGCCCTTCGTACCTTTCGTGGTACTTACCCACACCATGGGGGACCAGGCCCATGGGTGACCGTTCGCGATGCACTGTAACCCTCTGCATCTAGCAACCCTCGGCACGGAGCTACACCTTGGTTAAGGGGATTGTGGCACGATGAGATAGGATAGGATAAGGAGTCTTAGGGTGGGAATAGGGTATCTGGACTAGGGATGAGGACTCGCGCCAAGATCCTCACCCCCACACACCTCTCTCGTCTGTTCAGGGAGGCTCCTTTGAGCAGGGATCCTCCTCTTAACGGTGGGGACCACAAGAAGGTGGGAGTAGATGCTGGGTGGCCTAAGCTGTATATTGCGCATTTCCACCCCTTTCCCCACCATAATGTACGGGTAGGTATAGCGTAACACACCAAATCTGTTAACATTATGAAGAAGTGTATTATGGAGTAAAATAGTGAATACGGGTGGGAGGATTTGGAGCGTGAGATTTGTGGATAAATTGAGAGCTGTGAATGTGATCAACGATTTTCGTGAGAAGAAAACTAACGGAGTTGTGTTTACCAAGATACAGACTGGTGTATCTGAAAACCATTAGCAAACTGCGTCACACTCTATCTGCCGTGACCCGAAAATCGGCCTGACCTCCATGATAAAAATATATCCATGATAATAAACGTTCAATACAGTCATGTTGTACTGAATATTTTTGACACATCCAGCCTGCCATATACGCCAGAGAGACTGGAAAGAGTGGAAATCGTTTCCGTTCATTCGTAGGCATCATTATAACTTGTCCTCTTCTCTCATTTTTATAGTTTCGTATTTCGGTTGTTTGTTATTTTCAGTAGGTAGCCAGGCTGAAAAATATTGAGAAAAACGTCAAAAGAATTGCTCAGGGATCCATGAAAACACGCTAAAATTTGTGAACGCATCAGTAAATTATTTCCTTGACCCGAAAAAATAATATCTTCTAACTTCAAAATAATGTTCTTTCGCGTTTAAAAGATCTGTTCTTTGATCTGTGGTAGGTAAGATTCACTACCTTCCGCTACGGTTAATCATTTTCTGTATGGAAAAGCCCTTCTGTACCTATGTATAGCTGATCTGTGTGCAATATTCTTGATTTTGATTAAGTTTGAACAATGATGGTTAGTGTGGATTGACCCCACTTAGTCTCAATGTAATCAAAACCTTACTTCCAGTTTCCTTCTACATACATAAATACATATACATAATCCGTGACCTAGTGGATGGGTTAGTGCTGTGAACTGGTCCACCGACGTGTTCACGCATTTCTCAACCAATCCCCGAATCATTCAGGGGTTGTGAAACCGGAAAGTGTTGTCCACTACATTATCTGCTTATTAATGAAATTAATGTCAAAGTATGCGCAATCGTTTTAATTAAAAACGAAACTTAGAAAACGAAACGCGTAATTTTTCTTTCCTGATAAGGGGGAACATACATATACTTACTTAATCACATGACAAAACCTTGGGACACCCGTAATTTATATCATGACTACCTACGTATTTCTATATAATTGTTGATAGGTACTTTTGCAACTTGAACAACCGTTGAAGTATTATTGATTGGCAAATTATTACACAACGGTTCATTATTCTATCTCCGTAGAAGGGGAACCTATACAGGTAAATTATTACACAACGGTTTAGGTAGGTACCTAGTAACGAGTACGGGGTTAGGTACCTACTAACCTACGGAGGGTCCGCGATCTACATAATATGTGTATAATAGTACATTTGTTATATAGAAGGGTTACCTATACGGAGACCTGTGATCTGTAACAGGAGGGTATTCTATACAAAATAATAAACCGTTGTGCAGGGATTTGCAGCGTTTTTTTAGTACTTTGAAAAGTTTTTGGTTCATCCTTCTCCGAATAATAGGTTAACTACACATATCTTACCGGCTCGGAAAATACACCTTCCTTCCGCAAACTTACTCACTTCACGTTTCGTGATGTGCAGAATCGAAATCTGCTATGTCCGTCCGCCGTGACATCGACTTCTTGCATAATTAAAAAAATAAATCCTTTGCACACAAGGCTCATTTGTGGCCTGCTAGCAGCCCGATCCGCTGAAAATATTTAGGTATTTATTTTTATTTCAATATCTGTTGATATCTATTTGATTTCCATTATTTTTCGACTTTCGCGCATCTCATGCATATGTGTACTTTTTTTTTCAACTCCCTCTTCTCTCTCTTTCTCTTATTTTATATTATTACTATCACTGTAATAATACAGTGCTGTATTTACTTGTGCGAAGGGAAAGTTGAAGACAACCAAATTCTGCGTCGAATGAGACCTAATTGATTTTTCAAAATTTCTGTATATTATACCAATCGGATCTCTCAATTTATTCATGGTGTTGAGTGTAAATTTGTTACAATTCTAATTAGAAACTCTTCGGTGATCTGTGTCCCTTTCTTTTCTTCTTTAGTTATTCAAGGTCGAAATGAGATATTTACTACGATTTAAATACACCTGATATTATTATAGCCTACGATTCCAATGTGCAATTTGAAACCCATCAGTAATATAGATCCAACCTTGACAAAGTTGACTCCAGCTTGAAGTCTCCAAAGTTGAGACACCACTCTTTTCAGGATGCAAGCTGCAAGAAGGAAATTGAAATTCATAAACCACCGATTTTACTGGGATGGGCAACCCCACGTTCCCAGTAATATTTATGTTCCCAGTTTTACGTTCACAGTAGGAAAAAATCTAGAAACAGATGAATTTGAGCCAATTTTCGATTTTGTTTAGGTATTTTCGTGGTATCCCACCCCCTCAATTCTTTCCAAAGTGGTAACAATCCAGCAGTTTGAATTCGTTGTCAAATCCTCCGGCATACGCAGCTAACAAACTTGCGGTATTAAAGAATCTTGCCGTATTCAAGAATCTGATTTGATGTCTGATTTGTCAAAAAAAAAAGTAAGCAGAGGAAATAAAAAAAACGCTGCAAATCCCTGCACAACGGTTTATTATTTTGTATAGAATACCCTTCTGTTACAGATCACAGCTCTCTATATAGACAACCCGTCTATATAATATAATACTATTCTATACATTTTATGTAGATCGCAGACCCTCCGTAGGTTAGTACCTAACCCCGTACTCGTTACTAGGTACCTACCTAAATCACGAGTTGAATGTTGCTAAAATAATTCTGCCGATGACAAACAGTACCTAATAAAAAGAAACACACATAATGAAGTTCTGAAAAGAAATTGTTGATGAGGAGTGAAAAAAGTTGCAAACGTACCTACCAACAAACTCCAGCCCCTTCTACGTAGATGGTATAATGAACCGTTGTGTAATAATTTACCGTTGAGTAATGATTTACCGTAGTAATAATTTACCCATCAAAAATACTTCAACGTTTGTTCAAGTTTCACTACCTACCAACAAACTCAAAAAGAGCCGTCATTTTTCAAATGAAATAATATCACAGAACAACCAACTCGACTTCATACTCCGCCAATATAATCAGGTGATCCCTAGCAATGATTTTATCTCCACCAAATTTCCTATTGTGGGCGCGTCTCTGGTTACGACATTTGGTTTGAATTGTATACAATTTCATTCACACTGGAGTCGAAAATGCCTGTCGGTGCAAACTTCGGGGCCTTACTGTGAACGAACGGCTGGACGTACGATGCTCCGGATGGTCTTAAAAAACTCGCAAGTTCAAGAACTATTTAAAACCGTAAAAATATTTACGTAAAAAAATAGTATAGGCGTTTTGAAAATTTCAACCCCCATTTTGAACCCCTTAGAGATGACTGACACTAACGTCGAGCTTCGAGGACCAACTAGACGCCGAACGGAACCTATAACCCGAATTTCATCAATTTTTTTTTATGGTAACTAAGAAAAGTGGCCCGTACGGCGTACGGCGGACAGACAGAAATATTTTTATTGCAGTTTTGGATTCTACATACCTTGAAACGTAAACCATCAAATTTTGAGGGGGGGGGGGGGGGGGGGGTAAGAATTTTTTTTTCATGCTCGATTCCAATGGTTTATTATCGAAAATAATAAACCAAAAATGACTAACATTGATGTGTTGCAGGTTGCATAACCACGGCCTTGCAGGCGCATGAGTTTAGCTAGGACCACTTGTCTTCTAGCTCCTCTTGAAACAATATGTTAAAAGTGGACAAATCATATCAAAAATAGTTTCAGTTGCGGTGTATTGATTATTTACTTCGCTCGCTATCAATCGCTCAATATGTGCCCTAGAGCTACGTGACACAACAGAAATATTTTTGTTTGTTTGTTGTGATTTACGGCTGGTGGCAGGTACATATTGTGCCGTTTCTTTCAGCTCATCAGCAGACGGCTGTTATCGATTCGAGCGCGAGGGATGAACAATAATAGCCACCGTCGGGGTGGAATGGTAATGGGCTGGTAATGGAAATATGAATCGCGGTCGTCTCGCGACGCCGTCGTTAATGACCATGTGTTGCACGCTGCCCGCCCGCTCTTATATAAATTAGCTTAGATGACCCCTCCCCCCACCTCTTGTCACTTGTAAATTCCTAATCGGAATTTCTATGTCGAAACAGTTATTGAGAAATGATTGGTAACCGCTAGTATGAACTATGGAAATTTATTATCATTGAATATTGCATGCTGAGGGGCGGTGGTGATGGGTTTCGACGAAGTGATTAAAAACAGGAAAAGGTGCATGCAGGAAAGGGAATACAGGTTAGTGGAGGTATTGCGTAGCACGGCAACTTACATTCCATCCTCTTCTGTGAGTTCGATAATATGATTCTCGTTGTGGGAAGCACAATATTGTGTGTTACTGAAATCGTCGACTGAAAACAATGAAAATCGTTCAAGTGAGTTAAGAGAACTGCATCTTTATTGATAAATTTAATACGCACCGGATGGAATTTTGAAATTTCGACCTCGAAATAAGCTTTTGCTTATATTTACGCTTGCAAATGTATTTACTCGCTGTACAGTCATGATATGAAAATGCGAAAATTCTCACTGAGGTATTTCATTTAGATAAATAAATAAACACAGTCCAATCATTGTTGGTATACAGTCTACCGGTGTGGGTTAGTGCCTACCAAACAAACCTGCAACCTGCAGTGCTCGTGCAGAAAAGCTTTATGAGAGCGTTGCTGAATAGAACTAGAAGAGAGCACTCTCAACTGCTGTTCGACCAACTAGAATTGTTGAATATAGATGCATTAAAGAAAAATGCTAGTTTAAAGCAAGTATTAAAAGAAAGCACATGCATACAGCCACATCACGATAAAATCACCAGAATCAAAGATAACTTCAACTTAAAAATGTAACTTTGTAAAACAACATTTGCACAAAAGCATTATTTTTATACAGGGATAAATTATTTTAACCTTCCAGCGACAACGTGCGGGTCAAAATGACCCAAGAATTGGGGAAACGACATGCGTCATAAGGGAGTAGTGGGAGGGGCTTGGGGCGTTGAGTAGCTGTCAAACCTATCTTCCTGCAGATGTCAACAAGGCGGAAACCGTGCTCAGAGGTGAGTGACCTTGTCAATTATTGAAAATAGTGAGAGAAAATGTGGTCTGGGTCAATATGACCCGACGTTGTCTCATTTGCTAGTATTATTTTCAGAGTTTCTTCATATTTTTTCTGATTTGATAGCATTTTTTTGCTGTTGAAATCAATATGGCTCAGCATTGTCTTATTGTTGTTCTTCCAGTTTTACTTCAAGGTCGATTATTGCTTCCGAGTCTGCGAAGCAGCGGAAGCCTTGTGTTCACTTTCGTGAGCCAAAAAATTTTTGTCTTCAGAAATCAAAATTTCCACTTGCATTTTGCGTTTCAAAGCCTACTGAACAAATTTGGTTCCGTGTCTGTCGGTCTGTGGGTCTGTGAGTCTGTGAGTCTGTGAGTCTGTCTGTCCGCATTTCCTTGTTACAGCCATAACTTCCACGATTTTGAATTGATTCAGCTCAAATTTTGAGGGATGGTGCGGATAAGGCCCCTTGAGGTCCCATACAAATTTCAACATGATTGATCCAGCGGTACGCCCTGCGCATGCGCTAACGTGAAATTCAACAAACACGCATAACTTTCACAATTTTGATTCAATTTCGCTCAAATTTTCAAGGGTTGTTTGGACAAGGCCTAGTGAGTTCCAGTATGAATTTCAACATGATCGGACCCTCGGTGCGCTCTGCGCATGCGCTGGCGTGAAATAGATTCAATTTCCTTGTTACAGCCGTAGTAACCAAAGATTTAACCCAATTCCAATGTAATTCTCAGGGATTAAGCGGGTAGGGCCAATTGAGGTCCCATATAAATTTCAACATGATAGAGCCAGCGGTTCGCCCTGCGCATGCGCTAACGTGAAATTCTTCAAACACGCATAACATTCGCAATTATGTATAATGGACGTAATGTATTATGGACGTAATGTTATGTAATATGTATATTTCATGTAATGTAATGTTATGTAATGTAATGTTATGTAATATGTATATTTCACGTTATGTAATGTAATGTAATGTAATGTTATGTAATGTAATGTAATGCTATGTTATTTTGCTTCCGAGTCTGTTCTATTTTGTAATGGGTCACTCTGATTGTGACGAGGAAGCTCCTGTGCCATCACCTTGGCAGTGTATTTTCTTTTTCTTGTTCATTTTACCTCCTGCTTTGGTCCTATGTGAAAGAAGTTGAACCCACTTGCACTGATTCAGCCATGGCAAACAGCCCTCGTTTCATCACTGATGAAGAGATTAGTCGGGAAGTGGAGAGCGTCATGAATCGTGAGTACCAGTCCAGTGAATATCTTTCTGACGACGGTGATGACGACCAAGAAGATGAATTTGATGTTCATCCTGACGACAACCTGATAGTAGAGGAGAACTTCGAGCTGGGCAAAGATGGAGAGACTATTTGAAGTGATGCCGACCTTTTACCGCACAGAAACGTCAGAGTTCCTGCGCTGAACACATCACCCGTTTGCGTGGTCCGAAAGCAGATGCCAGAAATGTAGTTGATGAGGTACCTTTGTGGTTATTATTCATCAACTTCGACATGATCAAACTTTTTTTTTTGACAGAAATAGAACCAGATTTTTTTCCAGAATGTTTCAAATGACTACTTGCACCTTGTCCTGATGTTGGGTCAAAATGACCCCACGTTGTCTCATATGTCCTGAAGTTTCACGTTGTCTCTGGAAGGTTAATAATTGCTTACCTATAAATATGAAGCAAAAAGTTATAGAGGGAATAAAAGAAGGGAAAGATGTAAATAAAATACTGAAGTACACTTTAAGACTATAGGAACATCGAAATGAAAAATTAATTTATTAATATTATTATTACCTATACCTTTACTAAACGGAAACGAATTTATTATAACTTTATTAATCCTTAGGTTATATACGTCCTACAGTGCGAACTGAACTCTACCCCTATCACGGGGATTTGGCCCATATTGGGAGGAATTTTCCCGTACCTAAGTATCTGTTCCTAAGTATATTATACGCATGCAGAAGAATGAAAGTTTATTTATTATTGATTGATTTATACATTTCATGAAGTATTACTGTAAATTTAAAAATGGAAATAAAGGAATTAAAAAAAAAAAAGTCCAGAGTTTAATTTGGTAGGTACATGGACATTCAATAATAGCTCTTTAATTAATATTTCCTCTGTTTTACATTCTCTTTGGCATTTTTCTCTGAAAAACGGAAATTTAATTACTAATCAGTACTAAGCCCAAGAAGCCCACGTGGATTACTGCTGTAGCACTGATAATAGAAATTCACGAGGGACCAGCGGGGGCAGCTATTAGAAGTGAAATGGTCGGGCAGAAAGAGAGGGAGATCTAATTGAATAAGGCCAAACGCTGTAGGTAACAGCTCTGGTTCAACCGTCTTTAATTACGTCAGTAAATTGGAATCAAGTTCACTCCGTTTTGCGGACTGCGACGGGGGCGCTCACACTCAACGGAGCGTAATATACAATATTGTGGAGTCGCCGTTCCCATCGACAAAGGCAAGCTTCGTCAGACGTTCCCTAGACATCATCCGTCGGAGATGGATGCGAGAAGTTGAGGATGTTGGGCGGTTAATCTGCTCCTGGCACCACCGTCATGTGCGCTCATCACCAAGCGGATTTGTCTCGGGCGTTGTCATGTTGCTCCTCTGCTACGATTCGCTCCCTCCCTCGATCATGTACACTGTTCACCGTTATGAAATACAAAACCATACGGCAGATGTAACTCAGTGCGAAAAATAATATTTACGGACACGGATTTACCCACTGTTGCAGGAATCCTGGTCCCGTTTCGACAAGAACTCACACGAGACTGACTCCACCCATCCTGATGCACTGATGACGGAGCTCTCGAACTGTCCACCATAAACTACAGAGATATACGGAGGTACTTAAATACATAGTATTGACATTTCTATGCCACCACCTACGCCTCGACAAAGACAAAGACAACAAGCAAAAGACAACAAGATTTTCTGTGACCCCTTCCTGACAAACATTACTGATTGAGGCTAACCGAGGGCCAATGGCCTTCACGCCTCAAGTTTATTGAAACAATAAGTTTTTAAAATCGAATGTTTGCTGTATACGCCACGCAATGCAAAAAAAAAAAGATCCAGTGAGAAAAAGGTTTCTCCCAATGAAAAACGCTGCAAAGTCCTTGTCACATGGGTTTATTATTCGATTGGAGTTCTACAGAATTTTTGGCTGTTAAATTTATTGTTTCTTTCATGTGAAATAATTGAAATAGCTATTTCTGATGATTTCCACCAATTTTGGTCCCTAAAACATGAAATAGGTACGCTTTTTTTCTATTTTTTTTCCAAATCATCTTTGATCACTGGTAGTGCCATTTAATGGCCTTAATTCACCTGTTTGCACTTTTTCTAGTGTTATTATACACATTGATGGTGATTTCAGACAATTTTCTAGGGTTTTGACTTATAAAAAAAACAATTTTGGGAGCTGAACCTTTGGTAAAACCTCAATTTCCGCGTCGTTGGTCAAAATTGACATCGTATTCGGTATTCTCGTCCCAAAAACCATGGAAAACGATACCTCAAAAGCTCATGTTACTAACATGTTACTAAAACACAGAAAGTACCTATTTTTATACACATTTTCGCTCATATATACCCCTGGGTATATTCCGATCGGGCTGCAAAGTTTCGGGACACAACTAGGGCCCAAATGGAGCATGTGTGCGAAGAACGAGTTTTTTAGACCGAAAATGAAGCCGGTACACGTGATACGGCGGACGGCGTACGGCGAACGGCGGACGGACATTGCATTTTGGTTTATTGTTCTCTGAATAATACACCTATGTAATCGCTCAGCAAAAAATTTTTATAACCCCCCCTCAAACTTTTTTCTTTTCCGTTTCAAGGTGCGTAGATTCAAAAAATGCAATGTCCGTCCGCCTCCGCCGTACGCCGTCCGCCGTCCGCCGTCCGCCGTCCGCCGTACGCCGTCCGCCGTATCACGTGTACAGGCTTCATTTTCGGTCTAAAAAAGTCGTTCTTTCGCACACATGCTCTATTTGGGCCCTAGTTGTGTCCCGAAACGTTTCAGCCCGATCGGAATATACCCAGGGGTGTTGTGAGTGAAAATGTGTGTAAAAATAGGTACTTTTTGCGTTTTAGCAACATGTTGGTAACATGAGCTTTTGAGGTATCGTTTTCCATGTTTTTGGGGACGAGAAGATCGAATATGAGGTCGATTTTGGCCAAGGAGTAGAAAATTGAGGTTGTACCAGATGTTCAGCTCCCAAAATTGATTTTGTATGAGTCAAAAACCTGCGAAATCGTCTGAAATCACCATCAGTTTGTAGAATAACACTAGAAAAAGTGTCAACACGTGGATCAAGACGATTAAATGCCACTACCAATGATCAAAGTTGATTTGAAAAAAAAAAAAGATCGTACCTACCTAATTTGTGTTTTGGGGGCCAAAATTGGTGGAAACTTTCAGAAATAGCTATTTCAATTATTTCACATGAAACAAAGAATAAATGTACAGCCAACATTTCTGTAGAATAATAAACCTCATGTGACAAGGACTTTGCAGCGTTTTTGGAATCTGCGCACCTTGAAATGGAAAAGAAAACATTTTGAGGGGGTGTTATAAAATGTTTTTGCTTAGCGAATACATAGGTGTATTGTTCACAGAATAATAAACGCAAAAACAGTTTTTATTTTTAATTTAAAAATAAATAAGTTTTCCCAGTTTGAAAAACCCGACATGGATTGTCAGTCAGAGGAATGCTTCTAGACAGAGTGTCCGTCGAGTAGTTATGCATTATACAATCCCATTTGTGACGGTAGGTATATGGAAATCCCGTCCAATTTTATGCTGGATCCGGGCTCTTTCCCGATCTTTTATACACGCGGCTGATGGGGCGGTCGATTCGCGAAAACGATCGTCAGCTCCTGGAATCATTGCGTGTCACTCCACGGGCAGCTGTCACACTGCCTCCCTACCCGTCTGGAGTGGAGAGGGGGAAACTATGCTGTATGAGCGGCTAGTTATACCTCCACGTAGAATCCAGGGTTTTCACTATAACTCATCTCTTCGTAAAAAATTGTCTGCTCTTTATTCATAGAAAACCCAATATTATTTCCCTTTTAACCTCCCATCAGTACCCAACTACGTTCACTCTTGAACAGAGAGTCGTAAATCCACGCCCCGCTTTAACTCTCACCTCCAGAAGTACTCATTATTTGATTTGCCTTATCCATAATTATTTTCCTATTCATATGAAATCACCTAGTTTATATTCTCGATCTATGTATAAAAAACGAATATAATTATTCTTGGCTCATCCATCTAGACTTGGAAAACTGTTGCAGTTTACTGCGTAGTGATTATGTAACCTGAAATGTCACCGTTCTGCGGTCTTATACAAATTACTATTTTATTTATTACATAATTATTAGTTTCAGTAGCAACATTAACCGATGTAGGCGTTTTTCTAATTTAATCGAGAGTGCATTATTATTTTATTTTTTAAATTTTATTTTACTGCAAGCATATGTTTATTAGTAAGCTCTACTCTTGTCTGGCGACACGGGCTCTGCCTAATGCCCGACAATAATATTTCTGTAAATATTTCGAAGCTTGTAAAATTTTGTTTTTTCTTTTGTTTGTTTCGTGAATATATTTTCTTCTCTCTCTCTCTCTCTCCCCATCCATTTCACATTTCTCAATTAAAAAGAACAAATTAAAAAAAAATACATAAAAATCGGTTTTAAGTAATTGTTTTTATTTTTTATATATTTTATTATTATTATTACTTTTTTTAAAGAGGAATTGGGAAATGACATTTTCGCTTTATGATAATCCTGAGTGAGTTTCTCCGCCCTTCTCACTCTCCTGTCTTTCTCCACATAATTATTGGAGATTTTTCCAAGTTTCCTATAGTAAGGTAACCAGGTACCACATTCCACAAAAACATTCAAGAACACTTGGTAACCGAAAACTTTGAGAAACCTTCAAAACGTATGACTACATCACGTGAGGTCTTATTCCACAAACAGTTTGAGTCTCTACAACATTTTGTTAGCGAATTTTCAAAGAAAATTGCAATGGCTTCGAAATTTAAATAATATAAATTTTTGGAAATTTTCTTCATAGAAATCCGTTTCAGACCATTCTAAAACGATTCCTGAAATTTAACACTTTTTTATATGTATATATATATTTATATATGTGTCACTCCAGACGATAACTCTCGATAGAATTGAGATAAACAGCTCAAATTTGCACAAAAAATCTATCTTGGCAATCGAAAGGCTAAGTTCGAAGATGGGGGAAATTGGCCTACTCTAAGGAGGGTTTTGGCGCATTTAAAGTGCGCAAAAATTACCCAAAAATCCCCAAAATGTTATTTTCCAACAAGTGACCCCTCATTTTAAAGGTGTTTGCACGCTGAACACGATGGTGGAATCGGATTTTAGATATCTTGATCCGTTCTCAAATTAGAGCATTTAAAGTGCGCAAAAATTACCCAAAAATCCCCAAAATGTTATTTTCTAACAAGTGACCCCTCATTTTAAAGGTTTTTGCACGCTGAACACGATGGTGAAATCGGATTTTAGATATCTAAATCCGTTCTTAAATTAGAGCATTTAAAGTGCGCAAAAATTACCCAAAACTAGGATAATCTTTAAACTCTTACCCCCACCCCCTTAGAGTGGTCAGCGTAGCACCCACATGTTCTTCCAAGTGATCCTTCCAGAAACCACATCCTTCCTTCATAGTTTATTTCAAGATTGAGCCTGCATGAAAAACAACCTGCACTTGAAGCACTCATGATTTTCTATAACAACTCCTTTACCTACTGCACTCTCTTGAGTAGGTAAGTCAAAAGTCCTAACTACCCTATCCTACCTAATATGAACCCACAGCGATCAAATAAATAAGCACTTAGTACAATTACGTAATAAACAAACGGTCGAATCAGGATGGACAAAACGTACAAATTAAAATAAATACGAAGAGAATATACATAGAAAACCAAATTTTAGACCGAAGTTTTCCTTTATTCAAAACCATAGCCATTAATTCGAATATTTCTTTGAAAATTCGCTCATTAAGTCATGCTGCATGACTGGTTTTTTTGGTTTATTATTTTCAATAACGGACCTTTGAAATCGACCATGAAGTTCCCCCCCCCCCCCCCCCATCAAAATTTCTTGGTTTACTTTTCAAGGGACGTAGAATACGAATATCTAATAAAAATATTTCCTTCCATAGGGATTTACCCTAATGTCAGGCGGTGGACGGCATTCGAACACTTTAGTAGTTTCCCTAACTACACGGCTGTGTTTGAGAGAGTTGACAGATATCAACAACATCAATCAATCCTGGTATGTATGATGAAGCAGACTGCAAAACTTGCTGGTTGTTTGTTGAAAAGATAGGTAGGTAACATTCAAGACAACAAAATTTTGATAACGAAAGTTCAAGATGTTTTGTGATGATGAATCCTCAAGAGATGAGGCGAACGAAATTGGATTACTTTACTCATAGGAATTGCGTACCTAAATGACGAAGATGATAATCCATACACCAAATATAGGCGGCTTCCGTCCATAAAGATGTGGTATGCGGCCTTCCAAGAGTACAGGTGAAGATGATATCCTTGCGTGCCCTTGACGCTAAACGAACGAGGAAGCCGGCCGGCGAGTAAAGAAAGCTACAGGTGGTTGATCTCTTCACGTCAAAAACTGGATAATATGAGGTGCTGATTAAGTGTCTTGATTCGCGAGATATTAATGCAGGTCTCACAAAGTCCGCTCGACCATCGGATAGTGATGACTTGTAGGTACTTGACGTTGACACTGATAAGAAGTTTACAACGCTCCAAATTGTTAGATAGATAGATCGGGCTGAACTGAGCAAATTTGTGAAGCACGAACGAAAAGAACTATCATAAAGCAGGAGGACAAGAAAAGGGCCAGTGCCAGGGTTGCTCGACAGGATATCCCAGATCCACGTGAAGACTGAGATAATATTATAATATACCAAAAAATGAAACAATTTCACTGCACAACACCTACAATTTAGTTATAAATGAATTTTATGAATAGTTATTACCCCTAAACATTAACAAGTAGGTAGATATTTTTATAATTATATGGCCGAAGTTGCCTCACCGACCCGGCGTAGTTAAAAAAAATAATAATTATTATTATCTATGATATTTATAATATCCATACCTACCATGGATCAAAAAACAACTATTATCTATCCTGTGCGAGTTGAAAAACTTCCCGCTGCAAGCAGTCAGTGGTAAGAAATTACAGTGGACCTCTAGATTTTACGGAATGCAAGTGGTGATCTAAATGAAGTTTGGTATGTCCTGTGCGTTATGTAGTTTTTTAGGCTAGGTGCCGCAAATGAGTTGAGGATTGTATGGTGAATTTAGGTTGATGTAAAATTCACCATGAGAGGTAGAGGTAGTTGGATGTTGGATAGAAGTGAATTTAAAGCTAAAATTGATGTGTGTTGATTTTTGGTGTGTTTGCGGTTAAGGGCGGACCTCCACCGAGCGTGTGTTGAAAAGGTTGAAGTTAATTTAAGTAAGTGAATTTGATGGCATGAAGTGCGTGGAATTTGGTTGTGTGTGTGTGTGTGTGCGGTTAAGGGCGGACCTCCACCGAGCGTGTAGTGTGTATCATCCGGATCGGTTAAGGGCGAGACCTCCACCTGATCCTGATGAAATGTGTGTGAATGAATTTAATGGTAAATTTGTGTAGCGAGTGTGTGCGGTTAAGGGCGGACCTCCACCGAGCGTGTAGTGTGTTTCATCAGGGTTGGTTAAGGGCGAGACCTCCACCTAACTCTGATGAAATGGGTGAGTGTGAATTTACTGTGTGTGAATTTACTATGAGAGCATTTGAGAAGTGAATTTTAAGAGAAGAGGTTTGATGATGAAGAGAGAGTAGCCAGCAGCTAGAGGAGACGTAGAATGGCGAAAATGGCGCAGGATCCGGGGTTATATAGACCCTGAAGCCACCACCCTGGTGGTGGGGTTCCAGGCTGTGTACCGGATCCTGCGTCGGTTGCCCCACTCTTACCGGTTATTCCCAGAGCCTTATTTTTACAGGTTGTTTTTAGCGAGAACTTAAATCTACTGAGTTGGAGTTCCGGGAGGGACTCACGACAGATTGTTTCTTCGGGTAAGTTATCGTCGTAAAATGAATCGACGGGACTCACGACAGATTGTTTCTTCGGGTAAGTTATCGTCGTAAAATGAATCGACGGGACAACTATTTGAATGTGCCGCATGGTTAATTAATACCTCCTAAAATCAGTAAATACGGGTAGACGTTAGAGAGCACCGAGTGGTCAAAAAAGGGAATGAGCCACGTCTTGGTATAATTTTAGTGCGGCTGGTCACGTAATTCTGACCCTCTGAAATTGTGTAATTTAATATTTTTCATTAAACTGCTTACACCTGCTACCCGCAGTTGGCCGGGGTGCTGAGCCTAATTAGAATTAACGTGAATTCAAATAAATACGAGAGGTGAAACGGATGAGATGGCGGGAGATAAAAGCGGGCGAGGGCTGTAAATAAACAAAAGGAAATTGTATTCATCCTACCGTGATAATGGTCCAGTAAAGCACCCATACGAATTATCTTGCTTCAGTGTTGCGTCTCGAATAAATATTTCTTGTGTAATCATGATCAGGATTATGACAGTGTTGCTTTGAGCCGGAATCCTCTAGTAATATTCGTTACAATATAAACTGATATTTTACTGGGTATTCCAGAACCTTCTACCTCCCTACTTAATTGCTTAATTATTTTCCAGAATGAACCACTGGAACAAAAGAAATAAAAGAAGTGGACCTCCCCGGCAATTTCAATGACAGGTCCCACGTTCCAAGTTACTTAGAATCCAAAAATCAAACACAAAACGGGCAGTCCGCCTTATACAGGGGTTCGCCCTTTCAAAATTTAGGTAGAACGTTGATTGAAACAATTATGTCATCATGTATAACCCTAGGTCAGTGGGAAGGGTGCACAATGGTGCCAAAAGAAATTTCTTTGGGGGAAAAATTAAGCTGCTCTGCATCTTTATAAGAAATTGTTACATTCTGAATGTAACTAACTATGTTCCTATACTTACCTAAAACCAGATTGTTAGTGACGCTCTGCTAAAGAAAAATAGGAGGTTCCTGTCCATCGGAATCGATTGAACTCGTTTTATTTTGATAAGAAGTTTTAGAGAATTGAATTTCATGCGGAATGAGACCCATTCCAGTCTTCAGCCATACATCCTTCCGATCTATGTAGGTCTATGTCGGTACAAAAGTCTGTTAAAAAAATTCTTAGATACCGTACCTATACTTGAAATTCATTTGTGGTTTCCGCATATGATTTCTCGTTTTGAGAGAGGGTAAAATCTGTGAACGAGAAACATCGACTGCTCCTATAAACATTTGAAATTACGATCGCTATTTGATGGACCGTCAGCGATGACAAAAACATGCGTTTCGCTATATATGTATGGTCCCTATTAGAAGACTCAGTATACGAGGTAGTATAGTTGGTGGCTACCAGTTTCATTCATTTCTCTGTTTCATGAAGTTCTAGTGGTCGAGTGACACGTCTTTGGAAACTGCATAGTTTGTTGGTTCATGCCCCCACCAGAATCTGTTGCCACTTATAAAATACATGGGGGCACGAAAAATAACCGTAATGTTTGAAAAGGAAACCCCCTTTATAGTTTTCAATGCAGGGATATAATTATTAGGTCAGATATCAAGAAACATGTTGTGCGTCGATCTATCGTTTCCCATCCTAAAGACATCTGAAATTAAATAATAATTGGTTTTTTGGCGAAAATGTGTCTACTAATCCGCTGTAGAGTGTAGATCACAAACAAAATATGTGCATTGACTGTTACCTGTTGACCTGTGACCTGTTGATTTATGTGTTGATGTGTGCTGTTACCTATTGGTCATTATTGCCTCCTGGTGCTGAATTTGTAGCTGTAGAGAATGAGATTCTGTCGCCCTTCTCTTGCTGCATATTGGAACAGAATATAAAAGTTACCTGCGCCTTTGGTTTAGAGTGAATAACGTTTGGACGGATTTATGGAAATAGGGAGGAACCAACACCACTCAAACTTTTGGGAATCGTCTATCAAATTTTTCGGCGTTAGAATGCTGCTGTCGTCGCTATAGTTGTTTTATCTTGGATAAAGTGGGTCTACATATATGTTTTTTGAAGTGCTCTTGCAGTTTATTGTAGTTTTAGAGCCGCAAAAAATGTTCTACTAATGGTTTTGGCGCTTAACCCAGGAATGCAAAATAAGATTTTTCTCGTTAGTGTATTGCAAAAGGAGGTAAGCGCCAAAATGCCTAAGTCTACCCAATACTCACTCAAATACTATCAGCAATGTGTGTCACTGACCTCCTATTTTTACGTTTCTCAGAATTTGCAATCACGGGGTTACCACCAATAGTGCGTGTCGCTTACCTCCCATTTGCATATTTATCTGAAATGTAGATCGGATAGATTCGTGTCACCTAACCCTTCATTGCAGAATTCCTGTTCGTTACACCATAAATGCGAAATTCACATCTTCCTTTTGGGGGGTTGTCGCTTATTAACTCCTCTCTACTCTAGATGGCGCTAAAAATTGTATAACTTCGTAGAGATTGATGAACGAATCCAACGGTACCACTAACTCAATTTCAGAAAAGTGGTCGGTTACCCCCTATTTGCATAACTCGTCCATTTAAGTTCAGCATTCGTAATTTAGTTTTTATGTCATGCACACTCAAAGTTGCTTTACATTGCGCTGTCCAGCGCATAATTGCATAAGCCCCCATCAACCATTATAGTAATATTGAAGGGTTTATTGGTCGATTGACGTTGAGACTTCCAGCTCTCCACTGCTTATTTTATGATAAAGTGACTAAATGTTTTATCAAATCTTGTTTCGCTTTTTAATCGAACAGTTGATATTGTTGTCTACCGAAGTCTACTCTACCGTATTTCTCCAAAACTAACGGTAGTTTGAAATTGTTAACGAACTCCATGCTACCATCGCTATCATCCACACCTATCACATAACATTTGGTTACAGCATTATTTCCATGGATGTCCAGTATCTGCACAGTTTGCCCAACCGTTCTACCGGAAGAGTAAGGTATAAAGGAAGGAAGAGGAGACCCTGCAGACGAACCCTGATAACGAACTTTTGAGTCCGTAAAGTATTAAATTCAGTTTCGCAATCTGACCGAGTATTGCGGGTCGGGATGTTCTAGGCTTTATCAGAAGTTAGTTTCAAGTATTTGTCTATTACTCATTAGGCATAACTAGGTGCGGACGAGTCAAGTTTCTCCAGTTATCAGTGAAATGACTTCGAGGCCCCTCACCCAAGCTCTTAACTGCCGGACTAACAACGCAACTTGCTTGGTTGGAAGAGCTGATTAGCTAATGCTTAATGCATCTTAGTAGAAACGAGCATTTCAAACCAAGCGCGGGTGAAACGCCTACAGTTTATTATGTACCAACTTCCGAACTCCTTGCATCGATCAACACTGAATATCGAAGATGAAGCAGGGTTCGAGAATGTTTTATTACCATTTGATATTCCTGAGCACCATTTTGAGAATAGTACATCAGAGTCGCTTTAGATTGGGGCGGTCATCCCATGTTGTACTCCATTATTACACAACGGTTTATTATTTACCTTCTGCTTCATGAATAACAACAATTAATTAATTATTGAATTATTGAATCCCGCGCATTTTTATGAACTGTAATTCCCGGACCTGCTCCAATACACGATTGAGGGCTTTCCTGGGGGGAGCACTAGGGTAGGTATAGACCACAGAAAACAGCGATCTACGCAGAAGGGGAATCCATACAGGTAAATAATAAACCGTTGTGTAATCATTTGCAGCGTTTTATCAATATAAATAACAAACTAATAACATCTTGTGCAACGCACGCGTAGCAGTATTCATGTACAATTGAACCACGGACTGTTGTTATTAGTTTACATTTGGTTAATACATTATTTGGTTAAGTCCAAGGTGAGTTGAGTGGGTTATCTCTCTCTTAGTCCTCTCTCTACTCGCCTTGAGTTTAGTCCTCACTTGAGGAGTATAAAGATAAAACAAGCCAACGTTACTCTGTTTCAAACCTTGGAAACTCTTGATCGGTATCGCGTGACACGCGAAATCGTAAAAATTTTTACGATAAATAATTGACAGCTTTCCGACGAGTGATTAAAGATATTCATGAGATGAAAACTAACGGAGTTACGTTTACCTACCTAGATAGGTGTACACACAAGTTGTATGCGAAAACCTTTGGAAAGAAACCTGCGTCACAAATTCTGCAGTATGCTGTCCACGGTTAGAACACTGACTACTAGAATGAACAGAAACATTAATTTCGGAGTAGGTATCATGCGTTATATTTTGGGGATAGAATTGAAGACAGGTAGTATTGAAATGAGGTATTTTTTATTGTTATTCTTAAAACTTCTTAGCTCATCAGGATTTATTTCATCTTCTCCTGAAAACAGGAAGCGGAGAGCTTAAGATGCTCTTTCACCCTCGGTGAAACACAGTGTATAAAAAGATAGAATTTGCGTGTGACTGACAAGACCTTTAACGAAGTAAAAGATATGAATAATTCATTCACTCTTATTCTTGGGAAGGCCTTGACGAACGGGATTACCTCTTTTAACATTCTCACCGCCTTCTCTTGACATTACCTACAGACGATACTTGTTTCATCGTTCTAGGTTCGATGATTTAACGGAGTTAAGCCTCTTCACCCGGTTTCCCTTTTCCCTTTTCAGATGTCAAACAAGGATATGCAAATTACTCCGTTTTTCCACTACCCCCGTGCTCCACTCGTTTAATAATTGTTTTGCGAGTTAGAAACAAGAGGGATTGAAGTAGTCGTATGAATATTTACGCAGAAGGCGGCGGAAGGCTTGTAATACGGCGAAACTGTTAGCCTCCGGTTGATTTGCTTTGCACTCCTAAAGGAAGGTTCTACCTCACGAGAGACGCCACTCAATCCAGTCTAACTTCGTTATACTGCTTCGGGTTTGGCGAGGAGACATCAGCGACGTGGTCTGGGACCAAGTTGAATAGTCCAATGATTCTCCAACAGATACTGGAACACTGTTCTATCCACAGACTAAGGAATGGCTAAAGTCGTGTGAAGATTCATTATTCAGCGCTGAACGAATGAGATAGTTACCTTCCTGACTGAAAATCATCCCAGGTAGAAGTTAATTATATGATTCGAAACACGATTTCTTCGAATGTGAAATTTGAATGTTTTCCCCTTTCATTTACTTGATTCCTCTCTTTAGAAGATGGTTGTTTTTAAACCTGTATCTTCATGAGAAGAGTGTCTACAAGGCGGGACGGCTAAAAAAGAACTTAGATAATCCACATAATGTCCGAACCAGTTAATAGAAGTCAAAATTGAATCTTGTGGATGATCTCAATTGAGTTCAATCACTGATGTAATGTGCTGATACCCTTTGAGCAAATATACGTTTTTTTGCTCAACAGAAGAAACACCGGTGCAAATAGTTACAAAACGGTGTATTATATTCCTTTTCCGGTTTATTATTACCTACCCCTTCTGCGTAGCACTGAATTCCTATTACTCAGTGTAAGACTCTGATTTATGTTGATACATGGTATAAATCCAGCCCAGATATCATTGCTACGGAAAACGTGATTATAATCACGCATGGCTGTATGAAATCGAGTTGGTTGATCGAGAAATAGTATGGTTATTTTGAATTCAGTTTATAGGTACTTTTTCAATTTACACAAACTTATGCTTCATGAATTACTCGTAATTATATAATTCTTGATTCCACCGCATGTTTATGAAATTTGATTGCCTGGCTCCTGGCTGGCTCCAGTAATCGATTTAGGGCTCTCTTGTGGGAATCACGAGGGTAGGTATTGACAGAAACAGGGATCTACGCAGAAGGGGCAGCTATACAGATAAATAACAAACCGTTGTGTACTAAGTTGCAGCGTTTTTATAAGCTGATCGTTTATAGAGCCTTGGAGATTTAGGGCAAGAATCCATCGCACGGTGTACCATAAATAATGTAATGGAGGCTCCTTATCGTCAGTGTAATAGAGGGTTTTGGCTACAACATTACCGATCAATCTGAAGCGGATTGCATGGTCATGGTATTGAACATCCTCAATTATATTCGGACATGAGGAGAAGGGACTTGATAAAAATATGTCTAGGTCTCCTCGTAAAGACTCATATAATGGGATATAAACGTGGCTTTTTGAGAATAATTTCTTATTATCGCTCTTTGTATAGCATTGCTCTTGTCTATATAAGCCGACTAAGCCCCCTCCTCATACGTATGTCTACATATAGTCTAATATATGTAGACTTACATATAGCATGTAAGTCTATAATTACATACTGGATAAGTGACTACACAAGTGCCATTATTATATAGTCGAAGTTTATCATTCTTGAAAACTTCGACTATATATATGTAAGTCCATGCGTACCTAGGTCTAATATTATAAAATACATAAAGAAATTGCCTACATTCACACCATAGTAGTAGCGGTAATGTTCAACTCTATCAAGAATAACTCATGCACAACTCGACGAGCCTTTGCAGTCACTCGTATGAGCAACAAGTTCACGAGACTCATTTCGAATATCATTATTATACCTAGTAAGCGAATATTTTGTCTTTTTGAAATTCAGCGTTAACAAACAACGCGTGAACCATCGAGGCAAAGAAAAAACTGAGATCGAAAAAATAGTCTATTTCCACTAATACACGAAAAACGCAAAAAAACTCTGTTATACCGGTTTCGGTGATCAAACCATCGTCAGTAACACGTTATTGTGTGTTACTGACGATGGTTTGATCACCGAAACCGGTATAACAGTGTTTTTTGCGTTTTTCGTGTATTAGTGGAAATACCACGATTTCGTCTCGAGTGATTTAGGTTTTGACCCTCAGAGAAAACCTCCTCCCAGTTATTGCCGGGGAGCCGAACCGTTGTGTCATCTGCGAACAAATATGATTTACATTTTGGCAGATTTAGCTAGTTCCCGTCACTACGACAAATTTATAACTGATTTGAAGGTTTACCGTTCAATTCACGCTCATATTCACGAATTTTTACGAGTTCAAACTTTGAAAACTGATTGTAAACGAACGTCTGGTCTCACCAAGCTATGTGTGGTTTAAAAAATCCTACAAAAATCTAAATCTATTCAGATTTGAAACATGCGATAATCTTGTATCGAAAGATTTGGAGACATGGCGTTCCTTGTTCAAGGAACTGGATTTTTTCTCTTCCAACATATCAATAGTAGGCATTATTAAATGGAATGTAAGATTTTGTGAGCAATGTGAAATGATGCTAGATGTATTTTTCAACACCTAGCAAACATGAGCGTCCAACTGCTGGGCCACAGCTGTCCAGCACTGGGGCCAACTGTCCATTGCTAAACAATTCCTTCAGAAGTATCATCCAACTGCTGGACCTGAAATTTCTTCATTAATATCATGATGATATATGGGCAAGTAGGAAACTATGTTCTGTATGTATAGGTAGATCATTGTAATAGTAAAAGGATACTTACCTACCGTTGATGGAAGGCGTCCAACTGCTGGGCCACGCAGCTGTCCAAAACTGGGGCCAACTGTCCATTACTAAACAATTCTTTCAGAAGTATCATCCAACTGCTGGACCTGAAATTTCTTCATTAATATTATGATGATATATGGGCAAGTAGGAAACTATGTTCTGTATGTATAGATCATTGTAACAGTAAACGTTTACTTACCGTTGATGGAAGCCTTAATTTGAATTCGATTAATATTCCCCATAATTGTTGAGTTTACTCGTCTTCCGAAAGAGCTTTATGCACCCCAAAGCCGTTGGAATGATCACTTTTGGCTTTTGACTCTCTACCGAGGAATTATCATTCTTGATGACATAGCAAATTCAGTCGTTTCCCTCCAAGGGTGGACGATCATCAGAGGCGGGCGGGAGTCTAGTTGGGCAGACCAGTAACTCATATATCACATTTACCGGGGGTCAAGAGAGGAGTTGGTAAAGACGTGAGCTCGCAGCCATGGGTAGTTAGCCAAATGCACTTTGCTCTCAGGCTTCAAAGGATGAGATTCCCCCCACTCCAACCCACAGCGCTTGCGGTCATTTCATATTCAGCTTCCCCCATTGATATATATATACCTACCCCACAGCTATGGAAATCTACATCTCATTTCACTACAACTTGCATTATTCATTTAGGTTCAAGTGTTTATTGTGAATGCCGGCCGTGTGGGGTTCGCCTCATCCCGTTTCCTATAAACATAAGTGCCCGGCCAGCAGCTGCGGCTTCGTTGGTTTACGAACAATGATTTTTATAATTATTCATATAATAGGCCTAATATATTACATTTTAATCCCATTTACACAGTACAGTATAGGTAATTTCCGTGGATCCACTAAAATTATGATGACGGACGTTCGATGTTCATAGTCACATTTTGTATATTTTGATGTTTCAACGGAAATAAACCCCAACAGTATAATTTTTATAAAGGTATTATAAAATATCAATAAAAATAATAAACAACACTAATGAAATTGACTTATCAAGTAGGGTATTCACGTCCTATTATAATATATTATAATTCGCGAGGTTGTGTCGTGTGTGATTGTATGTGTGTGACGGCATCAGGGCCACACGGCTGAACCGATTTTCATGAGGATGGTCTCATTGTGATCATTGAGTACCAGGCCAGGTCATATGATACCGCCAGATCTCCCAGTTCTTGTTTTTGATCGTACCTGTTTCTGGCCATCCCTAGCGACAGCGTCAGAGTTAGTGCTTTTGGTCACCACTTCGAGCCTACGTCGCGGATCACTTTCGATCCCAAGCCAGAATAAGATGGTTGCTGTCGGAAAGAAGTTTTCACGGCGGTTTCAACCTTACTAAAACGATATTTATGGGACTTGCCCTTCAGGATTTATTCGACGATCGTGATTTCATCGCCAGAATATTAATAATCGCGTAATAGTAATCGGGGGTTGTTGCCCTCATGGTTCTTAATGTCCCATTTGATTAGTAATTAAGATCATGGAAATATGTGTCCAGTCTCGAGAATGGAGGGGTTGGGGTGATGCTTTGTAAGAAGCGCGGGAGAGTAGCGGTCGGATTTCAGAAATTTGCACACAACATATACTAACACAAGTACAAGTACATACATACTAACTTTTATTGGTTTCTCTTCGATGCCTACATACCGCTATACAGCCCGTTGTATTAAACAAAAAGGGGTTTCCTGTTAGTATTATATATTCAATGTTTTGAAACAATCACCTACCTACGCAAAAATTTTTAATATGTATTTTCTTCTTTCCAGTGCAAGGAGCGAGCAGATGAAAAGTCCACAGGGCAGTGGCTTCTCACGGCCATAAACAGTTATGTGATAATACCTAATTTACTTGTACAGATGCCCCTTCTGCGCACATAGTATAACAAAACGTTGTGTAATAATTTACCGTGGTGTAACAATTTACCGTTGTGTAATAAATGACCGTTGTGTAATAATTTATCCAATAATAACCAAAAGTACCTATCAACAAAATCCACAAGAGCCATTATTTTGGTTTATCATTTTCAATAATGAACCTTTGGAATCGAGCATGAAAAAAAAAAATTGTTTCGCCCCCCCCCCCCCCCCAAATTTAATGGTTTACCTACGTTTCAAGGTATGTAGATTCCGAAAATGCAATAAAACATTTCTGTCCGCCGTACACCGTACACTAGCACTATTCTTAGTTTCCGTGAGCCAAAATTGACGAAATTCGGTTTATCGGTCCCGTTGGGGGTCTAGGTAGTTGGTACTCGAAGCTCAACTTTACTGTCATCTCTAAGGGGTGAAAAATAGGGGTTGACATTTTCAGAACGCCGTAGCTCGAATACTTTCAGTGGAAGGTATGGTTTTTTAACGTTTTTAAATTGATCTTGAGAACTAAAGAATTTGTTGAGACCACCCGGAGCATTGTACGACCAGCCGTTCGTTTGCACCGATAAGCTTTGTCAACATGATCGTGAATCAAACGGTATAAGTCCGGCCCGGATATCATTGCTAGGGAGCACCTGATTATGATCACGGATGGCTGTATGAAGTCGAGTTGGTTGTTCTGTGATATTATTTCATTTGAAAAATGATGGATCTTTTGTATATTGTTGATAGGTAGGTACTTTTGCAACTTGAACAAATCTTGAAATATTATAGGGTAAATTATTAAACAATGGTAAATTATTACACAACGGTTCATTATTTGCCTTAAGCTTCATGAATAACTTGAAATAATTAATCATTGAATGATTAATCCCGCGCATTTGTATGAAACTTCAATTCCGGGGCCGGCTCCAGTACTCGATTTAGGGCTTTCTTGAGGGTAGCTCGAGGATATTGACCAGAGAAAACAGTGATCTACGCAGAAAGGGCCTCTGTACAGGTGAATAATAAACATTCGTGTAATAACTCGCAGAGTATTTTAGATTTCCGGATTCTCCGTACCTAACTTGAAATGTAAGCCGTAAAATTGCGGTGGGGGGGGGGGGAACTCTATTTTTCATGCTCGATTCCGAAGGTTCATTATTGAAAATAATTAACCAAAACGGAGTTATTGAAACATTGTAGATTTCCGCTTAGAACGAAATACACATTTCATAGGTAGGTACTGGTTTCGATGATCAAAAATTGACTGTAACCATTTATAATAACAGCTACCTGCTGTTGCCACTGACGGTGGTTAGTAACAAAAACCGCTAAGAACGTGTATTTTGACAACCGCTACCATCTAAAAATGTGCGACAACCGCCACCAGTCCATGCCAGGCTGCGAATTCACTAAATATAGATTAGTGGGATGAGTAGATATTGATGGTGTGTAGCTGTAGTTTAGAACGGGCCAAACTGCTGACGGTTGTCACCGATGGCGATTTACAGGACACCGATCAGGCAGTTTTATACTTCGTGTGACTAAGTTCAGGCGAATTTACTTCATTATTTAAAAATCAAGACACAAAAGTATACTTAATATAGGCCGGAAATGAAGGACCAAAAGAGGGCAAAACCCAGGGGGCTCAGTGGCACCGGGTGTGTTGTAGCGCCCTCTTGCATTCACGCGTGTGCCTAAATAGAAATCGGATGACGTCACGAGATTTTCATCTTATTCCCGCTAACCCGTGGATTTTCGAGATGAAATGTGCTCTTTTTGGATTATGATTGGGCTAAATCCGACTCTAACGTCAACAGTAGTTATGAATTTTGGCACGAACTTGGCATAATTATAATAGTGTACCTACGCTACAATAAATTACTGGAACGGGACAGACGCTTGCGTCATCAAAGCTGTCATCCCAAACGTTCGTTAATTTTTATTAGCAATAAATTTACAAGGTGAACGTACTGCAGGGAATTCAGCTCAGACGTGCACAATGGGTCTCCCCGAGTTCCACTCACCAAGCGGATTTCCCTTCATTTCCTGAAACCCTTCGCCTGGAGGAGGACCTGCGTTGTCAGGTCGAAATGAGATTTGCTCGCCTTAACGCTGAAATTACTTCCATATTGCCGATCCTTCTTCTTCACTCCGTCCCACCCGCAGCAAACTTTGTCGGAATTCAACAGCCGCCGGTTCTCCGATTTCAGAGCAGCGTCGGGACTACCAGGCGTCACCACGTGGCCTTCGAAACAATAATTCATCACTCGGAGCAGCGTTTTCCCGGTGTTTTCATTTTGTTTTCGGCGGTACTGATATTGAAAGTTGTGTTTCCTATTTGGGGTGGGTGGCATTTCGTAGGTGTTCGACGTTTTGATCGATCTGGAAAGTTTTGGAGCGTTAGGAGTCGGACTGGCCCAGTTGGGTTTCCACACGTCGCACACTGAACTGGCATGTTGATATCCGATTGTTGCATGAGCAAGGCGGCCGTTCGCGCTGTTCTCCTTCGTTTTCACAAATTTCCGCTGCACCGAAGGAATTACTTGAGCATCTTCTTCCATTTGACCTGTCCCGCCAGGATGCCTTTGAGTTCCCTGAACACTGTTAAATTTATCAAATTCAACGTTTTGAGTTGTTTTGGTTGAACTGACAAGGTGATGTACGATGCCTTTAGAATCAAAGCGATCGGCAGTGCTGTTTTCGGTCGTTTTCCCAAATTTCGGCTGCACTTGCATAATATGACCTGACCGTCCGTGGCAACTGGTCAACTTATCAAATTCAGCTTTTTGTGTTGTCTTAATGGCAATGCGCTCAACAGCTTCGCTACTTATTTTCTTCATGGTTGAAATCCGATGAGAGGCATATTGAGAGTTTGCGGACTTCGTCATTTCTCCATTCAAATTAGTCAACATTTTTGTTAATTTCAATGCTTCGTCGATCTTTCCATGTCTGTTTGAAAGTGGCTGCTTCTGTAGTTGGTTGCATACCGGCCTAGTGAACTTCCTCATCATACTATCATCAATTGAGCTGGATGATGATGTAGTCTCCTTCCCCTGATTACCGGTAACCAGATCACCCTTCGAATGACAATCTTTCACTACCTCGACCAGTGTTTGTGGGTTCGTTTGGTCGTCCCGTTTCTGGACAATCTGAAATAGGTTTGATTCGGAAATGGGCTCCACAGAAGCTTTTTTCTCACACCGGACCTTCCGGCTATCAAAAATTATGCCACCGCTGCCGTCTTTTTCTGAAGTTTGGCCTCGTTTGGGCAGACCCCAATACCGTTTCTCTGGCGGGGTAATACGTGAATCGTAATTTTCATATCTAACACATGTATCGGATGTTGTCCGGAGTAAGTCTGGTTCATACGGATCATATTTATAAAGCGACGGAACGCATAAGAATCCTTCTATTTTGTATTTCTTGATATTTCTTTTCCATGATGCATCTATGTCCCATTTCTTTCTCGATTCGTTCAACTGAACTGGCTCTTGACCAATCAAATCTTCGAGAGAACCACACTACATATGGAATGAACGGAATTCATTACTTTCAGAGATTGATTCAATTTACGGGAATGAAATTATACGAGATCAGATAATTTACTCTCTTATTAATTATAAACTGTATCACGCTATACAACGCTGCTAAGTGCAACCAAAATTCTGCAATCAAACTTCAGTGTATCATCATAATAACAGTACAACTGCTGTGAAGCTGGCCTGAAGAGAAATATCATCGGAATTTTTTAATTCCGTTCAGGTAATATTTTTATAATAATTATTATAAAAGCCAAGAAGTTTGGTACTTTCTGGCTAGGAGTACGTAATCAATATCGTATCAACATTATATCGCCGACTGAGAACCACATTTTGGCGAAATTGCCTTTCCACTATCACGACTGGAATATAACTCGATTCGCCACTGGTGCGCGCAGTTCGTAGTTCATGTCCCCAACTAATCCAACGACGGATGCCGCTTTCTTCGTGTTAGACAATAATATTCTTTTTAGCGCTATTTGAAGGAAAGTGGTGGTTCCTGCGTTTAGTTTCGTGAATTAGGTTCCCACAGCCTATCCCATACATAATATTTTCCCGTGCTTGTTGCAACTGCTGCATTTCTGCCAGGTTGACGTTAAGAAAATGGGGGGGAAAAATCCTTCTCAGAATCGGGAAAAAGTTAATTGAACCGCTAAAAAGTCAGGACTTATACTTTAATAACTCTTTTTTTATATCAGGGATTGGAGAAGAACACTTTGTTCTGTTCCTTATCATGTTGCTTTGGGGTGTATTCGTTTACCTGTATCTTGTTAAGTTGAATAAAATGAACCATACAGTATTGCTGTTCTGACGAAAAAATGGGGTTTTTCTACACAATAAAACATATTTTTAGAAATCCAGGGACGCGCCAAAAAACGAAAAACTCAAAACGACCCAAACGCTGTTTACACGACAGACCAAATAGGTTTTTTTTTACCACCACCCTCCCCGTAATAGGCTCTCTGGGGAGGGGGGGAGTTTCTAAGAGTAGGTTAGAGAGGGTTTTAATAGCGGAAATTTAGCACACTTGCTCACTAGGGCTGCCTGAGGAAATGCCCATAATCTATCAGAATCCGATCTGATTTAGTAGAAGCCGAGTTATAACGATTAGACAATTTATGTTCTTAATTATAACCCAATTAAATAATATTATAACCATGTTATATATATTTACTTATATAATTAGGTTATAATTAAATTATAACCTAATTAAATTTAACGTAATTGGCGTCATCACGATCGGAGCGCTGTAACTTTCTTGTATTATATTCTGCAGCGCTAACAGAAATAGTTAAAATATATATTTTTTTAAATGTTCAAGCAAAATTTATCAATTTTTTTTGGAAACTAAAAAATGTTGAACCAATTTTTCAAAACAAATAAAATTTGAAGAAAAATTGAAGAAAAATTTCTGAAATAAAATAAGATGGACAATAATTTTTACTGAGAAGAAAATGTTTACAGGGACAAAATTTTAGGAAAAAATTTGAGTGGGAAAATGAATTAAATGGGAAATTTTTAATGACATAAAAAATGTTTACCAGGGGAAAAAATTGCATGGGAAAAAATGTTAGGTACCTACGTATTTAACTGGGAAAAAAATTATACAAAAAAATGCCCCAAGCAAAAAGCTCCCGTCAAACAGCGCTGAAAGAAATTTCAAGGTTTTTTGGGAGGTTTCTATACTTATATCCAATAGAGGGCGAAGGAACAGGTTTTTTTTTTGTATTCTTGGTTTGACGTACATAGGGCACCTCAAATACTTCACCTTTTTCTTGTCGCTTTCCAACAGTGGTAGAAGCAGCCTTTCAAATAGGCATTTCTCTTCCAATTCATTTTCTTGCGGTCCTTGCCCGTAATTTAAGCTGTTCCGACGCCCCTTGACGTTCCTTCTACTTTCGAAATACTCCTTTATCCGGTACTGGCACAATTTGAACACCTCCCAACGCTTGAAGTATTGCTTGAATTTGTCGTCCGCCTTAACCCTCCAGTTGTGCACCCTTCGACTCATACACCGAACTAATGGTGTGATAGTTGCTGGATATAGCTGAATAGGTTGTGATATGCTATGAAATTACCCCAGCGCTTAAGGAAGTCCAGTGACAACAATAACAACAGTAGGTACCCCCGGTGCTGGTTTGATCGATTGATTCTAATGAATTTACATCCTAGCCGTGCATGCATGTAACTACGAGTTGCTATCCTCATATCTCCTCTGTGGTAACGTGAGTCGCTTCAGTTATCTATTCGAGAGGTCAAACCATCCCAAATAATGACGTCAATATTAATTTAACTTATGGATATTGATTATTTTAGAACGTCCATTAACATTGAGAATTAAAATTCTTGAGTATGATGGGAGTGACCGTCAGACTGTTTCGTACGAGTTTTACATTTGACGCGTATAATCTTATCCCTGCTAGTTTTGAATAGTGCTCGATATTGGACGGGGACTGGACGCAGAGCATCATATAGGTGTAGGTATGTTTAAATATAATGAAGGCAAGAATGGCTGTAATATTGCCATTCGCTCATTGCATTTCAGACTTTTCTGAACACAGTTTTTTAGGTACGTGGCCGTGTATATGCGAGCCCACGCATCTTTTTAACACGAATAACAATAATTTTTTCACACACCGTCCAAAAACAGAACGATATAATAATTGTATGTATCGTTATTTATATTTAAAATTTTTGGTAACAACTAGGTGGGTGATGGAGACTGGCGCCTCTTCACACACACACGCACACACACACACATTTTGTGAAAAAATTCCATATATTATTATGTTATAGCAATATCCTTTATAACATGATAAGGCATTGCATTAAGTTTTGAAGTGTTTTCAAGACATGTGTAGTACCTTCATAGAAAAAGGCTTGGATCCTCCAGTCAAGTCAGAAAATGAGTCAGAAGCCAAGTGTCATATCAAGCAAGAATACTATGTACACCACAGTGCGTTGTCCATGTAATGAGGAAAAGTATCTTGAATACCCCCACTTTCACATTCGCTCGCATACGAACAAACCTTAGTGATTCAATTGTTATCTATTGCAGCTTTATTGCAGCGTGCATTGCAACGATTAGAGCGGTTACTTTTTATGGCTGTTGCCGTTCACAAGGGATGGGCCGATATCTTTATTTCCCGTGCAAACAAGGTAGATATAGATGGATTAGTGGGGGTATCATAAAATAATATTAGTTTTCTTCAGAAGTAGCGGAACCGAGCGAGTAAATTCCCTAAAGAATCGTCGGAACCAAGATGTTCACTGACCTGGGGAAGCAGAAGGGACTGGTGTTTTTCGGCGTGTTGGCTTTCTTAGTAGCGGTGATAATTATCTTAATATGTTGCTTGGATTTCAGCGGTGGACCCTCGACCGGTACGGAGATTCTGGCTTCGGTTCCATTCATTGTAGGGTAAGCTATGCTCATATTATCAATTCTTTATGAGGCTCCGGAGTGACGTCCTTACGTACAATACTAGGCGTGCAGGGGACATCCCAAGGGCAAGGCCCACTTGACTACGTACTAGTATCAGAGAAGCCCCCTGTAAATATTCAAGATGCAACTAAGGAAGATGCACTTATACTGCCTATACAGGGTGTAACAGTACTGTCCGCTAAAAAAGGATAAATATAGATTCCAAACTAATTAGCAACAAAAAGTTCCATGATTCGTTTCCGAGTAATTTCGATTTTAAGATTTTTTTCCGTGTTCCCAACCTTCTATCGTAAAAATGGCCACAACACCCCTAATTTACACAGAAAAAACGTCTGCCAATTCGAGTAGGCAGTATAGCTTCCTCACATGAATCACATGAACGTATAGAATAGTTGGGTAGGTTCATTTTGGTACGGAACCATCTGTGATCGAACCCACCTGTACCCTCAAAATTTCAGCTCTTTACTATTTTTCGCGTAGTTAGAAGCGTTACAAGGAAACGCGCAAAGTTTCATGTTCGCGCATACGCAGACGAATGAAATTCTTATAGAAAAATCAAAGAATTATTCTTGATCGACCCACCAAATCTCAGCTCATTTCAACGATATGTAAAGTAGTTACGGGCGTTTCAAGTATTTCACGTTTGCGCATGCGCAGACAAAACGATTTCCATAAGTTTGAAACGGGATCATTGGCGATCCAACCCGTGTGTACCCTCAAAATTTCAGCTATGTACGACTGTTTTTCGCGATGTTAGAAGCGCCACAAGGAAATGGTCAACATTTCATGTTCGCGCATGCGCAGACAAAAGTTACAGTACGATTCCAATGAAATTCATTTGAATCTATCAAAGTATTATTCTTGATCGACCTTCTAAGTTTGAATTAATTTCAACGATATTAAGGGTAGTTATGAGCTTTTCAATATTTTACGTTTGCGCATGCTCAGCCGAAAGTTACCGTACTTTTTCAATGATTTTGGTATGGGACCGTCTGTGACCCAACCCGCACCTACCACACAAATTCCAGCCCACTTCGACAATTATTTCGAGTAGTTATTGGCGTTACAAGGAATTACCAGACAGACAGACATGGAACCAAAAATGTTCCTCGATGTCTGAAACGCAAAATGGAAGTGGACATTTTCATTTTGGAACACATCAATTTTTTTTCTCAATCACGAATCCAAGGCTTCCCTACGTTCGGTAGTGAGGAAGCAAAATAAAGTTGATAATGTTGGAAACAGTGTTAAATTTCCTATTAGGATATGGGCCTTACATAAATTTTGGAGTAAAGTCAGCTGGAGGAAACTTGGACAGAAAAGAAGATGTTCTCAAATGTTCATAATTACTGCTATTTTCTCAAATGGCTCTACGCCTCAAAACTAATGGATGCTTGAACGTGCGCGTGACGGAAAAAACTTCCTCGGGATCTCGGCTCTTTAGCGTATGGTTATTTTTAATTTTACTGCACTAATAATAATAATTAGGGGAGAAAATCACGTTTGAATGCAAAAAATCGTGTGTATTTCGAGTAAGCCGAGTGTTTTAGGGTATAATTATTGACTGGACTCGATCTGACCGCTACTTGTTAGGTATGAGGACCATGAGGAGTTAGGTATTGTTTTCTATGTAATTTTTCAAACGTTGGCACTCCCGAACCTCGTAAAAAAAAATTAAAAAACCAGTTAGAACGTAATCAACTGGTAAAACCCCTGCCAGTTGTTTATCTTAGAACGGCGTGACACACTAAAATTCCAGTCAAATGAAAATAACTGCATTTGTTAAAAAAATCAGCTAAAGACGATGTTGGGGAGAGGCTATTTTGGACGTCCTTATTAGCACCAAGATGTACAGCCATAATCCAGAAAATTTGAGATAATTTTCTCTTCAGCCCAATTCTTCGTCTGCTTGAATGTACTCCAAAATATTATGTTAGGGCCATGGATTCTGATATGAAATTTAACGTTCTTTCCAACTGTGTCATCAATTTCACTTTTGCACTGTAAATTAAGGATGTAATGGCGATTTTTGTGATGGAAGTTTGAGAACTCGGAAAAAAATATTAAAAAATATAAATACCTTGAAAACGAAGCGTTTCTTGAAAGATGCCAGGTGGAACATTTTGTTGACAACTAGTTGCAGAATCGATCCCTGAAGGTTTAGCGGGCTGACCGCCTGTACCGTCCTGTACAGCCTGTATGGATTGGACGAGTTTTGGCAAGTAAATTTTAATATGTAACACACGTAATCTAAACCACATGGTGAAATGAATGATTATCATTAATAACGTACAGTATGAATGCTTGGATAATCATTTTTAGGAAAAGCCAATGGTCGAGGCTACTTTCAAATGGGACAGTCAACAACATTGTGGGGGACCCATGGGATTTCCAAGGCCTGACTGCTAGCTCAGTAAATGCACAGGTACCTCGATGTCCTTACTTTTTACATTTTTCATTGCCTTCTGCTAGCTATTTCACTTCTCCTCAGTTGTATGTAACTGCTACAAGTTGTCCCACATCTCCTTTTATAGCTAATCTAAACTTTCCCTGTTGTTACATAACAGGTCTCCCCAGTCCTCTCATGTAATCCCAGCTGTTCAATTATCCATTGCTGTCCCACAACTCTCATTTCCAAAGGTTACCTCGATCATATCAGCTCCAACAGTTGTGGTCCCTTCCATATTATTATTACCTGTGTACTACTGACCCAAATTCTTCCAGCTGTTCCCAGCACCACCTTTGTTGTTCCTTTGCTTTGCTTATTGCTTATTCTTCGCTGCCGAACAGCTTCCACATAGGTATATGTAGGTATTGCTTCTTCTTTGCTTGCAATACATTTTCTTTTCATGCGACTGTCATGAACCTTCGTTGTCTTTTTCAGTTGTACAGCGTGGGCGCATCAAATTGTTCTCAGGCTCAATATAAAGATGCTGTGGCCCAGACGTTAGCGCATATCGACGTCATGATTCGAGTTTTGGAAAAATACCATAACAATTTCAAACCCGCTGTGTCTACTTCAGGTACTTATACTCCTACTATTACCGCAGTTTTGTGGGTTGTGAGCAAAATCCAACATTGAAGTACCTACACGCTACACAAATAATTAATGTGTATTATGGAAATTAAATTAAATTTCACTTAAAAATGAATTGCATTTTTGTAGCAACTATATAAAATTTGATGAAAAACGCACATTGATTTCTTCTTTAAATATAGAAGTGTCAGAATTTCTGTAAAGGAATGAGGACTATTAGTCTTAATTTATTTAAAAATATTTGTAGATATTTACTCGGCAAGACTTCTGTCAAAAGTAGCAGGATTTTTGGCTGTCGATGGCGGGTACGCGCTGGATTCACGATTGTCGGTTCTAAGAGACTACTACAGGTTCGAATGCCAATAAATTTAAAGCACCAAAATTAATGCAGATGTATAATATAAGAACGGTAGCTACTTCTTGTTATTTAAACAAGAAGATTTGGGTACCTAACGTAATTTTAAAAAATGCTGGTCCCACCGTGTGGTTTTAAATAAAGGATTCCTCCATTTTCGTCTTTGTAGGCTAGGAGTTCGGTGCGTGGCTTTAGGGGGACTGTGCAGCACGCCTTGGTGAGTGTACTACATTTTAGTAACGGACTGATTAATGGATGAAAGTTAAAGAATTGTTGTTTCTCCTACCTATTTGAGAGATTAGGTACCCTGCTCCTAATCTCGGTAGTAGGATACGAATTTGACTGTCAGTCAGAACTTCGAGAAGATCTAGGGAGATCTGCCTGCATACTTAGATACATCGTACCTGTTAAATTTCATTTGAGGAAATTTATCTACACCAAAAAAAAAAAGTGTGCTGATCGTTTTCTCAATCGCACACTTGGTATTTATGGAATGCCAAGAAACAAAGAAACAATGATAGATTTTCCTTTGTGAATTTAGACCTTGAGCAGTTACATGGTGATTGGAGGAGGTATACACCTGCCCGGAAAGGATTTAGCCAAATTTTGGAGGATGGCGAAACTACAAACTGATGAACAAGTGCTGAAACTGCACAATTTACTTTTTTCTGGACAACCTGAATTGATTGAACTACGATTAACAGATGTATACAATAATTAGAAAACAGTGAATATGTTTTCATGCGAGCACCGGTGCGGATTATATTCATGGTTGATGATATTATATTATAGGAATAATGAAATAAGCTACTAATCATGATGGGAAACAAATATAAAATAGTGGTATACTCGTTACGTACTATCTTCTTGTCATTTAGGTATAATAATTAATTTCTCATCTATAATGCATTTTACGATGTACTTATATCTACATTTAGGTCCACGAGCTCGATAGACACAGCCACAGCCGACGTCTTGCTTGATAACTTTGGAGTGGTAAGCGAGCAAAACTATACAGAAATATGTTTTGATAGTTTTTATGGCATCATTCGGTTGGAATTCAAACTAAAATCTTGTCGAAAGAATTTTCAATCCTATGTACTGCTCATTGTTGATACGCGCATGCTTATATTTGAAGGATTACTCGTACAACCTCATGCCTATCAACTACCTAGTCAACAAGCCAACTCGGCCGTCCCTTAAGCATTTTTCAGTCGTGGGATCTGGTTCAAAAGTACCTACGTAGTTACATGCCATGGCATTTCAAACTAAATGATTCAATTTTATATTTACTGTCTATTCAGAGCGTGGTAGAAGAAATGAACAGGCTTGGGATCCTTATCGACTTAACGGGAAGTAACAAAGCGATTCAGCTAGAAACTATTCAACGGTCAAGTGCACCAGTCGTGAGTACCCACCTGCTCCATCGGAAAAGTCCCATGATGAATAATATAGATATAGGGTTTGCATTTTTTAAAGTCTCACGATGAATAATATAGGGTTTGCATTTTTTATTAAACATTTTACTAAAATTTAATTAAACCTTTTGCCAAATGATTTAAACCTTTTGCCAAATGAATTAAACCTTTTGTCAAATTTCTGTCTGTTGGATTATCTCTCAGGTCGTGACACTGTCACATGAGGTTTAATAGGAAAGTTAAAAGGTTTACCTAGTTCAATTGACAAAAGGTTCAATTCAACTGGCAAAATATTTAATTCATTTTGCGAAATGATCAGTTCATTTGACAAAAGGTTTAATTCATTTGGCAAAATGTTTAATTCATTTGGTAAAAGGGTTGATTAAAAAGGCGAATCAAGCATTTATGAACTATCATGGTGAGCCATCGAAGATTTCAACCCGTTGTTTTATTAATTTGTTTTATTATTTAACTCTTCAATAATTTTATTCTCTGAATAGATTTTCACGTCATCATCATCGAGCAACCTCACTGCTCATTATATGAACGTGGACGACGATGTCCTCCGTGCGTTGGTGAGTGATTGCCAGCTCAAAATACGCGTATTTTGACGTAATATTATGTTAAAAACAATATGTTAACTGGTATGACTTGGCTTTAGGCTATGCTTAGGAAAGAAAAATGTTCAGAAAACAAAAAAGTACCTACATCTCCTCTAGCAATGCTCCTCGATTCGCTCGCATCTGGATGTATCACTGGATGTAAGAGTATTTCATCAAGGAAAAAATTTCCTGAGCTGCCTATCGATCAAGTGTTCAGAACAAAAAATCAAGTTATCCTCCCACCACTCCTTTCAAAGAAATACAAAATAATGATGGTTTCTTCTCTGCAAGTTTCAAAAATAAAACATAGTTATCAGCAGGTATAGGTAGGAGTGATTCTAGTACTTATCTAGGTGGTAAAATCAGTAATAAGCGTATGTAACAAATCACTATAAGTAAGCCATTTTCGCATTAAAACTTTTATTTATCTACTACCATATTTATCTACTAGCATTAATGAGTTTTCGTATATTATTATCATAGGGCGCAAGGGGTGGGTTGGTGATGATATCATTCAGAGCAGACCAATGCTGCAGTGACACTAATAACTGTACGGTAGAAAATATCGTTGGTAAGCAATAAATCATAATTGAGCAACCCAGGTTATGGAACTTTTTCGTTAATAATAAACTAAATAATAACAACGTATGTAGTGTAACGCACTAAATATGACATTATGGTTATAGAGCACATCAATCATACGGCTAACGCAGCAAGTAAATCCTCCGTCGGTATTGGAGGGGACGTGGGTATGCCTACTGCATATCCTCAAGGTAAATAACATTCGTCATGTGTGAACTATGTTTTGAATTTCTGATGATGAGCTATTATTTCGAATAATTCAGAAGTGCGTAATCGGTCAGTATCATTCCAGGTATCTCGAATTCCACCGGATATGCAGGCGTATTTGAGGCGTTACTAAACGGTGGTGCATGGTCGATATCTGAGCTGCAAGGTCTGGCAGGGAACAACTTCATAAGGGTGATGGAAAAAGTGGAGCAAGTAAGTGGATTGTACCTCCACTTGTGTAGATTGTATTGGATAGCTTCTCACATTGAGGGAGAGGAAGTGGTACGAAGCTTCAGGGCAATGAAATAACTAACACAAAAAAGTAATAGTTGCGAGTTTTCAATGAACTGCTTGTGGGAAAGGCGGGTTTACATTTTTTGACCACATACATATTTATATGGAGCAACGTTCGAGTAAACAGCCATTCCAGGGGGCCTATTCACTAAAATAGATAGTGAAAATAGATTATCTATTTTGAAAATCTCGAGGGAGAGATAGTCTCTCCCTCGGGAGACAGTCTCTTCAAGTGTCTCCCAGGTTCTTCAATTTTACTGAATAACTCTCAACCCGTACCTACTCAGACGTTTTTACTCATGAATCGATAATATGTATATATTTTAATGAACAATCGACTTACCTTTAAGGTATGAAAAAACATACATCAAAATGACCAATATGGTAGCCGATGAACGACCTAATTAGGTGTCTCTCTGAAAGAGATCGAAAATGCCAAGTTGCCAACTCTTTCTTTTTGAAGTGACTGAATAACCCTGTCATGGGGGGTTAGCGAATAAGCCCCCAGCAGTGCGATTCTGCAACTCGGTATGGCATCGTAACGACGATGAAATATCGTTAGCATAACAAAAAATATCGATGCCACTAAATACCGACGATTGGCATTCTGTAAGGGCTCAATAGCGTCAGCTATCGCTTAATCGTCGATAAATTGTCGTTGCGGGGTCGTTTGCATTTCGACGGCTCTAAACCCCCCCGTTATCCGTACCGAAAGCTTGTTACACCCAAAAAACTTGGCTTGACGTTGCTTTTCGGCGGTAGAAAGTTTTACGGTAAGTGTTTAACGTAACGGTAAGTGTACCTACTTTTCTTTTGGCATATTTTTTCAATTTTATTTGACGTAATAAGCCCAATGTACCTACTCACCTACAAGTTAGTGACTTAATAATTTATGGCAGCGATGTCATAAAAAAATCGTAATAAATAACTTAAACGTTAAAATTACTTGATAGGTAGGTAGTTAGCAAGTTAGTGATATGGAAGACTTCTATAAGTGATATAGTCTATTTAACTTTTTATAATCGCATTTCACCATATACCTATGTAGTTGTTACCTACCTACCTACCGTATTTTTTCGTGCGCTTATGAATTTTGGATAATAATCTCAGGCATTATGACGCTCGAATTCCTTGCTTGGGAATTAAAATTCTGCAAGAAAGGAAACAGAGGTGCCTATCGCCCTCGGTTTGAAAGAAGAGTGCTACGATATGGGCAAAATCCTTATTCCCTTGATCCCTGCATGTTCAGAAAAACCTTTAGGATAAGTCGACACTTGGCCATGAACCGAAATTCGACCATTGCTCCAATGCTCCAGATTGAATGGATTATCCCCTGAAATCCAGGTACGTGCCTACCTAATTTTGCTGTATATACCGATCCCCTACGTTTTCTTTAATAAATGCAAGTGACCTTAATAAGTTGTTAATTAACCTTCCATTTGTCGCATGTATTTTTTCCACAAGGATTGTCGCATGGACCTGTGAGGTGCATCCGCACTTTTTCATAGCTCACGACTACCCTATTGGCCAGATATAACGAAAATATGATAAATATCAATGGAGAAAGGTAACATGGGGTTTCGGAAAGAAAATGTGCTGGCTAAACTGTGTTTAAAATCCCAAGTTTAATAACAAACATAAAAATTTAAGGATTTAACATTTTTAAAAATAAAAGGCTCCCAATGCCTTGTAAATTTTGGTTAGGTTGGTAACACATTAGTAATCTGGATAACGTAAACGTATGTAAATCAGTCTTACCCTAGCATTGACATAATTATATCAGTCTCATGAAAAAAGAATAGGAAGAAAAAACCAAATTGAATCGTAGGTATCAAGAAAAATAATCACATCAGGCTCGTGAAAAATAGGAAGAAAAAATCAAACAGAATCGTAGCAAGAAAATAAATCGCTTAGTCAGACACATCACTTGAATCAGTTGAATCATCTCCTCCCCCCCGTTCACTAAAACATTTACCGCACAGGGGAGAAATATGCTCCAGACACAGGTACTCACCACAGATCGCGCACGAGTACTTGGTGCTCTTTCTTTTCTTCTCCACGTAGCAGAGCAGGGTCCACAGCGTTTTCTTTTTGTGCCTGCTGTTTCATTTCCTTCTTCAGCCTGAGCAGCACCTGTGGGTGGATTCTGGAATGATGATGACATCTTGTCTCGGAGTCCCCTAGGGAGCGGGTGTCGTGGATGAAGCACGCCGCAATATATGGGGTTTCACGAGCTCTTTGGCTGACTGCCGCAGGAAGTGTCGACGACTTTTGATTGTATTCTTGTTTCCCTTGTAGATTACTTGTGCATTTATGCCAACAACATTGAGCATGGAAAAGAAGACCACCATTGGCCAACGGTTCACATTTCGAGCAACATTGTATGTGGCACAAAGCTTGTCTACCGTGTCCACTCCTCCTTTTGTTTGGTTGTAGAATGTTATGATTTCAGGCTTTCGTGCATCACCCGCTTCAGCGTCAATAGTGCCATCAAAATGCATGCTGGATACCAATATAACATTTTTTTTCGGCGCAGGTACGTAGGACACCATTGTTCCCTCCTTTCTGAATGCAAAAACACTGCTTTTCACTTCTCGGTTGGTGACAACCTTCAATTCTTTAGGGATTTGCCACTTGTTCTTTTTCAACGTTCCAACAATGGATAACTTTTTTCCCTTCAACTCTTCCATGAGAGTGACATCACAAAACCAATTATCTACCGTTACGTTACGGCCTGAGTTGGAAATTGACGCAGTAAGTCTTCTGACGACATCAACACATTTGTTGCTGATTTCAAATGGCCCTGGTGGTTGTTTACCTGCATAAATTTCGAGATGGTAAGTATAGAATACTTTGGCATCAACCAACGCAAAGATCTTGATACCATAACGCGCAGGGTTTTTGGGCATATACTGCCTGAAAATGCATTTACCTCGAAATGCCTCAAGTTTTTCGTCAATTGTGGTATATTCACTGAGAGAGTAGCAACTTTTGCAATTCCCATTGAATTCTTCAAATATGTCTCGAATTGGTGCTAGCCGATCAATCGATCTTCTTTCACATCTGGTATCTCGGTCATCAAATCTCAGACATCTCATGAGAAAGCGAAAACGGCGCAAATTCATTGTCAGTCTGAAAGTTTCAACCCCATCTCCACTTGAGTCCCATAAATCTTCTAAATTCATTCTAGACCCTCTAAAAGTGCCAGCTAGGTACAGGAGACCAATAAATGCGATGATCTCAGTGGCGTCAGTCGGTAAAGCATACCGACTTCTTGAAAATTCACCATTCACACTTGCGATGTACCGGTTTGTGTAGGTGACAATACGATCGAGCATTGACCGACTGATCAAGCAGAGCCATGTATCACGGATAGTCTCCACATCTTTGGCTGGACCAGTGACTCCAGGAAGATGAACAAGTAAATTTTGCTTACCTAGCTTTTTTCGGTTGGAGAGCGGGGTTTTCTTCCAATCCATTTTTTCAATCACCTTCTTGTTTTGAAACCGCTGTGCTGTGAAATGATCTCCAGCTGTCTCTTCTTTGTCAGATGAATCCTCATCAGCTGAAACCTCATCACTCTGCTCCGTATCACTGTCTTCATCTCTCTGTTCGTCTTCAATTTCTTCGCAGTCTGTGTCAGGGTCGTCATGAAAATCATCTCTATCATCATCATTATCGAATAGCAGACGGTGTAGCGCTTCCACATCTTCATCATCCATTAGATTCACCGTGATCTTTTCACTCGCCATCTGAAATAAAAATGACACATGAATTGTCGCATGTACCTGACAGGTGCAAAGTGCGTAAAAGGGGAAAATATTGAATGTTTCCCTATTCAAATGATTACTGCACGTTAGGTACACAAGTAAAAACCCAAAAAAATAAGAATTATTCAAGAAAAAAATAGAAATCTAATTTACTTACTTCGATGGTCGCAAGCACCTGTGAGGTGTTTTTGGTGTCTATCTAGCTAATGGCACATGCCACGGAGCCCAAACTCGCACTGTCTCTAGGAAAAGTGATTTGAGGAGGATAGGCAGAGGGGCATCCTCCCCACTCTTCTCGTTCAGATAGGGGAGTGAAATATCGTTCACTATGCACCTGTGAGGGCCATGCGACAATTGGAAGGTTAATAAGAAAATATAGGATTTTGAAAATAACGTAAACGTAGGTAGTTATTCATTCACTTGCATATTTATCAGAATTTCCGAGTAGGTACCAATTATAAAACATAAATTTCAACCAAATCATACATGAATTTATACAAATAAATTTGGCATAATACATAGGTATTACATTTAAGGTAAAATCGGTAAAAACGTAATTAATACCTCGACGATACAACAAATTGAAATAAAACCTATCCCAACTGTCAAGTGATCTCAAACTTCAATTTTTGACTTCCAAGGTGTGAGCATTTATTTCGGCCACCGAGTGAATTCGGGGGATTCAATACACTATCTGACTCCGGCGGACACACACTCTTTAATTCATTTCATCATTGCTTATCACCATGGAAACGGAATGAGTTCCAGTCGATTGCTCGCCCTAGACTCAGATTTCGTGAGACAAGCTAACGAAGTTGGTATCTCATTCTGCAACGACAGTTTGTTATTCAAGTTCGGTATCATAAGTTCCTGAATACCAATTTCGCTATCCGGGTGTCGTTACACGAGAGGGATAGCGACACCGACTCCATACCGACAATAAGGTAGCGAGTTGCAGAATCGCGCTACAGGCTGGGGCTTTTGGTCCGACTGCCCTGCCAGCGTCGCGGACGTGATCAGCTGTCCTCCAATGAGAGGATCAGAATTCGAACTGATCATTTCGCTCTTTACTTGGCTACTCATTGCCTCACCCCCTTGAGTGGAGATGGGTTATACGTTCGACTGTTCATTGAAAAAAGGATGAACATTAGATATATATTTATCCTACAACAATATTTTCACAACTTATCGGGGAAAAGACAGAAAGTAAGTCAGTAAGTTGGCATTTCTCTAGACTTAGTCGCAGGGTTTTTTATTAATAATTGTATCAACTAGGATCTACTGAGATGAAAGTAAATTCTAAATATTGTTGCAAAAAAGGTCATACGAAGTTGAAACTCCTCAATATTTTGGTTTAATATTATCAAGATACAAACACGTGAGATGTACCACGATTAACAAAAAAAAAAAAAAAAATCAAATTCACTGGAAATAAAAGGACTAGGTAATAATATTGTTATTATGATTGTTCAAAAATGTCAGACTCCATCTCTTCCACAGCACTCCACATACTGAAGAGAACAAATTCACTGATTGGTTCAAGATTAATTAGTGTAATTCAAGTTTTTTTCTCAAGACTGAGGAATTGAAAGTAGGTAGGTAAATACTTACTAGGGACTGTGAAGTAGTACTTCCACAGCTGCTGTACAGAATGTAGACCCCCTTACCCATTGTGCGGTAGGTAGTGCTGGAATATTTTGAAAAATCATAGAAAAAGAACTATTTATTGTAGGAGAGTGCGGTTGGTCTTAGAATGGAACACACTTTCACTTTAAAAGATAAACAGAAGTCATGGGTACTCCCAATTTGTGTGGAAAGGAAGGTACCTACCTATACCTTAAAATATGCTTAAAATTGCACCAGTGCAGAGAACACTGGTGTACAATGCAACTTTCAAACTTTAACTACTTCTAGGATCTGTTCACTATGTTGACAAACTAAATTATTGAGGCATAAGCACCGTACATCACTGCTCCAATCTCCATAAAATCCTCTCTGAGAGGCGCACAGCTGTTGTATACCATTACGTGAATAATAAACATTAATCGGTGAATATAAACACTCAAAACTAATAAAATTCTCGAAAGGTATTGAGAAAAATTATGTTAAAGATGCGAGATGCAACTTTACCTACCAGGTATTGCGAAGTTCAACCGAGTCCATCGGCCCGGTTCTCAAACGCCCGAATTTCCTTCTTCTATCCACAATAAATGATCCATCCAATATACCGATAAGGGCTACGAGTTGTTGACTAATTATATTCCTTTAGGTACTTGTACTTTTATCCTTCCCCCGAGCTACGAATATAACGTGATTTCTCGCCCAATACACTCTCTTCCAATTTCATCATTTATTTGTACAGATCAGTAGAACTTTTCCAGTGAGCTACTATGGTTAGAAACGTAGAAAATATACGACCAAGAATAGTTGTTTGGTGAAAGTAGAAAATTTTAGGAAATGCAAGTATGTCGTAGGTAAATCAATGGCAAGAAATTCATTGTTTTGAGGGGTGGGAGCGGATAGGGTGCGGCAGGACGAGTGTATCGTTTGTCAGCAGGAATCCAACTCCTACTTCAATACCGGATTAGAGTTTTGCTGGGATTAATCCAATGGATGTTCCTGGATTAGATTTAACACTTAGTCGACTACAAGATTCTTTAGATAACACCTGCCTTACTCTGTAATGTACTTATGTATTCAACGTGCAAGATTTCCTGTAACATGGCGTACACGAGAACGAACAAATAGCGTCTTCCAGCTACTTCCTTTCTTCAAAATACACGTTTATTTACTTTCGAGTTACTCACCCGAACATATCGGACGCAGAATAAAATTTACCATTTCTGGTTCGTCAGTAGGAATTTCCGACTGGTTTTTATGTTCGACTACAGCATCATTGCTGAGAGCTGCTTGCTGCTTGCTGATTGCTTAACTGTTTTAGTACAGCCGCGTATTAATACATGTCACGAATATTAAATATCCTTAACTCAGTTGTATATGTTTTGATCGCAGGTCGCAAAAACTATGAACGAAGAAGGACGCTTACCCAGTGAAATTAAAATTGCTGCGGATACCATTCCAGATCGGGTAAATTATTATGAGCACTTCATAGATATACCTACATTGTCGTGATATCTTCCCAGAACATCACTTCATGTGCAATATTAAGATATCGCAAGTCTTGGCCCAGGTAGTCCGAAAGGGATCTCCCACCATCCTAAACTGACGTTGATGGACGGGGGGAGAGTGGGCAAGGCCCTATAAAAACTCGCCTTTCTCGCGTGTTACCTCATTCTACGCTCAAACCAAGTCAATGAATTCTCTCTCTCTCCTCTCACGCCTCCTTACCTTATATCTAAAAGATCCCAGAATGGTGGAACCGGAAAGGTAAAACTATCCACGAGTGGCAACCACTGGGCATATCCTCCTAGCGTCTTAAGTGGTGGAAACCTCCCTGACTTCCGTCAAAGGTGTTAACCAGAGGCATTAGGTCCGATACCTTTTTCTCCATATCATTCTCATTCACCATACCTCACCTCGCCTTCACCTCTCTCTCTTAGCAAACCACCACATACATAATACCTATTACATCGTGACTTAATCATACAATTAGGGTGAGAGCTGGTGGCCGAGCGAGTTAACTTTCCACCACTAGATGGTTGGGATTGGGGCGGCGCGACTGCAGTTCGTCGGTTCGAATCCCAACGCCCCTCGTCACAACCTCGGGTGGTGAGACAGTGAGTAGACGAGCGAAATGCTCGGCCTAAGATCTGATCCTCTTTAGAGGACAGCTGATCACGTCCGCTACACCGGCAGGGCAGGTTGACGTTATGCTGCACCCAGAAATGGCTGTGTACTTTACACTAGGTACGAATACACTGGGTGTAATAAAGTAGATAATAAAGTTGTCTGATTTTGCTCATTGTGTCTGTGCATTGTTTCAGGCATGTTACTCCGAATCCTCCCAGCAACTCATGACCCAGGGACCCTTACCCTTCGCGGATACCCTCTTGAGTTTCCAACATAAAATGAGTTCCTTTGTTGCCAACACAACAGCGGTAACCAATAATACTGACAATGCTACCGCAAGCAACGGAACAAATAACAGCTCTACCATGGATCCACTAATCACGCCAAATACAACAGACACGCCAGCGGTAACCAGTGGTACTGACAGTCCTACTGTAAGCAACGGAACAAGTACCAGCTCTACCATGGATCCACTAATCACACCAAATACAGCAGACACCCCAGCGGTAACCAACAGTACGGACAATTCTACTGTAAGCAACGGAACAAGTACCAGCTCTACCATGGATCCAATAATCACGCCAAATACAACAGACACCCCAGCGGTAACCAATAGTACTGAAAATCCTACCGTAAGCAACGGAACAAGTACCAGCTCTACCATGGATCCACTAATCACGCCAAATACAACAGACACCCCAGTGGTAACCAATAGTACTGAAAATCCTACCGTAAGCAACGGAACAAGTACCAGCTCTACCATGGATCCAATAATAACGCCAAATACAACAGACACCCCAGCGGTAACCAGCAGTACTGACAATCCTACCGTAAGCAACGGAACAAGTACCAGCTCTACCATGGATCCAATAATAACGCCAAATACAACAGACACCCCAGGGGTAACCAACAGTAATGACAATTCTACTGTAAGCAACGGAACAAGTACCAGCTCTACCATGGATCCAATAATCACGCCAAATACAACAGACATCCCAGCAGTAACCAACAGTACTGACAATCCTACCGTAAGCAACGGAACAAGTAGCAGCTCTCCCACGGATCCAATAATAACGCCAAATACAACAGACACCCCAGCGGTAACCAACAGTACTGACAATCCTACCGTAAGCAACGGAACAAGTAGCAGCTCTCCCACGGATCCAATAATATCGCCAAATACAACAGACACCCCAGCGGTAACCAACAGTACTGACAATCCTACCGTAAGCAACGGAACAAGTACCAGCTCCACCATGGATCCAATAATCACGCCAAATACAACAGACATCCCAGCGGTAACCAATAGTACTGACAATCCTACCGTAAGCAACGGAACAAGTAGCAGCTCCACTATGGATCCAATAATCACGCCAAATACAACAGACATCCCAGCGGTAACCAATAGTACTGACAATCCTACCGTAAGCAACGGAACAAGTAGCAGCTCTCCCACGGATCCAATAATAACGCCAAATACAACAGACACCCCAGCGGTAACCAGTGGTACTGACAGTCCTACTGTAAGCAACGGAACAAGTAGCAGCTCTCCCACGGATCCAATAATAACGCCAAATACAACAGACACCCCAGCGGTAACCAACAGTACTGACAATCCTACCGTAAGCAACGGAACAAGTAGCAGCTCTCCCACGGATCCAATAATAACGCCAAATATAACAGACACCCCAGCGGTAACCAGTGGTACTGACAGTCCTACTGTAAGCAACGGAACAAGTAGCAGCTCTCCCACGGATCCAATAATAACGCCAAATACAACAGACACCCCAGCGGTAACCAACAGTTCTGACAATCCTACCGTAAGCAACGGAACAAGTACCAGCTCCACCATGGATCCAATAATCACGCCAAATACAACAGACACCCCAGCGGTAACCAATAGTACTGACAATCCTACCGTAAGCAACGGAACAAGTACCAGCTCCACCATGGATCCAATAATCACGCCAAATACAACAGACATCCCAGAGGTAACTAATAGTACTGACAATCCTACCGTAAGCAACGGAACAAGTAGCAGCTATCCCACGGATCCATCTAACTCGACGAACGCAGGCCCTTCAACGGTAACTAACAGTCCTACTGGAGGAAATGGAACGAGTAGCGGATCTCCCTCAGATTCACCTATAACGACTACCACCTCTCCATCAACTCAATCTTCCAATGGCGGTTTTTCCATTGACAAGAAACACGTGTGTTCATCTATTCTATTACCAATCATTGCTGCCTCATGGCATATAGTATGACAAACAGTTTTATGAGCGTTAGCTGATATACCATGCAAGAAAAAATAATTATGAATAAAATTGTAGATATGAAGAAGAGCTCATTAAGTTGTACAAGATTCAGAGTGTGGGGTTCCTATCGACTGAGAGATAAATAAATATATAATGCATATTGAACATGAACTAGGTACCTAATATTGTTTATAGTTATTATTAAAATTAAATCCCAATCCGTTAGTAGATGTACTCTGGAGACATCGCTTTGATGCCAAGACATTGCCACTCGAAGAAAGTAACTCAGCTACTCCTCAGGTCCATCAAATTTGTTTAGATCAAATTTTACCGAGTCCCAACCTTCATGCTATCTTTTCTATCATTTAAAGACGCTGAATTCTAATAAATTATTACAAATTCCTATTTAAATCACACATGCTCATTCTATTTACACATTGAAAAACCACAATATACTTTAAAACAATTATTCCGTTTAGCGAAATTTAAAACTTTTAAAACTGGGCCGTAGAAACATTTTTTTGAGGAACTACTTTCTCAGCTTAAATTAAAATATAGCTAATGATGAATGAATGATGATGAATGATGATATTCTGGCAAATCTTTCAAAAGCTTGAGTCCCTATACATAATTTAACAGTCCCTGTAATATAGCTGCGCGATTTCAGAGCAAACGCAGTGATCTTGAAAGAAATGACCAAGATGTCTGTGTTTATGTAATATATAATTGAAACGAGATCAACATACTAATTATGACCTTCAACCACACCTTACCTTCCCACTTATTAGTTTCAGGTTCGAATTTGGTTCTCAAAGAAACGTGCATGCGCAGACAATTCAATTTCAATTACTGAAGTTCGATAGATGAAACTTTTTATGGCACCTGTAGCTCCTAACCCATAGGTATATTTACCCTTGAAATCTCAGCTCTTCACGATCATTCTTTTCAAAACTTCATGGAATTGCGTGTAGCCCTCTGTATTTGCATAAATAAATATGAAAACATAGATACTCGTTAAGGAATTTACCTTCCGTGCTGCCTTATCAAAATCCTTATCACTAGGATAATCCTACTCCTTATCATTACCCACTTCATTGAAATTTCTCCTTTTATGAATCTGACTTCCATTTCGCTTTTCCTTCCAATGTAGAAATAAACGCTTCTAGTATTGCTGTTGTTTCCAGGGTCTAACCTCATCTTCTCTTGGTATGGTGCCCTTAGATGGGGAAGGGCTGCGATATAATTTATACCATACTTAAGTTTTGAGGAAAAAACGGTGGTAGGGCTGGTGACAGATAAATACACGAGTATTAAACTGTCAGGAGGGCGTAGTGAGCCCGAGGCTGTTAAGGTCGGGTAGGACTGCTAGAGGAATTAGACTGGTGTTTTATTGCGGTATTTAGGGCTCTACGCCAAAAAAGAGGGGAACCCTGTTGGAGGTAGCCAAAATGAGTTTCATCTGCTTTACCTAACGTTAGGATTCAATTTAAGTTAGACGATGATGGGGCGTGGAGGACAAACAGTGGTCGTCCTCCTGATTGAATTATTCTGGAAGTTTGGGTTTGGGCAGTGAGGTTGAAACGTTGAAAGGGAGTGATTTGTAACCGTTCCGACGCCCTGAAGGCGACTATTGACTGAAGATCGGGCCTCCCCTCCGTGTCCAGGGTCACAGGCATAATCATTGTCTACTGCGTGACGATCAAACACTTGTTTGACAACTCAGTTCGGCTTTGCTACTCAGCGAATAACAACATTGACTGTGACACACCAAACCCTATAAAACATGAGTTCGTTTTGTTGTTAGTGTTTCATGGTGAGTAAAATAAATAATGAATGTGTATCTATGAAATGAAACGGTAGTTTTAGATACTCAGTAGAAATTAATTGATAAGTATTGAACGAATAGCTTTTAGCAGATGACCGAATAGGTTAAAGGTTTTGTGGTGCTTATGCATTGGGCACATTGCATTTTTTCGGTATGTTTGTTTTTTGGGCATGTGTACTTTTGTGTGCATGTGTACTTAGGCATGTGTACTGGGGGTATGTGCGATTGGAATGATAGTACTGAGTACTACCATTCCAATCGCATTGTAGGGGATGATCAGGATGCTAGCCTAACTAGCGTGATCCCAGAGCATTTCAATAAAAGTGGTTTTACGTTTTAGTCCCATCGGCGCCAGGAATTTCACAGTTGTGCAAATGAGCAGACTAAAATTACAGTTGGTTTTGAAAATTAGTAACGAAACAACGCTCAAAGAAATTCCGGGTACAGGAAATCTCAGCTCGTTCGGATTGTCCATTGCATGAGAGGATAATATATGTATTACCTGTATATGCCTGTTACAAGAAATTGTGGATAATAGGTAGGCAGACAGAAACAACAGCCAGGCATGGATTTAAATTGGTTCCTTGATGTTTGGAGCGAAAAATGCGTACAAAAGTTTTGATATTGGAGCTTCCATACCTACCTACCTTCCGCAGACAGGAAACAGTCACACATCATTGTGGGTCAAATAGGCGAGAACATAACTTCAATGCTGACTCAGTTGCCTCCCTGCCTTGACATTTTCATGCTTTTGTACGACGGATGCCTCATTTCCCGATTTCAGCATAGTAGATTGAATAGGAAAGTACCCACCTCAGTACCCACGTAATTAGATCGTAATGCGTATTCGTAACATTTTCCAGCCGTCATCATGAGAGTAGGTATGTGCTATGCTAACATCAGAATTTTGTGGTAACCATGACCGAGTTTTGGATGTTTCCCTCTTTAACTAACCCATATATTTATACCCATGAACGTGTTATTGACATTATAGTGATTTAGAGAAACTTTTTTAGAGATTGCACCAGGAGTCTTCTGCTTTGTGAGCTGCGTCATGTCCATGAATTGTTAAGTGTATTTTTCGCGTTTTTCGTGTATAGTGGGAATAGTTTTCAGTAACTCCGTTTTGGTTTATTTTTCTGTGAATAATACCTATGTATTCGCTAATCAAAAAACTTTTATTAAAACCCCCTTAATACTTCATTTCGGTCTAAAACATTCGTTATATCGCACACGAGCTCCATTTGGGCCCTAGTTGAGTCCTGAAACTTTGCAGCCCGATCGGAATATACCCAGGGGTGTTATAGGTGAAAAATGGGTGTGAAAATATTTTTTTGGTGTTTTAGTAAAACGAGATTTTGAGGTATGTTTTTCAATGTTTTTTAGGGCGAGAAGACCGAATATGAAGTCGATTTTGACAAGAGAGTGAAGAATTGTAGTTGTAACGAAGGTTCAGCTCCCAAAATTCATTTTTTAATAGTCAAAAACCTGGGAAATTGTCTGAAATCGCCATCAATTTGTATAATAACGCTAGAAAAAGTGTCAACAGGTGAATCAAGGCAATTTCAAATGGCACTATCAATGATCAAAGATAATTTGAAAAAAACAAAAAAAAAGCAAAGAGCCTAATTCGTGTTTTTGGGGACCAAAATTGGTGGAAACCATCACAAATAGCTATTTCAATTATTGCACATGAATGAAACAATAAATGTCCGATAGGTATGTCCGATAGAATAATAAACCCATGTGACAAGGCCTTTGCGTTTTTCTCAAGTATTCAACCAGCCTAGGACTAACAGGAATGATGTGAATCGAGACATAGGACAATGTCAGTTTTCGTAATTATCCATTACTCTTCGTACGCTGTTCTAATCTAGATCAATAAATGCGCCTCGTTAACTAGGTACCTAACGTTAACTACTTGTTTTAACTTAAAAAGTGAAAAAATGGGTTATTCTTGCTTACGTTACAAATGTACGAACCGTATAAGCTAAGCTCAAGTAGGTATATCAAATAGCACGGAATAAACCTCCTCCCATCACGAGTGAGGATTAGAGACCAAATAGAGTTATTCCAAGAGACTTTTAGCAAGGTGAGTGCGGAATCGCTTGGAAGTAGCCGTAGCGGGGGGTTTCGGAATAATTACACTGGCTCACCCGCACTATCAAGAGGAGCACCGTAGGCCCTTCTAATCTTGTGTCAGGTCCTATTAAGGGGCTTGTTAGGCCCAGAAGGTGGTTGTTGTTAGGTAGGGCACTAGTTAGCTATATAAGGTGACCCCTTCTCTATCCCCCGCTACTTCTCTTCCCCCCACCTCTTCTTTCTCCGTACATCCTCTTAAGCCGCTTCGTTCCTCCGGGTCCGGGAAGCTGCCCCCGGCTAACTTTATCTTCTGACCCTCGGCCATCAATTAGTCTCGAGGCCTGGGTGACCTAATACCGGCTAGCGATAGCTTTTGAGGAAGACATCCGTTCGTTCTTAGCAGAGGTGGGTACTTCACCAGTTAAAGTCGGCAAATTGATTTTAACAAGCTCACGAGTCTGAATTTTCTGTGAAAACGATCGGCTGGACGTACAATGCTCCGGGTGGTCTCAAAACATTCTTTAGTTTAAGATAAATTTAAAAAGGTAAAAAGCCATACCCTTTATCGTGGTACCCCTCTATAATACCACTCAGATGTAAATATGTAAGATTTAAACCAATAAACAACAAGGAGAAAGACGAGCTGTACGACGCCTCGGTAGAAGCCCAGAATGGTCCCCCTACATCAACTCCCAACGACTCACAACGGCTGATAACGGCCGTTGATTGACGGTAGATGAGGCGGAGGTACCTTTATAAGGCTCCCGGCTCGTCCAGCTCTTCATTCTACCAACTTCACTGACCGGCAGATAAATTAAAAATCCTATCAAATGAAAATAACACTGCATTTGTTAGCAGATCAGCGAAAAACGGTCTTCCAGACAGGCTTTTTACACGTCCTTGTTCGTTCGAAACTCCAGTTTTTACAGTCGGGTAGGCTCGGGAGTGTCACTAATCGATTCTGCGTGAACAATTACGTCGAAAACGACACCTAACTGCTCTACTCACGGTCAGGTCGTCATAAATACACAAACACTCGATTTCCTCAAGAAACACGTTTTTGTTATTGCTTTTAAACGTGAATTAGTGCAGTAAAATGAAAAAAAAAACGCTACAAATCCCTGCACAACGGTTTATTATTTTGTACAGAATACCCTCCTGCTACAGACACAGGTCTCCGTATAGATAACCCTTCTATATACCATATTATGTACTATTCTACACATATTATGTAGATCGCGGACCCCCCGTAGGTTAGTAGGTACCTACCTACCTAACCCCGTACTCGTTACTAGGTACCTACCTAAACCGTTGTGAAATAATTTACCGTGTTGTAATAATTTACCGTTGTGTAATAATTTACCGTTGTCTAATAATTTATTTGCCGTTGTGTAATAGTTTGCCATTGTGTAATAATTTACCCATCAATAATACTTCAACGGTTGTTCAAGTTGCAAAAGTACCTATCAACAAAATCCAGCGCCTTCTGAGTAGATGAGCCGTTGTGTAATAATTTACCGTTGTGTAATAATTTGCCATTGTGTAATAATTTACCCATCAATAATACTTCAACGGTTGTTCAAATTGCAAAAGTACCTATCAACAAATTTCAGCCCCTTCTGGGTAGATGAGCCGTTGTGTAATAATTTACCGATGTGTAATAATTTACCGTGGTGTAATAATTTACTGTTGTGTAATCATTTACCGTTGTGTAATAATTTGCCGTTGTGTAATAATTTTCCATTGTGTAATAATTTACCCATCATCAATAATACTTCAACGGTTGTTCAAGTAGCAAAAGTACAACAAAACAACAACCCAACAACAACAAAATCCAATAGTCCATCACTTGTCAAATGAAATACCTACTTAATATCGCAGAACAAACAACTCGACTTCAAACAGCCATCCTTGATTATAATCAGATGCTCCGTAGTTACGATATCCGGGCCGGATTTATACCGGTTGATTCGCGATCGTGTTGACGAAGCTTTTTGGTGCACACGAACGGCTGGACGTACGATGCTCCGGGTGGTCTCAAAAAATTGTTTAGCTCAAGACAAATTTAATAACGTAAAAAAAACCATACCCTTCTTTCGGAAGTTTTCGAGCTACGGCGTTCTGAAAATTTCAACCCCAATTTTGAACCCCTTGGAGATTACTGACAGTAACGTCGAGCTTCGAGGACCAACTAGACCCCGAACGGAACCTACCTATAACCCGAATTTCATCAATTTTTTTTCATGGTAACTAAGAAAAGTGGTCCGTACGGCGGACAGACAGAAATATTTTTATTGCAGTTTTGGATTCTACATACCTTGAAACGTGAACCATAAAATTTAAGGGGGGTGCGGGGGGGGGGGGGGTTGGAATTTTTTTTTTCATGCTCGATTCCAATGGTTCATTATTTAAAATAATAAAGCAATAACCAAAGGGGTGGAAAGCTGAGATTCGGAGGAAGTTTTTCCCGTCAATGCACGTTCAATAAATTATTTATGAGAGTTGGAGCCATTTGACAGAATGGTGAGTCGGAAAATTTGAGAAAATTTTCTTTTCTTTTCAATGTTTTTACCACTGAATTTTGTACTCCAAAATTTAGGTTGCCACATTCTGATAGGAAATTGAACGATCTTTCAACTGGCTTCCTTATTTTAATTTTTTTAATTTTACCGTGCAATTTAAGGCAGTGATTACCATTTTAGTGGTATAAGGTCGAAAACACGAAATTAATTTATTTTTTAAGTGAAAGATCTCACGAAAACGAGGGATTTTCAAAAGTTGCAAAGAGTAACTTCTAGCTGGAAATTACCTAGTTGTAGAATCGATTACTAGAAGTTCTCATTAATAAATGTGACCACCCTGTACTATATCTATATGTACATATTATGACACATAAATATTCCGGACTAGATTCATGCCCCTCCCCCCCCCCCCCCCATTGTTGATCTGCATCCGCCCCTGCTTTTCACTTTTCAGACAACGAAATAATATACAGTTAGTTATTAATCGTCCTGTCCCGCACGTGAATCATGATTTCTGAAGTTCGTCTTTCCATTCAATACCATTACGTGATCAGAAATAGGAGCACTATCGGGAAAATGAACTGTAATAATTGGCAACCAATTCATTGCTGGATAATGGGAAGAAGGCTCTCGGTCCCAGGGCAATTCTCTCTCCATCTAGCTCCAGAGGAAGTTCAATAAAAGTTGATTACCTTTCAATACATAAGTGTAATCGGCCAAAAACACTTTCAGGGAGCAATTAGGAGGCTGTACCCGAATGGTTGGAACAGATTGCGGGGGCTCCCTGCCTTCTACCCCTCCCAGCTACCACCACACCTTATTACCAACAGACTCGGGCCCTCGAGCTAAATTGAATGTCCCAATATAATGATAAAGCTGCCATGCAATATCGTTGATTTTTTTCTTTTCACTGAACCACAAATACTTGTTACATTGTTATATATTAGCCAATTCCACGTTGGTAATGTGGTTTCTATTCCACTCTGTACGTAGTTTCACATTCTTCATCTGATGGGTCAGACAAGATGTGTTAACCACAGCAAGCTGAACCCATGCACTCACTCCTCCTACGCACTCCTCGCAGTCGACCTCATATCACCACTTTGAAGATATTGACCATCTAGAAGATATTTACAGTGGAGGTCGGAACCTTCCAACTTGGTATCTGGTAGTACCAGAACAACTAAGGGCGTTCAAACACCCATCCGCGGGCCAGTTGTAAACCTAAACATCTGAGCACACAAAGTGGAAGGGAACTTGCATTGATGAGTACCCATGACTTCTATTTATATTACTTTCTCACCTTAAAATGAAAGTAGGTTCCATTCTAGGAGTTTTGAGACCAACCGCACTCACCTACGAAGGATAGTACTTTTTCTATGAGCTTTCTAATTTTTCACAAGTGGCGTCATTGACCCCCTCCCGCCTGGGCGGGACTCCCTTGCCCAGTGTAATGTCACTTGTTGTCGAAACTTTGAAGCCTTATCGGAAAACGCTGCAAATTACCCTCAATACCCTCGAGCTCCCCCAAGAAAGCCCTAAATCGAGTAGTACAGGAGCCCTGGAACAGAGAGGAGCACTGGAGCCGGCCCCGGAATTAAAATTCCATACAAATGCGCGGGATTCAATAATTCAATCATCAATTATTTTTGTAGTTATTCAAGAAGCATAAGGCAAATAATAAAACTTTGTGTAATAATTTACCTGTGTAGGTGCCACTTCTACGTAGATAGTATAATAAACCGTTGTGTAATAATTTAACCTATAATAGGTCTGGATCCAATATATGGACTCCATCGACCGCCATCGCCCCTCAACGGTCATCGCGGCCGTTGATGGACGGGGGACCGGTGTAACGGGGCCTTTATAGACAGCCCTTGTAACCCAGCTCATTCGACCGACCACTCTCTGACTTGTGAATTCTCTCTCGACCTCCTTACACCCCCTCTCTCTCACCCACTCACTCTCTCTCTCTCCCCTACCTTTCTCCTGCGCCTGCTGTGGTGATAACCGCAGGTGCTCCCTTCTAGAATACTAGCTGTGGTGATAACCGCGGGGTATTCTCCCTCTTCCTGGCGTCTTCTGTGGTGATAACCGCGAAATGCCTCCTTCTCTCCTAGCACCTGCTGTGGTGATAATCACGGGGTACTAGCCTCCTTCTTCCCGGCACCTGCTGTGGTGATAACCACGCGGTGCTGGCCTTCTTCTTCCAGGCGCCTGCTGTGGTGATAACCGCAGGGCGCCCTTGCCTCTACCATCTGCTGTGGTGGTAACCACGGGGTGCTAGTGTCCTGTTTCAACTAACGCCTGCTGTGGTGATAACCGCGGGGCGTTAGCAAAGGGCTCCTTCCCTAGTATATCATTCACTCATCCTAACCAACCCTACCTTCCGCCCGCTTTGTCGTAAGCCTACATCCAGGCCTACGACAATTATCAAATTTTACTTCCCATAAAATTGCATATTCCAAACCAGAGCCATCACAAGTAGGAAAATGGGATCATTTTGGTACCAATCTTTATCCAATGTTTGTCCCTGGTGTACAGCTACCTAAGACCGTTCCATCGTAGGTACCTATACGTTCATTTTGTCGATTGGAAAGGTAGGTAGGTACCTAGTGTGTATGGAACACGGGTCTCAGACAGAACACGGGTTCCAGACGGAAATATTAGGAAGCTATATAGGGAAAAAAATGATTGACCGTGGTGTACCCACTAATTTACGGGGGTTTTGTTATACTCCTGACACACTGACGAAGAAGTTTATCTGGTACTCCAACATTGTTCCAAGATTTGCATGGTAGCCATTAAGTCGAACGTTTAGTTCTGGATGCCTGAGAGCTGAGAAAGCAAAAAGTGCAGCAGGTGTGTGTGTTGGGTTACTTGACGAACCAGTGAAAAAATTGCGGAAGGTACCTAATTATGGCCTAAAGTGGCCCCCGGTACAGAAGAGGTGGATAACAAGGGGCTACGTCGGTGAGCCTCCGGTATTAACGTGTTCCTTGCAAGGTCTAGGGGTTGTCACCTCGTGACAGTTAGCGCATCGAACAGGTAAGCGAATGAGGAAGAAGTAAAATAATTTATTCTGCTCGTAATACCTACATACCTAGTACTGCGTAAAGGCACGAGCTCCTACATGACCCCTTAGAGTTGGGTAGTATAAAAATGAGAATACACGAGAGGAACGAGGGGCAGGGTAATCAGACTTTGAAATTTCTAGAAAGAATTATCGGAACATGAAGACGACGGCAACATTTTCTCCCCAGAAGGAGGCATACATGGTGTGCATAACTCCATCAGTCGAAGAACCCATCATAACTGATCATTAGCTACCTGATGTGAACTTCTCAAATGCGAAACCTAATGTTTGATCGGTAGATTCACACATCCATTGAAGGTTTTAGGTTGTTATCAATACAATCTAAACTGAAGCTATTCCGTGCAACCCACCGGTTATTCAGTTAGTCTATGAAAAGATCTCTCATTTGTAGTAGGCAAGGAAGCAAAAATAACGCGAGGGGGTACGGTGATTAAAAACAATGTCAAGGATTTCGATAGACTTCGACAACCGAAGTTGAAGTGGGTTTCTGAAGGGTGTTATTAGAGAAGGCTGGGTGGGCCGTATTTTCACATTCCGACTCTGAAAGGAGTATGGACGGAATGGATGACGGGAGGAAGCATTGGATGGCGGGTCGGAGGCCATTACCGGCATTAACACCCGAACCATCATTACCGCGGGAAGGCGTTTAAAAAGCATATGGTGAAAAGAGGTCATATGTTGTGCCGCGGAACACGGAGGAGTGGGAAAATGGAAGCAAAGCAATTTTCGAAGAGCTGAAACCCCTGGGAGGAGGAAAAAAGTGGAATGGGAAGTGGTCAAATTTTCTTCAGCCGGAGGCCTAATGACGGCTGCTGGTTGCCATGGAGGGCTTTCGGGCGGGAGATTTCATGCTCTTGAGATCCGAGAGCCAGAACCGACTGAGCGTCGGGAGAAGAAAATTAAAGCCATCCCCCTCCCCCCCCCCCCCCCCAGCACAGCACTCTTGCGCTTTAATTGGCGGCAAGAAAATCATTTGGTTGCGATGAGTGGTGCTTTTCTGGGATGAAATCACGGTAGGTACTGCTTTTTCCTTCGATATGGTAAAAATACGCGAGTGCGAGTGGTAGGTAATGCTCACGCGGTAATACGGTATGAGTAGATTAGTCCAACTCCAATGGTGGAAAACTACTTGTGGGTCAAGAGAGCCTGGACTTTCCTTACGAGATCAAGTCAAGTAACCTTGTGGATCACTTTAAAGATAGAAAATTACTGACTTCTGAAGTAAGATCTCTCGTTACTTGTCCTAACTCAAGTAAGCAACTCTTGCGCAAAGGAATTTATTTCAATCGGTTGCTTTAGTTTTTTCGATGACCTTTGAAATAGAGGACGGAGACATACCCCCCCCCCCCCCCTCCCCCCGAAAAAAAACAAGATTTGAGACCACCCGGAGCATTGTACATCCAGCCGTTCGTTCACAGTAGGGCCCTAGTTCAAGTATGGAATTTGAACCAAAAAGGTTTATCAACATGAGTGTAATCATAATAATGGAATAAATAAAACTCGAGCCCAAATATCATTGCTAGGAAATAGCTGATTATTACCAAGCATGGCTTTATGAATTCAAGTTTGATATTCAGTGATACGTACTCATTTGAAGAAAGATTGATATTTTGGATTTTGTTGTTTATCAACAAATACGTAGGAAAGTAGGTGGTACCTAAGTACAAGTCTGTTCTTTACGTCCAAACACAAATTAGGTCAAAATCTGGGAATATGTCGAGGGTCTTGCTTCAGTCCAGTTACCATCAGGATTTCAAAATTGACTGGGTCCGTGAGGCCCAAAATATGCATTGGCTAGACTATTGGGGCGGTCGGTACTCGATTAAGGGCCTTCCTGGTGGAAGCACGAGGGTAGGTATTGACCATAGAAAACGGAGATCTTCGCAGATGGGATGTCTATAAATAGAGAAATAATGAACCGTTGAGTAACGATTTGCAGCGTTTTGCATAATAGGTATGTATTTTTCATTCTCAAAATCAATAAATTGATGTACTTTTCCAAATAATGTGTTCCAGTGACGATCTTCACAGAGTTAAAAATCCGCAGTGATTTCTCAAAACGCTCAGAATGAGCACGAGCGGGCACACAGCAAAGGACAGTGAAACAGTAGAACTTTCCGTGGGTGGATACTGCAGACGCTTACATCAAAATATCGTTCTCCGTACATCCGCATGATGAATTGTGACTCTAGGTAGGTAAGTCGGTTAGCTTTCTAATAGGTAGCGTCATGTATGTCACGTACCTATTCAGTATGGCTTGTCTGCGTAGGGTGTCTGCATTTTCTTGTGGGGTTCTGGTCTGATGGTTCCGTAAATGAGTTCATCAAAATCAGTACCATCCGTCTGATCGTGCGCCACGCCTCACACAATATGAAAAAATGGTACCTGTGAGCCGAAATTTGGATGGTTCCCGGCTTCATTTCTAACTTTTCCCATATGAATATTGCCAGTGGATATAATACCTAATGCATCAAGGTATCCATCATTACCAATGCAGAATTATCGAGTTGCAAAAGAGATTTGTCAAGGTTGGATCCATACTCCTATATTAATTTTATATTACTATGTGAAACTGCAATTAAATGCAGATTTCAATGTACTCTTCAGGATAAATTGATAAAATCTCATATACATGAACAATCATGGTCATTATTCAGACTGGATGAGATGAGTAACAACGTAATCCACAAAAGCGCCTGTGTTCACAAAGCAGCTTGATCGGCCAATGCCCGCTTCGTGTGCACTTTTAATGCCATCGATTCCACATCAATTTCTCCCCTGGGATAATGAAAAACAGAGGCTCTCGCCCCAGCTCACATTTCCTTCAAACCCGCCGTATTAATATAAAAGGGAATCGCCACCAGTTTGGGATAAAGGTTGCCAGAACAAAAGCTCTGTTTTTCTCCTCATGACATTAGATCAAAGGTTGGAGCCGCTTCGCTTTTGAAACTTATAAAGGCAAAAGCTTTTGGGAGGGTCCCTGCTTTTCTCTGTGAACCGTTACACGGACAAAGTTGTTGACGTCGTCAGGAATGAACGTATGAACACAAGAATAACTCTATCCGATGGAATCCAATTTGGGAACCTTGTTTGCTGGAACATGATGAACCTCAGTAAGATAGCCAAAAAGTGCCTCGTGCAGTGTGAACACGAGCACATTTTGATGAAATGTACCTATGTATTTGAACTATCCTTCAATGTAGTAACATTATTGAACGATTTCTTCGGATGCTAGTCGTAAAAATTCTAATTTATACGAATTATGATCTATAGAAAGAATGTTAACTACTTTTGGTATGCAAGAGTAAAGCAAATTTCATATCGAGCACTTGACCTTATAGGGAGAGAAATAACGGATCACCGCTCACGGTTTGTAAGACCACAGTTACTAAAATTATTGATAATTGTACTAATATCGTGTAATTAGTTTTCTTCTTTTAATAATGACGTACACTACCTATGTTAACAAATACGAAGTCATTCTTTATAAGGAAGTGGGGTTTGCGAAATCTCACAATATAGCCTACTGTATTTGAGCCGTTTCAAAAGCTAAGGTAGTGATGTGAGGGAGTACAGCACCTGTGCATGTGCAAACTTGTTTCCACTCATAAGAACCTTAACAATAAACACCTCTGGAAAGATCGGGAATGCGAAGGTTATGCGTAAGTTACTGTCCACGTAGTCTCAAGCAAATTTCGCCAAATTCCGAATTTGACCTATATTTATATTTATGTATTATTGGCATAGCACAATAACGTGAACGGGCGAGCAATCGAGGATTGAGAGAGAGAGAAATTGATTGATTGATTAACGTTACAGATCTCGCAAATTTTTGCCCGGACAGCGGACCATTCTTACAATTACAAAGAAAATATTCGTTCGTCTTCGTTTTTAAATCAAAATTATTTCAAAATGTTTAGAGAGAGAGAGACCTAACTGTTAAAAATCAAGGAATCTCCTACCAATTTGGGTAGATACTCGTTTCTATCTAACTGCATTACATGTGACAAGCCAATCAAGATTTTCGTCCAAATTGATGGAACCGCAGTCTACGTGACACTGGTGATTCGCTCGAGTAATGGATGGCGTGACGTCGCCAGTAACAATAGAGGTCTATCAAAACCTTTCAGCTTTTACGCCTGTAGTGTGGGAAGATTACAGAAAAAACTATAGGGAGTGGAAATCACCGCTTTCAAGAGAACAGTACAGGTTTATGGGATGGTATCCGAGTCAGGCACCGAGTCTCCCTCTGAATTCGCTACACGAACTGGGTAGAGTAATACTCTCATAATGTTCAATCGAACTAATCGTGCTTGATGAAATCCGAGAGAATCAACGACATTCTTTTAGCTTAAGTGTATGCAGATCGTAATCCAATAATTTCGCCCTTCATGATTTACTGTTGGGTATCCCGTGCTTACCTCAAAATAGGATATCATGGATTACTATTTAATTAAAATATCTAAATATGCACGTATTTAAGGTAATATATATTTATATACCTTCTCTTAACATGAAATGAAGGATAATACCTGTGTTCAATGGAAAAATTACAATCCAGAATTTGAATATCTACCTACCTACCTACCTATCCCTCATGACTCTCCCTTGTTTGAATGTAAATTCATACCGTCCGTCACTCAAAATCGATTTACGATTCACAATACCGTACATTCTTTCTTCCGTTGAACGCCCTTATGGGAAGCGAACGGTTGGTCCAACAGTATTTTAAATCGACCCTGAAAATTTAAATTAATTCAAATTTCTAAATACCCTTACTGAATGAAAGTTTTCCAAAAAGAGTTATCGTTTCTTATATGTTGGATGTAGATACTTGAACTCCTTGGTAGTTGACACCACTGAACTTTTCATCAGCCTTGGCCCAAATACGCCCCTTGTGAAATCGCGCACCTCTCTCCGGACACAAAGAAACTTAAATACAATTTCATGAAAACGACAAGAAATCCGCTACGAGGCGTAAAAATAGGTGAGAGACATTTCGAGATCATCCATTGTGAATCTGCAAACGCTCTTTGGGAGGGAAAGAGAGAATCCTCTGGAGTTAATTATCGCGAAACGAGGGGCATCCAAGGCGGTTTTACCGAGTGAAAAGATCCTTTGGAATCATTATATCAAAGGGCGAAGGGAGAAAAAGTTTACGATTCTTTATTTTTCATTCCGGCGACTTGATTTCTACAGCGTTCTGCGTTCGCAAAAGTCGCACAGCTTGGTTCTTGTCTGACGTCAATGCCGAGCTGTGCGTCGCCGGTTAGTTCAAAAAATAAAGGTGAAAAATAATTCATGGGTTGTTCTCCCGAAGTTGAGTTTTCTCTTCGTTTATGCGGTAAATGACCTCGAATGTTAACGAGCCCACGAAACATCAAAGACGTTTCCGATGTTGAAAGTTTCCTGAAGAGTGAGTTGAGTCTGGGACACTGCCACTCAGGACTTTTTTCCAAAGAAAAGTTCTTTTCCCCGGACTGTTCAGTATATGTTTTATTCTTAGCGAAATGTTGAAAAAGAACAAGAAAAAAGCAAGAAAAATTAAAGAAATATTATGTTCCATATACCTGTAGTAGGTATGGATAAATAGACGTGATAATATCAATGGTCCAGGGAAAAACCTACGTTGTCGTTTTTGGTTTATCATTTTTAATAATGAACCATTGGAATCGAGCATGAAAAGAAAAATTCTACCCCCCCCCCCCCCTCAAAATGTGACGGTTTACGTTTCAAGGTATGTAGAATCCGAAAATGCAAGAAAACAAATTTCTGTCTGTCCGCCGTACGCCGTACACCGTACTGGCCACTTTTCTTAATTACCATGAAAAAAAAAATTGATGAAATTCGGGTTATAGGTTCCGTTCGGGGTCTGGTTGGTCCTCGAAGCTCGGCGTTACAGTCAGTCATCTCTAAGGGGTGAATAATAGGGGTTGGAATTTTCAGAACGCCGTAGCTCGAAAACTTTCAATAGAAGGAGATATAGAAGAGTCGATGAAAGCTTGATTTGAGAATGGTTATTTATTCATAGAATACAGCGCCCTTTATACCCCCTTACAATGACCAGAGGGGGTCGGGGGGTCCCCACTCTGGGTTGCCGATCTGACTCGACCTGTATGTGCATACACAGGAAGTTGGTGGAGCAGCCGATCACAACAAGAAGGGTATGGGTTTTTTACGTTATTAAATTTGTCTAAAGCTAAACAATTTTTTGAGACCACCCGGAGCATTGTACGTCCAGCCGTTCGTGTGCACCAAAAAGCTTCGTCAACAAGTGTTATTGATGGGCAAGTTATTACACAACGGTTCATTATACTTGACAACGAGGGTAGGTATTGACCACAGAAAATAGTGATCTACGCCGAAGGGGCATCTATTTCACTCCACATCAACAATTTTCCTTCAGAACTTCATAATTTGCGTTTCTTTTTGCCATTTTAGTTACCGTTCGTCATAGACAGAATTATTTTAGCAACATTTAACTCGTGATTTAGGTAGGTACCTAGTAACGAGTACGGGGTTAGGCACTAACCTACAGAGGGTCCGCGATTCACATAATATGTATAGAATTGTACATATTATTATTATAGGTATAGACGGGTTATCTGTACAGAGAGCTGTGATCTGTAACAGAAGCGTATTCTGTAAAAAATAATAAACCGTTGTGCAGGGATTTGCAGCGTTTTTTTTTTAAATTTGAAACTGAGGGCTCTGACCAGTGGCATAAAAACGCTGCAAATTATTACACAACGGATTATTATTCACCTGTATAGATGCCCTTTCTGCGTATATCACGGTTTTCTGTGGTCAATACCTAGTAGAGTTGAGTTAAACTACTCAGGGATTTACCTGATACGTCATTCTAGTGGGAACTCAGAAATTCAACTTTCACAGTCGTTTTCTGCCTATAGTTAACGACATAAAGACCTCATTATGTGGTCAATAATTCTCAATTTCCCTTATTGAATAGAATTTGGCCCGAAATAATTAGAATTTGTAACCCGCGAAAATTGCCATTAGCCAATTAATTTGGCTGATTCTATTTCAAATCCTCTTCTGCCTGGATTTCAGTATTAATGGCGTATCTCCTAGGCAACTTGTCCTCCGCCCACCACCAAACGCCTCCGCATCGGCGTTATCTCGTCCTCCACCCACCCTTTCATCTCACGAATCGTTCTCCCTTTTGTTTCCAGGGGTTGGCAGTTGAAATCTTCTTCGTCCCAGGCCCCTCTAATTACCCTGGCACTAAACGACCGATCGCTCCGTATTTCCTTTTTGACGGAACGGCTCGTCCCCTCTTTACCCAAATGGCTCCAGGCCTCATCAGAGCCTCGCCTCAACAGACCCAGCTCGTTTAGAGCTTCGAGTTGGAATTGCTTCTCACCCAAAACAACGCCACCAGAAACAGCGCCAACAGATCCAAAAGCTGTTAGAAAAAAAAAAAAACAAAAAATGTTCGAGTCATGTCGCATGATCATAATTTTTTAGGTAGGTATATGGGCGAATTATCGAAGTAACGTGTGTCCTGAAAATTATCCTTCAACCTTCACAGCTGAATATTTTCGCGGCCATCCTTCTCCACCCGAACGTTTTTGCTATTTTTTTTGTTGCCATTATTATTATGGATTGAATAACAATAAAATATCATTGTTTACGGATCAAATAACTTACATACGATAAAAAAGTAGTAGTACATAAGGTTTATCAAATGCTCTCTAACAACAGCCATTCAAATACGTACCTATAAACCCTGTGGAAGGCTTCTTGTTCTTCTTCTAATAATAATCGATTAAAAAATTTCAAAAAGTTATTAATCGATTTCCAAGATTCAAGAAGTTCCTAGGTAAGACCTACTCTTTCTTTACAAACATCCAAGGACTTGTAGGGTTTTGAACAATCGAATGAGCATTCTATTTTTCAAACACCTGGAAGTCCATGTATTTGTCGGGTTTTGCAAAACCACGCCACAATTGTTAAGGTAGGTAAGCGCCTACCTTTACCTATAAGATGACCTCAATTTATTATCAGTACAAAAGGACGGTGAGTTGACGTATTGAGGGCGGGAGTCGGTCTACACGCATCTATAAGCGCGTCCACACAGGGCGAGCATTGACAAAAAAGGGTTCGCGGGCAATCGCGAATGCTCTCAAACACTTATTCGCCTTCCCGTCAACATCAGACGGTCATTCGCATTCGTCAATGTTCGTCAGTGTTCCCGCTGGCTGTTCGTGACGGCTCTCAAGTGCGTCGACACCGGGCGTGCACGCATGAAGAGCACTCTTTGATGCGTGATGAACGTACATAGCAGATCGTAAGTCTATATCCAGACGTTTTTCGAACAGGAAAAATACATTGGATCGAGAAAATCAATTTAAAAAAATCACGAGTGATTTGAATCAACCGTTTGTAGCGGCTTCACTTGGTAGGTAGGTACCTGTCAACTACCTACCCAACTGCTTGCCACTGCGGTTTCGGCCGCAGCACGTTAGGGCCAAAGTGGCTTGGAACGCAGCACGTTATGGTCAACGAATGGAACACGTTAGGGCCAAGGCTAGTTCAAAGTAACGACACGTTAGGGCCACAAATTTTCCTTCCCAACTTCCACAGACTTAGGACTGTCTACGCTCGTCTCAATGACGTGTGTCGTAGGTGTGGTTAAAAATTTGTGTTTTTGCCATGTCATTGGGTCGTCAGTGATAAAAAATAATTAAAACAGGAAAATGATGGAACGTCTCTACACTAATTGACGGCAGTTTTCTGGCCGGTTCGACCAATGTATCTGACGGCATTTCCATCGGTCTGGTACTCCTCCCATGCCTCAACCAAAAACATTATTTCTTCCATATGGGATTTACGAAGAGGGTTTACCGATCCTTTCTGAATACTTTTAATTTTCAGCAATGTTTCAGTCTGTATTTCTTCCAGGGCCTTGATAACGAAGTGAATGTTGGGTCGTCGGGAGTAGAACTGTTTGTTGTAGTCCGCGTGAAACGACTCAGCACCGTTGGTCGTGCGAGGACAGTCGACGGCTGGGGGTTCCGCCCATAATGTTGGTCCGAAGTTGCAACCTTCTTCAACATAGTTCGTGTGGATATAGTACGAAAATGCCATCCCTGCAGTCGGGGTGGTCCACATGAGGTCATGAAATGTGTTTAATACATGCTCTGGCGGCAGGAACCTCAGCCCGAAAAATTTCTTCACCCACTGGCCCACTTCATCATTCTTCTTGTAGTGCTTCAGCAGCACTTTATCTTTTTGGATCCGTCTGAACCAGGACTGCCCTAAGTGGAACCCACATCCTTGAATAGCACACTCCGGGAAAACTTGTCTAATGGCCTGGTGAGCCGAAATTTCGAAGTCTAAATGGACCACCCTCCCTTCAAAAGTCAACAATGAACCAACCAATTTCAGCGTCAACTCTTGAATTTGTTTCCAGAACTGAATGTGTTCGACTTTCGTTTTCGAGGTCATGAAACCATATGCTACAGCACATAAAACCTATTTTCATGCACGTGTTCAGTGTACATCTGCTTTCGGATTTTTTCACTATCAACTGCTCCATTGCACGGGTCCGATCGGAAACAGGAAGATATTGCAACTGACCGGCGGGTTGAGCTCGAGCAGCGGAACTGTTATCGTCATAGTTGCCCTTTGGCCCTAACGTGCCCTCACTCATTGGCCCCATCGTGTTCTGTTTTCATTCTCGTCCACCGGGTCGAGTGGCCCTCACGTGTTACGCCCGCGGTTTCTATGAAACCGCATATGTTTTTAGCCATATGATTGCACTGGCACTCATTCAATCAGTTGAATATATATTATGTTTGTCAAGTTTCGTATTACGATTTAATTCTCTACAAACATAACGCTGGCGACGAGGATTTACGAACTCAACTGAAAATGCCACAAAATAAGAAGACGCCGAGGAGAAGGCGAGAGGATTTTGACTCGGGAGATCAGGAAGATCAACTGCAAGGACCAACAACTGAACATAAAAGTAGAAGCGGAAAAGATGTGAGTACAGACGCCATTCACGTTAAGTTAGTCATTCCGCCATATTATGACCCATCTAAATCCAATTGGAATTTTTATTTAAAGCGGATGCAAAATAAGTTCAAGCTTTACAACGTTCCTGACAGTAAGAAAACCCTGCATCTTCTTGATGCAATAGGAGATCCTGCCTATGAACGGCTATGTGACCTCTGTGAACCAGCAGAACCGGAAATGATCCTTCACGGCGCTTACGACTATCTTGTCGAAATTTTTCGCTCCTGAACCTAATCTACTTCCCGAGCGCATCCGTTTCCAAAACCGGCTTCAGCGAGATTCTGAATCTCCTCAAGAATTCGCGGCAGAACTTAAAACATACGCGCGATATTGTAAATTCCCAGCAGATTGGTTTGATGATGCCCTCTGTACTCAGTTTGTTCATGGCCTCAGAGATCACGATCTGAAACTGAAAATCTTGGAACTTCAGGAGATCACTTTCGACAAAGCCCTTGAATTTGCCACAAATCACGCAAAACTTCGCGAAAACACACCAGTACCTACGGGTATTAACAAGATTTCGGGACATTTGTGCCACACTCGTAGTACCTATGTAAAAAGATGTAAACATTGCAACTATAGAAATCATGAATCAAAGGACTGTAAATTCCAAAATGCGACCTTTATCCTCGAAAAAAGGCCATATCAAGCCGGCTTGCCCTCGTAAAACGGTAGATTCCAGAAGTTCATCCACGCGTAAATACGACAGCGGAAATCGGGGTAAGACAAGTTTAAATCGGGTATCGCAAGACAACGAGTCAGAAGACTCAGAGTCGGATTCAAATGATTCAGTGGTTCTTTCAAGTCTTAAGGTGTTCAGCATCAATTCCAAGAAGGACACCTCTAGAATTTTCACGACCAGAAATGTGGATGGCGTAGATATCGAGTTTCAAGTAGATACTGCAGTCACGATAGTGAATTAGGTACCAAAAATATTCTCAAGAAAATTTCCTGATAAAAAATTAAAATCGGCTCACATCAAACTGAAATCGGACACCGGCAATGTAGTACCTATTGTGGGGAAGGCCAAAGTGACGGTAGACGATAAATACTCTTTAGATCTATATGTTGTTGAGGGTGACTTTTCTAACCTTTTAGGGCTCGACTGGTTGCTAGCTTTAAACCTCAAGCTACCGGAACTCTTACAAACCCAGGTGAATTCAGTTTTCACCCGGGATTCTCCATCGAAAATGCAAAATGACGTACTTATTAAGCACCAGGATGTATTTCAGCCGGGTGTAGGTAAAATAAAAGGCGTCAAAGCACGTATTCGACTTAAGCAAAATTTCCGTCCCATTTATAAGAAGCACCGACAAGTACCATACGCTTTTGTTCCCAAGGTTACAACGGAATTAAACCGACTCGAGGAAGTGGGAATAATTACAAAAGTACCAAGCTCCGATTTCGCCACCCCTGTTGTGCCTATCTTGAAAGGGGGTGGAACCATTAGGCTTTGTGGCGACTACAAGGTGACATTGAATTTTCATCTTGAGAATGAAGATCACCCAATTCCTAATATTGAAGAAATTATGTCTTATTTAAACCTTTTCCTATTTTTCCAAGATAGACATAAGTCAGGCGTTCAATCATTTAGAAATACATGAAGAGGACAGACATTTCCTAACCATCAACACAGTCAAGGGCCTTTGCCAATACAACCGTCTACCTTTTGGCATTACAACAGCTCCCAGAATCTGGACTGGCCAAATAGAAAAAATACTAAAGCCCATTCCCGGAATTCACATGTTTTATGACGACATTCTTATTGCATCCAAAACTGAGGAAGAACACACTCGTACCATTGACCATTTGCTCCAGCGGCTGTCAGAATTCAATATTAGAGCTAACACATTTATGAAACCCTCCACCAAATATTGTGGTTTCATTGTTACAAGGGACGGCTTAAAAAAATGCCCGAGTAAAACCAAGGCTATGAGCCAGATTGAACCTCCTAAGAATTCATCCCAGTTAAAATCATTCCTTGGAGCAGTGAATTTTATGGCAAATTTGTTAAAAATCTCAGTACATTAGCTCACCCTCTGTATTAGCTTATTGAAGAAAAATGTGAGATTTGATTTTGACGACCGTTGTCTGAAAGCATTCAACGACATAAAAGCAAGTATTATGTCAGAGAGTGTACTCATGCATTTCGATCCACAGAAGCAAATTGTACTTTCCGCGGATGCAAGCCCTTATGGTCTGGGTGCAGTCATCTCACATCGGCTCCCTGACGGTTCAGAGCGGCCTATCGCATTGCTAGCCGTACGTTAAATCCTTCAGAACAGAAATGGAGCCAGATAGAGAAAGAGGCGGCATCAATCATTTTCGGGGTTAAAAATTCTTTCCCTACTTGTATGGGCTCCCTTTTGTGTTAGTGACAGATCACAGGCCACTTCTATCCATATTTAGCCCAAGTAGAAGTTTAACTGTGATCTCAGCGCTAAGGCTGCAGCGTTATGCAATTTTCCTTCAGGCGTTTTTGTATGATGTAGAATATCGACGTAGTAATGACCATGGGAATGCTGATTGTCTATCAAGGTTGCCGAGGAAGAAGTGTGAAAGCGATGACGACGCTTATGACGTTGACATTTTCCTGGTTTCTCAATTAGAAAATTTACTAGTCACATCTGATGACATGAAGAAAGAACTGGAATTCGATGCTGAAATGTTCTCTCTGGTTGAAGCACTGAGGATGGGCACCTCGCTTCCAACATCTCAGACTTGGGGACACAAGACTGAAGAATATTCTCTCTTTCATGGTTGCCTCTTCTGGGGGCATAGGGTTTACGTTCCTGCTTCGTTTAGAGAAAGGGTTTTGAAGGAACTGCATGTTGGACATATTGGGATGGTGAAGGCGAAGGCATTGGCTAGGAGCTATGTTTGGTGGCCAAACATTGACCGGGACATCAAAGGAACAACCTCATCTTGTCGGGTCTGAAACGAACATAAAAATGACCCTCCCAAAACTTTCCATAAATGGCAGGTATCAACAGCTCCTATGGGACGACTCCATGTAGATTACGTTGGCCCTTTCAAGGGTTCATATTTTTCATCATAGTGGAAGCTTTCAGCCGCTGGGTCGTCGTTTTTCCCACTCAAAAAATTACAACCACCAGTACTATTAGATTCCTGAAACGATTCTTCGTAAACTTCAGGATCCCTTATGTCCTTGTGTCTGAAAATGGGACTCAATTTACGAGCTCAGAATTCACTCAATTCTGCAAGAGACTGGGGATCATACAGAAACTCATTGCGCCTTACCACCCAGCAAGCAACGGTCAAGCCGAAAGGGGAGTACAGACGTTTAAAAACTCAATGAAAGCAGCGGTGCGTGACGGTGTGAACACTGAGGACGCTGTTTACGAATTCCTTGTGTTCTACAGGAGATCCCCACACAGCATCTCCCCAGCAAACCTTTCCTTGGGCCGATCGTTCCGCACCAAGCTGGACCTGATGAAACCCACTGAGCCAAACTGGGCTGGGCATTTTGAATGCGACCCAGCCTACGTTAACCGCTCCTTCGAGGTTGGTGATTCTGTAGCCATTCGAATTTATAATGATCCCTCGCGTAAATGGTTGTTTGGAATAATTGTTAAGGAGAAAAAAGGAGACTTGAATTATCAAGTAGAAGGAGAAGGGAAGACTTTTGAGAGACACATAGATCAAATGAAACAGGCGAATCCTAACCTGGTCATTTATGAAGTGCCTCCAACCACACCTACTCTCAGTGACCTAGTCCACCCAACGGATGACAGATCATCTGCGCCAACGAGCTATGTTGCCCAACCCAAACGTGACAAGAATGAAGCAGAAACCCGTTTCGCGATCACACCAACTTCCAGAACTTGTTCAGGACGCGCAAGAAGCGGAAGACAAGTAAAACTTCCAAAAAGGCTTATTGACACTATGTGAGGGGGGGACGACTGTAGTGGCTTTACTTGGTAGGTACCTGTCAACTACCTACCCAACTGCTTGCCACTACGGTTTCATAGAAACCGCAATTATGTTTTTAGCCATATGATTGCACTGGCACTCATTCAATCAGTTCAATACTATGTTTGTCAAGTTTCGTATTACGATTTAATTCTCTGCAAACATAATACCGTTGTTGACCAAATATTATAACTGAGCTCCAGTTTCACCCTTCGGTACAGGCTGCTGATGTTTTTCGGCTCAAAATCGAAGATCTTATTACGAAAGGATGGTTTTTACAAAAATGTCCAACATTTCATGTGAATAGTCGAGATTTTTGGTTATTTTGTCATTGTTCAGTCGAATTCAGTGGTTCATTATTGGAAATAATAAACCAGAAATAATACTAAGAAATACCTAGCTCGTTATAGTCTTCTGCCTACGCATTGTTACGGTGTTACGGCTGGTTTCAAAACGATGAACTGAACTCGATAACAGCAGGTAACAACAGAGTAGATGCCCATCAGAGTCAAGTTTGTGAAGCTAGGCCGATCTGTCAGTTGAGACTAATCAGAATCTTTGCTTGAACCTGAAACTGATCTATCAACAGCTCGTCAAGGGGGAAGAGAGTTGGCTGACTATTTGATCACGAATAAGGCCGATAGCGGGTTCATCACTTGCGTGTTCCGAGCTATTCATCAGTCATCAGCAGCTCCCGGAACTTGGGCGCTTTTCGAAGCTGAGTTCGCTGAATACACCCAAAAATTTCATCAATCACCACTATAACCAATTTTATTGTGATAGCATCCAAGGAAATGCATCAAACTTCTACTCCTAAGACGAGCACGACTATGTGATGTAACCTATCCACCTCGGATCAAATACATCCATAATTCGTTATCACAATATCTTTGACATTTTCACAATCTGTTCTCTGGACCCCCTGGTAATGTTCTGGTGGAATGAATCTTCAGAGCATCTTCTTTTCGAAGGAGGCTCGTCGGCCACAGCGTAAAAAGTAAGTAGGTTTGAAGAAAAACGAAATCATCAGCTATACAAGTAATGAAGACTCGAGTGCTTAGACATTTTATAAAGGAGCCAAAAAAACATCAACATACCATCACATCAGGCGAGCTGCTGGGATCCGAGCCAAGACCAGCACAGTCCTGCAAGTCCTGCAAGTACCTTAGCTATTCACCTCCCTTATCTGATTTCAGCTGAATAAAATTAACATCTTGGTATTATTTTATATTTTATTATCAAACGTTTGTTACCGATATTAACATCCAGTAGTGGACAGGGAGTTGCAGCCCGGCGTTCTACTAGAAATAAAACCCGACTTGATGAGATTGTTTCACAGGTCGAACTCATGACGTCATTCACCCGATGGCCAGAAGCACGTCTACCGATTTCCAGAAGTGCAGATCGGTTCACTCTGACTATGACTCGTCAAGTCACGGCATGATGTACCATCATTCAACCAAATTCAAGGTACTCGCAACTCAAATATCTGACCCTCGAGTTTCAAATAAGACTTGGAAACCGCTGATAATTATATTTTGAGATTTTCTATGTTCCCAAACATTTGAAATTTGTTAATTGGACAAAAATGTTGGGGACATCTGAGGAAAGACACAACTGATTTCAAGGTGGCAGTCGAAGAGCAGATACAGCAGGCACCGATTCATAGAATAGTCAGGTAAATTAGGTAAATTATAATAATTACATATATTATGTTTGCCGATGTCACAACTATGCACTTCCGTTTCCCTCATCGAACCAATGATCTTGCATTAATCACCCTAGCCCTTGAAGCTAGAAAGATAACACACAGTTCGCTGCTATACATGTCTTCGTACTAAGAATAGCTTCTTGATAGTTGACAGTACCCATAATGAGCCCCTTGAAAGCAAACTCAGGGGAAAATCAGCTAATGCTACAGTCTCAAAAATCTTATTAACGAAGAGTTTCGATACAAATCCGTTTCAGAGGATTCTGAATACACCCCTAGATTTTAACCAATTGAACCGTAACACCCACAGCTCGATAAGTGGCCATTCGATAATCCAATTCCTCGTATTAGTCTCCGCCCCGTGTGAACTAAAATACATTGTGGATCAAATTCCAGGTTGTAACAGTGAGGCTGTTCTAGATTAGTTTTACGGTCCGGTGGAGACGGGATCGGTGGGTGGAAGCCTAATCGATATCCTTCTTAACCGGTGATAATCTCGCTGGTCTAGGAGGGGGACTCTCGAGGGTCCATCCCCACTGTCACACTCTGTCACATTGTAGAATAGCGTGGTTTGGTGGTATGCACTTTTTGCGGGCTTACCAGAAGGACAAGCCCAAAGGTTTCCCAGAAGGATTCGTTCACTAATAACCTGTCCCTTTGATAATGCATACATCTATTGGCTTCCCCATCCCCTTTCACCTCTTTAGAGTGCCAGTACAATTAAAATATACTGAGCTCACAAGAAGGCGATTGATGCCTTGTCCCTAGTTGACAAGTTCCAATAGTTGTTCCATCCCAACGATGGAGGTTGATCACCTAGAGCAGTGGTTCTCAACCTTTTTAAACCTGCCGCCCCCTTTAGGAGTTGAATACTCTCCAACGCCCACCTCATGTGAAAATCCATAAGTTTGGGTGTGTAAAGGGGGGGGGGGGGAAGGGTCCAAATTGTAAAATTCGAATTAAAGGAATAATGTAATTGAATAGACGATTAAAACAGAACGTAATTTACAAAAATAATAGTACTTGTTAACAATGTAATACAAACAGCTGTGTGTGGGATTGTTGTGGTTCAGAGCCAATTTCTTGAAATGAGGTTCAATGTTAGTGAGATGAAGGCGCAAGTCTCATTGACTAGATGTCGAGTCGATTTATTTTAGCATGGGCCTACCGGCCGAAAAACGTCACGGCATGAATAAGCGACCCAACGTTACTGGTGACTCATCAACTGTTTCGAATTTCTCTCGCAACGTTCTTCCTTTTCATCGTCGTTGCTCCGTTGGTACCAGACATTCCGTGGAAATTTCGAAGAGGAATAAAAATAGGTGGTGAAAGGGAGGTTCCGACACCACTTTCAACCAGTACGGTTGTGAGATTTTCTGTTATTTCCCGGAAAATGCATGGGTAAAAATGGATTCTAACATCAGGACCTCCATTTAGGACCCCCTAGAACACGATGCAAAAATCTCCATCAAAATCGGTCCAGTCGTTTAGAAGTTGGGTACAACTTACCTTTTACATATGCTCAGAATCGTCGCATTATCGGTATTATGAGCATGAGCGCGTACAAACCATGTTTTGCAGTTTCATTCGAACGAACTAAATCACTGGGGGACAATTAACAGTTTTTTTGACGACAGTTCGCACTTCAGCGTAGAGGTAACTGACATTACCTTGAAGCCAAAATTCCGTCAGCCTATATCATCATCCTGGAATCTGGCTTTCTACGTCTCACTAGTTCAAAGTTCAATAAATATTTCCTGAATCTCAACCTCTGTTATCTCAATGTGCACAGAGGATTCATGACCCATTGAGAACAAATTGAAAACTGGCAAATCACAACAGATTTCGTTTTTATGAAAATGAGTTCACCAACTGAAGTTGCGAATTGATTCCATTGAATTTGGCGAATTTATCGGTCAAGTAAGCAACATCGATTATAAATTGTAGCTAGGTATCAGCCTCTCAGATGTACCTAAATACATCTCAAGCACAAAATCGAAAAGATTCCTGAACCTTTTGAAGTGTTCAGGCAGGCACCTTTTGAGAGCCAATATATAAACACACTCACCGCCCCCCTACCGAACAAAACAAGTTCGCCGCCACTCAGTAGGTATCCCTCCACCGCCCCCGTTGAGCACCACTGACCTAGAGGTAGCCCAGATGAGCGCAATTCACTGGACAACAACCTCTGACAACATTATCCGCCAATACTCGTATGTAGGAGCTTTATTCTCCACCAGTATATATTATTTAGGTAGTACCATTACGATGGAGGTTAGTCACCTTGAAGTTGTTCAGATGTCGTTTCCTAAACCAGGACTTCATACTTCGTTCAATTCCCCCCTTTTCCCTCTAATACTTCTGCTGCCCAGAAGTATGTCATGTGGGGAGGAGTGTAACAGTGCGGGTGTTCTCGAGTAGTTTTTTGGTCCGGTGGAGACGGGATCGGTGGGTGGAAGCCTAATCGATATCCCTTCTTAACCGGTGATAATCTCGCTGGTGTAGGAGGGGGACTCTCGAGGGTCCACCCCCACTGTCACAAGGTCAAGACAAAGTTTTGGGCCACTTGGGTTCTCTTGATTAATAAATATGTAGACCTGCCCAAACTGAGCACCCGCACTGCCAGACTGGTTAACATGATTTAGTTTAGCTACGTTGAATTTTGTCTACGCAAAATCAACGTTTCATCCCGCGTTTTATGTCCACAACCTTCTTGAGCAAATATGGAAGGTGTAATTTAGGCCCGAAATGATCATAAGAATGTAGCATCCATTTGAATATGCGTAAAGTTTCACCCTTACCACACGCATAAATCTCGTTCTGGGCAACCAAATACGAAGACACTTTCTGGAGGTGTTAGGTTAGGTCCCTCATGGGCCGATGATTCGTAATAACTCATATTTGCCCATGCACCATTTATTTCGCCATTAGTAAGTATAATATTAGTAGGTATTCTTTAGACAGCCATTGTGAACCACGGTTGGCAATCGTCTTGAAAATTGCGAAATATATCCTGTCAAGATGTCTGTCCTGCGTCCAGAAGCTATGCCGAGGCTTTCCCCTCCGCCCATCATACCCATATCTGTATCAAAGTTTACTGTCGGTATGAGAAGTATAAGAGGTATCAGAACACCACTTCATCTGAGAGTGTAACGGACTTCGTATTTTTCACGTCTAGCTCACTGTACAACTACTAACAGTATTGGAAAATGAATAAAATGAAATAACGACAGTAATTCCTCTCCATCAAGTTCAATTAGTCCAAGTAAGTTATTTTAAAACCGCTGCAATTTCCTACAAAACGGATTACTATTCACCTTTATAGATGCTCTCCTGCGTTGATCACTGTTTTCTGTGGTAAATATCTAACCCTCGTGCTGCCCACAGATAGCCCTAAATCGAGTATTGGAGCCAGCCGGGCAACCATATTTCATAAATGCGGAATCAAGAATTCTATCATTAATTTTTTTTGTTACTCATGAAACATAACGTTTAAAAAAAATTAAAATCGTGGCAAATTATTACACAACGGGTTATTATTTTGTACCTATATAGGTGAACCTTTTGCATAAATCATTATTTTATGTGGTTAATACCCTCGAGCTCTCCCCAGGAAAGCCCTAAATCGAGTACTGGAGCCGGCCGGGGAATTATAGTTTCATGAAAATGCGCGGGATTCAATAATTCAGTCATTAGTAACTACCTATATGTTGATATATCCATTAGGCATGACGTTTGTTCAAGTTCCAAAAGTACCCACCAACAGAATCCAAAAGAGCCATCATTTTGTCTTATTATTATAAATAGAGAACCTTTGGAATCGAGCATGAAAAAAAAATTGTAAGCCCTCGTCAAAATTTGATGATTTCTGTTTCAAGGTACGTAGAATCCGAAAATGCAATACCAGAATTTCTGTCTGTCCGTCGCACGCCTTACTTCACACTTTTCTTACTTACCATGAACCAAAATTAATGAAATTTGGTTTGTAGGTCCCGTTTGGGGTCTAGTTGGTTCGCGAAGCTCGGCGTTACAGTCAATCATCCCTAAGCGGTGAAAAATAGGGGATGAACGCCGTAGCTCGAACATTTTCAATAGAAGGGTATGGTTTCTTCGTTTTTGATCTTGAACTGAAGAATTTTTTGAGACCACCCAGAGCATTGTATGACCAGTCATTCGTTTGCACCGAAAATATTCGTCAACATGGTCGTGAATCAAACGGTATAAATCAGGCCCAGGTATCATTGCTACAGAGCACCTGATTATAATCACGGATGGCTGCATGAAGTCGAGTTGGTTTTCTGTGATATTATTTCATTTTAAAACGCTGCAAATCATTACACAACGGTTTATTATTTACCTGTATAGATGCCCCTTCTCGCCGTAGATCAACGTTTTCTGTGGTCAATACCCTCGAGCTCCCCCCAGGAAAGCCCTAAATGGAGTAGTTGAGCCGGCCTGGGAATTAATGTTTCATAATTGCGCGGGACTCAATGATCCAATGATTCAATCATTATTTATTTTTAGTTATTCATGAAGCATAAGGTTGTGTAATAATTTAACTGTATAGATGCTCGTTCCGCGTAGATAGTATAATAAACCGTTGTATAATAATTTACGCAATAATACTTTAACGTGTCTTCAAGTTGCAAAAGTACCGATACACAAAATCCGAAACATCCATCATTTTTCAAATGAAATAATATCAAATACCAGCGAACTCGACTTCATACAGCCATGGGTGGTTATAATCAGGTGATCCCTGGCAATGATATCTGGGCCGGATTCATACCGTTTCATTCACGATCATGTTGGCGACGCTTTTCTGTGCGATCGAACGGCTGGTCGTGCAGTGCTCCATGGTGGTCTCTAAAAATTCTTTAGGTCATGATCGATTAAAAACGTAAAAAAACCATACCCTGCTATTTTAAGTTTCCGAGCTACAGCGTTCTGAATATTTCAACCCCTATTTTTCACCCCTTAGAGATTACTGACAGTAACGCCGAGCCGCGAGGACCAAATGTCATTAATTTTGGTTCATGGTAACTAAGAAGAGTGTGATGTACGGCGTACGGCAGACGGACAGAAATGTTTTCGTTGCATTTTTGGATTCTGCGTACCTTGAAATAGAAATCATTAAATTTTGAGGGGGTGATCACTTTGTTTTTTTCATGATCGGTTCCAAAGGGTCATTATTGAAAATAATAAACCAAAATGATGGCTCTTTTGGATTTTGTTGATAGGTACTTTTGCCTGAACAAACACTGAAATATTATTGGGTAAATTATTACACAACGGTAAATTGTTAAACAACGGTAAATTATTGCACAAAGGTTTATTATACTATTCACGTAGAAGGGGTAGAACCGTTTATTATTCGCCTTATGCTTCATGAATAACTACAAATAATTAATCATTGAATTGTTGAGTCACGCGCATTCGCATGCAACTTTAATTCCGGGGCCGGATCCACTACTTGATTTAGGGCTTTCTTGGGGGGAGCTGGAGGGTACTGACCACAGAAAACAGTGATCCACGCAGAAGGGGCATCTATACAGGTAAATAATAATCTCTGTATAATAATTTGCAGCGTTTTCAAATGAAGTAATATCACAGAACAACCTACTCGATTTCATTCAGCCGTGCGTGATTATAATCAGGTGGTCCCTAGCAATGATATATCTTGTCCGGATTTATAACGTTTTATTCTAGACCATGTTGGCGAACCTTTTCGGTACAAACGAACCGCTGGACGTACGCTGGGTGGTCTCAAAAAAATTCCTAAGTTCGAGATCTATTTAGCGACGTAATAAACCACTTCTATTGAAAGCTTCCTTGCTAGACCAACTAGACCTCCAAAGGGGACACAAACCAAATTTTGGTTCATGGTGAGTGTGGAAAGTGAGGCGTGCGGCGGGTGGTCGGACAGATATTTTTAAATTCCTTTTTCGGATTCCATTTCGGTACCTTGAAACAGAAACCATAAAATATTGAGGGGGAGGTTTTTTTCCCCCCATGGTCGTTTCCAAAGGTTCATTATTGGAAAATAATAATTATATATTATATTTAAAGGTAGGTAAGATAATATTGTGTTCCAAACATACTCCATAACCGAAGCATAACCCAAATTTGCCCACAGCAAATTGATGTTGGTGACTGGAAATTTTTTGTAAACGACTTTAGTGCAGGTGAATTGGTCATTTCGCCCACTGAGCGAGAGTCAGGGATCACCCGGAGTAGAAGTACCGAGTCAGGCGCGCATGGCCCCCTGGCCGCCCCCTCAGCACACCGCCCCGCTCGCCCATCAACCCCCAGCGCTCCAGCATTTCCCCTTCAGTGCCGGTTTCGCATCCGAACAGTTCGCTTTTCCTCGGGTTTTTCCGGGCTTTGGTTACCAGCGTAACACACGATCGCGTCAACTAATTTTCCTTTCTGGGTTTTACCTTATGGGGTGTCATTTGATCTTCCAAAACAGGTAAAAAAAATTAACTCATGCAAGTTTAATCCGATATATTACCTATATTAAATAACATATTATGCTCCATATCCACCTGACTCTGTTTAAATTTAAGTGTTATGTTCAATTTACTAGAACAATTTAAAAAATATATATATATATCGCCATGCATTTACAAATTCTGACAGTAAAAACTTATATTCAGTAAGTTTGCAAGTCGATATTAGGTTGACTTGTTTACTTATTTGCAGAAAATAAAAGCAGTAAATATGTTACCGTTAAATTGTATAATTCAGTTATTATATAACAATGTTTTTAGTTGGTGCATAATACCAACTTTTCTATACACATTACCTAGGGAATATATTTTTATAACTTGTAGATATTATATATTAACTAAGTGTTTTTCGGTAATTGATTGCAAACTCTAGAATTTAAGATTTTTGAAACCATGGAACATGATAAATTGATTTAATTGCTTGATTTAGGGGGAAGTATGGGAAGAAAGAACGGGCCTGGATTTTCATTACTAACTTGTACCTACCTCGTCAAAAATAATAAGTGGTAGATAATAATTAAACATTTAAGAAGTAGTCACGTATATATCAGAAAAAAATTTTCATTTGTTAGCACATGGTGGCATTTTGAATAACATAGAACATAATTTATGATGCACTTGCACGTTTTTGAACTGCATTTTGTGGTACAGTTGGACCGAAAAACCCAGTATTCAATCATATTACATACTTTCTCGGTTGGCCTCTCATTATACTTAGATGCCTATAATTATAATACATTATATTTATATACCTAGTAACTAGTTGAAGTGAGAAATGTGAGAAAATTTATATTTAAAGATAGGTAAGACAATATTGTGTTCCAAACATACTCCATAAGTATACGACTTCATGACCTTCATCCTTGTATTTTGAAAAATCGCATCATCATTCAAGGTCACGATTGCCTTTGCCCTCGTTGACTGTCGGCCTGACGACAGCGATGATTCATCGTGAGATGTCGTCACCGTCGTCAGGATTCGACAAGCGACTTTACCACGAGGTAGTTAGTTAGTTGCCTCTTCCCCGCGGTCGTCATCGTACCACCCCCAAAAGTATTAATTAATTAATAATTTAACAATAATTATAATTATCATTAAGTGGGGATTAATAATAATTTTATTAAAACTTTGTAGTGGTCAGTAAATGAAAAAAAAACCCCAGGATATTTTCAGTGACGAAGATCTTTTATTTATCCATAATTATGTTTTTATTATTATATATTTGGGTGGTGCATTTGGAACTCTTTTTTAGGAGCGGACCATTTGTAGTTTAGGTTAGGTCCTAACCCCACACATAAATACATTTTTAGTTTTATTTTGAAAGAAGATTATTATTTTATTATCACCTTTTTTCAACACACCACAACAAACGTATTTGCTAGGGGCTAGTACATACATCCCTAACATGTTGAATTTTATTGATCTCGACTGTAACCATCTAATCCAGGTACTCAGAACATCTATACCAATTATATTCCTCCATGAAAAATTATATTCCGACCTAGACTTATCCTTTATTGCATCTCTGCCGATTAAAAGCCTGACTCATACGTATATCTAGTAGCACTCATAGATATCTAGTAGGTGTTGGTAGAAAGAGCTAGTTATGTACCCATGTTCTAGGATCCAGGTATCTTGCCGCTTTGACGAACACTATGATGTGACGTTCCAATTGATTTGAAAGGTCTGAGTTTTATTTTTTCGTCTTACTGTTCGGCTTTGTCGTTGAAAATTCAAGATAGCCTATTTCCTACTCAAAACTCTGAATTCAGCTGCTTATCGATTTAAATATGTTTTTCGATGTTGAGTCCCAGGCAGGCCCGCTGTTGGTGACGTCACGGTATCTAAATTTGCTTAAATTTACACGTTTTCTGGCATTTCCTTTCGTCATACCTACTCGGTCATACTTTATAGCAACTTTTAGGAAAGCTTACTCTGAGATCTTGAATTTTGTTCCAGTCGTGCACCAAGACGCAATGAGTCATTCTCAAACTTTTCCTACTGTTAGCTGAAAACTTTTGTTTCCTTAACCATCCCTATTTCCTCGCGTTGTTGTCAGTATCAAAAAACAAACTACCTTGGAAGCTCGAAAAATTTATGAGAGTTTCTGGTCTCTACACTGGAGGTTGTTTGAATAAGCCTGAGTTTTGAGTCGTGCCGTTAAGGGCTGAATAAATAAATGAGTAAATTAATTCTAACTAGGCGAAACTTGAGAACAAATAAATAGACAAGAAGGTTGCCGCCTTGGGTTGCATCAGTTTTTAAACTTTCGACGAAGTTTTAAAGGGTTCAAGTACCTAACGGGTTTCATCACGGAAATGTTAATTTAACGTGCGCCATTCGGAGAAATGTAGCTAAATGTATTCGTAAATAATTTGCATGATCGTGAATAGTGCCTAACAATTTTCATTCATCCGAACAAAACTGAATAGGTAAGTTGTGTTGATGGTTAGCTAATCTATCGATTCCTGCCTACTGGTAATGGAGAGAGATAAAGAGAGAGAGTTGAAACGTTTATCGAAAAACGCTGCAAAGTCCTTGTCACATGGGTTTATTATTATATTGGACATACCTACAGAAATATTGGCTGTTCATTTATTGTTTCATTCATCCGTAATAATCGAAATAGCTATATCTGATGGTTTCCATCAATTTTGGCCCCTAAAACACAAATTAGGTAGTAGGCTCCTTTTGGTTTTTTTTTTCAAATTATCTTTGATCATTGGTAGTGCCATTTCATCGTCTTGATACACGTGTTGACACTTTTTCCAGTGTTGTTGTACAAATTGATGTGATTTCAGACGATTTCCCAGGTTTTTCACCCATAAAAAATCAATTTTGGGAGCTGAACATTTGGTAGAACTCAATTTTCCACTCTTTGGTCAAAATCGACTTCCTTTTCTGTCTTCGTGTCCCCAAAAACATGGAAAAAGATATCTCAAAAACTCATGTTACTAACATCTTACTAAAAAAATAGCAATTTCCGGTGTTTTCCACCAATTTTGGCCCCCAAAACACAAATTAGGTAGGCACGCTCCTTTTTTTTTCTTTTCCAAATTATCTTTGATTATTGGTAGTGCCATTCAATCGTCTTGATCCACGTGTTGACACTTTTTCTAATGTTATTATACAAATTGATGGTGATTTCAGACGATTTTCCAGGTTTTTGCCTCATAAAAAATCAATTTTGGCAGCTGAACCTTTGATAGAATCTCAATTTTCCATACTTTGGTCAAAATCGACTTCATATTCGGTCTTCTCGTCCCCTGGACACGGAAAAACATGGAAAAAGATACCTCAAAAGCTCATGTTACTAACATGTTACTAAAAAACCCTATTTTTATCCACATTTTCACTCATAACACCCCTGGGAATATTCCGATCGTCCTGCAAAGTTTCGGGACACAAGTAGGGCCCAAATGGAGCATGTGTGCGAAAGAACGACTTTTTTAGATCTAAAATGAAGCCGGTACACGCGATACGGCGGACGGCGTACGGCGGACGGACATTGGATTTTTGGAATCTACGCACTTTGAGACGGAAAAGAAAAAATTTTGAGGGGGTGTTATATAATTTTTTTTTGCTGACCGAACACATCGGTAGGTGTCATTTCTATCCACTCCTTTGAATGTAGATTTCAGTTCGATGCAGAAAATGTAGGTTTCTTGTTCCGACTTTGTCGGAGACTTACCTATAAAGAGTGACATTTTATCAGCGGTGATGTACCCAGTTCGAAAACCCGCTTGTGATTCACGTAAAATGTCCCTTCCAACAACCCATCACACAAAGCGCTCGCGTATCATCGCGGTAAGAAACTTGGCACCCGAATTCTTCAAGGCCAAACCCCGAAAGCTTGTAATGGAGCGCATCTTTAAAGCAACAGTTTGGAGAGGCGGAACTCAAATGTATTCTCAAAGGAATTGATGGAACGAGTGATGGTTGCGTTCAGACTACGTGAACAGCTCTGTTAGAGGTTTGGAGTCTCAAGGGGTAGAAGTCACAGACCGCCGCGAACATCTTCCTCTTCTCAGAACACAATACAGAAGGGCCGAAGTAATTTGTAAGAATGACATGAAGATACGTCCTCGACTCGGATCGCCCATCGGTGGCTGACAGACAGGGGAATATCGTGTTTGGAGGGGCGGTAGCCGATCCTATAGCGTCAGCAAATAGGCATATACCTGAGCCACATCGTTGTTTCCAGGACTAGGTACCCGCATACCCATTCTCAAAGGCACGAGTCATTATTCAAATAATCATTCTAATTATCATTCTTAGTCTGAGTTCGACCGAGAAAGAAGCATAATTCGCGATTTTGGTTTATTATTTTCAATAATGACCTTTAGAATCGAGCATGAAAAAAAAAAAAAAAATTCTCAAAATTTGAAGGTTTCCGTTTTAAGGTACGCAGAATCCAAAACTGGAATAAGACAATTTAAGTCCATACATCGTACGCCGTAGGTACGCCGTACGTCGCATTTCCTTGGTAAACATGAAACAAAATTAATGAAATTTGGTTTCTAGTTGCCGTTTGGGGTCTAGTTGGTTCGCGAAGCTCGGCGTTACAGTCACTCATCTCTAAGGGGTTAAAAATAGGGGTCGAAATTTTCAGAACGCCGCATCTCGAAAACTTTCAATAGAAGGGTATGGTTTTTCGTTTCTGATCTTGAAGTAAAGAATTTGTTGAGACCGCCCGGAGCATTGTACATCCAGCCGTTGGTTTGCACCAAAAAGCTTCGTCAACATGATTGTGAATGAAACGGTATAAATCCTACCCAGATATCAGTGCTAGGGAACACCTGATTATAATCACGGATGGCTGTATGAAGTTGAGTAGGTTGTTCTGTGATATTATTTCATTTGAAGAATGGTGGCTCTTTTGGATTTTGTTGATGAGTGCTTTTCCAACTTGAAGAAACGTTGTGCTACATGAATAACAACAAATAATTTATTAATGATTAAATTACTGAACCCCGCGCATTTTTATGAAACTGTAATTCCTAGGCTGGCTCCAGTTCTCCATTTAGGGCTTTCCTGGGGGGAGCTCGAGGGTACTGACCACAGAAAAATTGATCAACGCAGAAGGGGCATCTGTACAGGTAAATTATTACAGCACGGTTTACTATTTCTTACGAAACGTCTTATCATTTACCTTATGCTTCATGAATGACAACAAACAATATTTATTAATGATTGGATTAGGTACTGAATCGCGCGTTTTAATTAAACTGTAATTCCCGGGCCGGCTCCAGTACTCGATTTAGGGCTTCCCTGGGGGAGCACGGGGGTAGGTACTGACCAAAGTGATCTACGTAGAAGGGGCATGCATGTAAGTAGTAAACCACCGTGTAATAATTTGCAGCGTTTTTTCGATGCTCGTGTTTTCCAAGCCACGCTGACGGTCATTTTCGATGGAAGCCAATTAACGCGAGTTCGATGTCCTGTTTCGTATTGTGAAGCTAGCGACTGCAGATATCCCACCTTTAAGACCATGCTATCCAATGATCTTGCGATCTATCCCAGCAGAATCGGAGCTCTTGAGGATCCGCATGCGGCTCAAGAATGTTCACCAACTGGTAAAGGCATACCATCACCTCCCATTGATTTTACACAATGTTGCCGCGGTTGTAATAGACTTCTAAGTTGGATAGCCCTGTAAATTCTTGAATGAAAGATTAATGATCGATCTGGATATTAAATAAGTTAGATACGCCTTGGAAGGTTGGACGGTATGAATAATAGATCCATAAAAATCACGGTAAGAAATATTATTTTGTATTAAAAAACAAGATCATGGGTGACGTAAAGAAATTGAAGGGTTCTAGTTACAGTATCAGTCTGTTCCATTCAAAGCAAATGAGGGAGAAGCGAAAATTGCTTATTCCCATTATGTTCAAAAACCGACAGGAAGGACGTCACGCGGTTCTCAGAGGTGACACATTTTTCGTTAACGGCAAAATACTAATTGTTCCCGACTTGAATGTGAAACCCAGTACCTCTTCGAGCTCCGACCAGGACAATGTGGAAACCAACAAGAAAAAAGATTCGGGTGCCACAATCTTGTCTATGAATTCAAGAAAGAAGCGACCATATAAGAAAAAAACGCTGCAAATCCCTGCACAACGGTTTATTATTTTGTATAGAATACCCTCCTGTTACAGATCACAGCTCTATGTATAGATAACCCTTCTATATAATATGATATGTACTATTCTATTATATACATATTATGTAGATCGCAGACCCTCCGTAGGTTAGTACCTAACCCCGTACTCGTTACTAGGAACCTACCTAAATCACGAGTTAAATGTTGCTAAAATAATTCTGCCGATGGCAAACAGTACCTAACAAAAAGAAACGCACATAATGAAGTTCTGAAAAGAAATTGTTGATGAGGGGTGAAAAAAGTTGCAAAAGTACCTACCAACAAACTCCAGCCCCTTCTACGTAGATGGTATACTGAACCGTTGTGTAATAATTTACCGTTGAGTAATGATTTACCGTAGTAATAATTTACCCATCAATAATACTTCAACGTTTGTTCAAGTTTCACTACCTACCAACAAACTCCAAAAGAGCCATCATTTTTCAAGCGAAATAATATCACAGAACAACCAACTCGACTTCATACTCCGCCAATATAATCAGGTGATCCCTACCAATGATTGGCCGTATTCACAAATTCCTATTGTGGGCGCGTCTCTGGTTACGAGATTTGGTTTGAATTGTATACAATTTCATTCACACTGGAGTCGAAAATGCCTGTCGGTGCAAACTTCGGGGCCTTACTGTGAACGAACGGCTGGACGTACGATGCTGCGGATGGTCTTAAAAAACTTGCAAGTTCAAGAACTATTTAAAACCGTAAAAATATTTACGTAAAAAAATAGTATAGGCGTTTTGAAAATTTCAACCCCTATTTTGAACCCCTTAGAGATGACTCACAGTAACGTCGAGCTTCGAGGACCAACTAGACGCCGAACGGAACCTATAACCCGAATTTCATCAATTTTTTTTCATGGTAACTAAGAAAAGTGGCCGTACGGCGTACGGCGTACGGCGTACGGCGTACGGCGTACGGCGTACGGCGGACAGACAGAAATATTTTTATTGCAGTTTTGGATTCTACATACCTTGAAACGTAAACCATCAAATTTTGAGGGGGGGTAAGAATTTTTTTTTTCATGCTCGATTCCAATGGTTCATTATTGAAAATAATAAACCAAAATCTCCTTGATAGGTAGAGTTTTCTAAATGTTCAGCGTTGCTACTGGTGCCATTTTTTGACTTCGATCTTGAATGTATTATTTTACCGTATTATCTACATATTGCTGTTGCCACGATCTTTAATATAATATGAAAACTGCCTAGGTATTATTTATAAGGTTTTTTTAACAGATTAATTGGATTATTAAATCTATATTTACTGCATTCTCTTCGTACAGTGCTGTGCAGGTTCTACTATATTGCTTGCCTACTTGTATTATTATAGATCATTATATACCAAGGGCACAGTAATTATTAAGGTTCAGTTTAACGCGATAAGTATTTTTCTATTCATCTATTAATTTGTGAACTAATGATTTCATTAATACGGGCGAGTATTCAGAGTAAAACTCATCATTAGATAATCATCACTATTGAAACTGGGCTTCCGCCCGTGCTATTGGAATAAGCAAATTATTTCCATTCTTCACTTCATGTGGTTGATATTTGATTTATATGGATTTCCCCTAGGTAGGTATCGGAGCTGTAGGAACCTGGGTTAAACTACATACGAAAGCGGATATTTGCCTTCTCATTTATTCTTTCTTTCCGGAGTGCTTAGCAGTACCGACTTATTATTGTCAACATGATAATCTTTCCTCACCCCCCTTTCCGAAATTTTGAGCAAGGACGGCGCACATAGCAGGGATTATTCATCTTTGCTGAGACACGTCGGGGTCACCAATATTCGGAACGTGACGCACGAGCGATACATAGAAGCATAGACCCACAAAAACCTTCGCTAGATCACAGGGCATCTATATAAAGATCTATATAAATAATCAATTTAATAAAAATGTATACAAATATAACGATTTAGATAGAGATGTATATAAAGCCAGTTATACCCATCTCAAGGGAAGATGTGAACAATCCGCCTCGATTCGATTTATGTACACCTAGGGCTTCAGAACTTTTTTCCAGGGTTCATGCTCCAACACTGGAACGATCTATGAAACTCGTTCGAAAAACATGTCACGGGTATAATAACAGTTCGAGTAGATCGAAATAGGAATCATGTTCCCAATTTATTTCATGTTTCCCTGGCATCGTGTTGAAAACTTGAACGCGAGTCGTCGCACGGTCAGATGTTGAATCAAGTGGAGTTGATATTGCTATGCAAGGCTGATGGACTGATGTTATTTTTGGAATTGGCTTCTCCCAATCTTCTAATCCCTAAACCTATGTACGCGTATTTAGGAGGTTTCCTGGAATATAGTATCAAGCGAGGCAGTTACTTCCAAGATTGAAAAAAAAAGAGAAAACCTAGCGCGACAGAACGTATAGGGAGAGAGAACGGGAAATAATTCACTCAACATCAAACGGATTCGCCAACGATGCAATCAACTCCTGTTCAAATATTCAGGAGGCGTTTGAATGATCGTCAGTCCATTTCAAAAGATCAGGCGACCATTGCAAACATCGGCAGCCAGCGAGAGAGCCTCGTACCTCGCTTACCACTCACGAATGCGCTTTAAACGTACAAGTACTTACCTAACCGATTTTTTTTTCCAAGTCACATTGATCCATGCGCTGTGACTCATAAGCGCTTGAGCCCCGGTTGACCTCATAATCAAGTAAAAAGTAAAAGTAAAGTAACAGTCATTTCGGCTGAGGTGGATTTTCACAATAACCACTACTTTATGTTAAAAAAAAACTCCAAATTATTGCAAAACGGTTTATTATTTACCTGTATAGATGCCCCTTCTGTGTACATCACTGTTATCTGTGGTCAATTCCGTCAGCCCCGTCCAGGAAAGCCCTAAAAATGGAGTACTGGAGCCGGTCCGGGAATTAAAGTTTCATACAAATGCGCGGTATCCATAATTAAATCATTAATTATTTGTAGTTATTCATGAAGCATAAGGCAAATAATAAACCGCTGTGTAATAATTTATTGACCTGTATAGATGCCCCTTCTGCGTAGGTAGTATAATAAACCGTTGTGTAATAATTTACTGTCTTGCAATTTACCGTTGTGTAATCATTTGCCCAATAATACTTCAACGTTCAAGTTGCATATCAACAAAATCCAAAACAGCCATCAGTGATTATAATCAGGTGATCCCTAGCAATGGTTTCTGGACAAAATGTATACAATTTTATTCACCCCCCTGTTGATGAAGCCTGTCGGTGCAAGCTTCGGAGACCTTCTGTGAACAAACGGCTGGACGTGCAATGCTCCGGACGATCTCAAAAAACTCCCAAGTTCAAGAACTATTTAAAAATGTAAACAAATTCGGAGTAACGGCGTCTTGGAGATTTCATCCTCTAGTTTTCACCCCTTAGAGACTCCTTAGAGACGCCGAGCTTCGCGGACCAACTAGACCTCAAATGGGACCTACAACCAAATTTCATCAATTTTGGTTCATGTTAACTGAGCGAAGTGTGAAGTACGGCGTACAGCGGGCAGACAGAAAATTTTTTTATTGCACTTTCGGATTCTTCATACCTTGCAACGGAAACCATCCAATTTTGAGGGAGGGGTTACAATTTTTTTTCATGCTCAATTCCAAAGGTTCATTATTGAAAATAATAAACCAATAAACTTGGTGGGCACGCGCTCAATTCACCAAATTTTCCCATCGCAATCGGATGAATGGCATCGGAGCACATGCGGGACAAAGAAAGAAACATTCATTTTTATACTAGCAATGCCCGAGGAAGGAACGTATTTGTTTGTGATTTAATTTTCTTTACTGAAAGTGCTTTTGAATACTTTTTTCCCTCCATGAAATAAAATAATATGCCTCACTGAATAGGTGTTCGTACAATCATTCTTATCTATTATCTACAGGCATGGTTGCAGATAAAAAATAATATACTACTAAAGGCTGATTAAATGTTTGTGTAAGTAAATCATTAACCCCCAGTGTCCATAAAGTGTCGTGAGTGGGAGAGTCGTCCAATTGCCGGAGTCTGAAATCCTTCATTAACCAAAGGGCTGTAATCCCTTTCTGGCCACTGTTGCATTATTGCACAAAAGAGCTGCAGTACTTATTTGAAATTTCAATAGGCGTTTCTAGTAGTTGGAGGTTATATATAGAGGTGCGCACAACCCCAGAGTTATACTATTAATAATTATTAGTACTGGGTACTTTAGTATAATTCTCAGTCTTAGTACTTTGCAAAATAAAGTCCAAGCCCAATAGCTAATAATCATCCTTAATAATAATAATTTTCCGTCAAAAGGAGATATTTTAGGAGTCCTGAAGGAAGTCCAAGGGAGCCAAGCGAGCAGGGGGTACAAATCCATTATACATAAGAAGTTAACGAGTACCTAAGTTGATAGGTACCTCGAGGTAATGGGCATTTTTAAGATATTGAAAACAGTGCCAAAATGGATTCCCAGATCTCTTAATACCTAATAATTTTAGTTAACTATTTTCAATAACAAACCTTCGGACTCGTACATTAAAAAAAAAAAAAAAAAAAAAATTGATGTTCCCGTTTCAAGATAGGTAAGTAGGTAGACCTCGAAAATGGAATGAGATAATGGAATCAAAAAATAATAACAATACCTAATACCACGAATTTTATCGGATAGTTAAGTATTTATTGCTGGAGTTACATGGTTACATGGTTCTAATGGCAATCGTGCCCCCGCATCGATACATTTATGCTGATTTTGGGAAGATTCCGGAACTTTCCGTAGAACAAACGAATGTGAGAAATTCGGATTTCGAATTCGGAGTTCACAAGGGTAGGCTCACATGTAATTTAAGTCAGAAAGTCCCTTCAGTGCAGTTCAAAATAAAAACATAAATATGTTCTGCAGTTGTTCTCAGTTAGCGGTTGATTCGACAATTAATCCATATTTAATTGCGTCGTTGGAGGGAAACTTCCAAGGACACGGCTCCAGATTTCAGGTCAACATGCTCCACTGAGAAAATGCATTTTATTTAGGCTTTCAGTTACGCGGGGAGTGGTCGAAATTTTCCAAGGTTCAGGTGCCATCCACATCGACACGATTAACCACTATTGAACCATAATAAGAAGTTTACGGGGCTCTTAAATTGACTTGGGAACCTCTAGTGTTGAGGGTAATGAAAGGAAGAATAAAAATTAGGTGCCCACCTATTAAATATCTCATTACTGAGACACAAGATCAAAAGCTCACCATCCCGAGACCCTCTTCAGTCTCCACCAGTAAATCCAATTACTAACAGGAAATTCAATACCAAAGAGCCATTTTTCAAACAATAGCCCCACCTTTCGTTCACGGCAGTACACGTAGGTATATTGCGTCATGGGCGAAAAAAAGGAAAGACAAATAAGGGCTAACTCCGAGAAATAACTACTCATTTTTCAATGTCGAGAAAAGCGAAAAAATCAGCACGAGCCGGAAACCTACAGGAAATTAAACTTGAGGGACGTAAGATAGAAATGATGAGAGCTCGGGGAGATAAAAAAGGAGACAAAAAGTGGAATGGTTTTTACAGTCTGCAGGGAGGAAGCCGAAGTTCACATTTCGTTGACAGTAATTTCCTAGGTTCTGCTGTAGGTACCTAACTGGTCGATCTTTTCCCCTATTTCCATTGTGATGTAGTTTTCCCTTTCCCCGTATTCGGAAAGTTGATGAATGGCAGTGTTCTCGGGAGCTGCGTACCTCCTTATTCGGCTCGATGAGGATCGATATCCACTCGTTCATGATGGCACTTAAAAAGCCATGTTGTGAGACGTTCGTTCCCTCGAATACGGGGGTCTTAACCAAAGGCCTCTTTACTTGGTTTAGAGAGTGGCGGTGGATGTATGAATGAAGGTTACGGATGAGGAAATATAAGGGTATTTTCAGTATGATTGCGTAGATGGGATTCACGTAATGGATTAGAAGATCGGAAAAATTTGGACATCTGCTGAGAATCACAAAAAAATTTAACGAATGAATCCCCACAAGTGATAGGTACCTATAGACATAACTTTTTTCTCTCTAACTGAACCTTTTCAGAACCAACAAAATAACACTTTTTGATTGGTTAAATCAATCATTTATGAATTCGTAATAATTGAAATTGGAATGAACTCAAATTAATCAACACCAGAGGAAGGTGGTAAATTGATAAAGGTACTCGTAATTATATTTTTCTTGAATAAGTAACCTATAGTTTGGAGCGAACACGATATATATTATATTGTAAAACACCTCTGTGTTACGTATCCGGAATTTCGTTATATTTCACCTTAATATAACGCATATTTCTCGACATTATTCAGCATTGGTCAGATACACACTGACAACCAACTTTATGAAATCAAGCCCTCAAACCCTCACAATAGGTAATAATATTGTGTGTGGTGGAAGTACGTGTATATTGTGGTAAAGTACATGTTTTGGCTGTTCAGTTAGCTGGTTTCGACACAAATCGATAAGATTTCGTTTAATTACAATAAAATATAATAGAGTTCAAAGTCAACGCGTGTTCCTCATTAAATCAATACACAGTAAAAGTTCAATGTAACGGAAAAACACTGATACATTTTCGATTGTTTAAATAGATACCTACATTACTTCGGAAATTTGTTAACATGGTCATGCAGCGTGAGTGGATCTTTAAATGTTGTATCTGAATGTAGGTTTAGATTGAAATTTAGGTACAATTTATGGGAAACGTTCCGGTCACGCAGCTTGACCATAAGAGCGAGTTATCAAAGTTGGTGACGTTTAGATATTATTGGCAATTTCTGACAACTATAAACTCGAACTTGACCCTTTATTCAGAGGGAGAAGACATATTTTTGACTATTCAAACAGTATTTTAATGTCTTGACCAGTCTTGACCAGTGATCTGCGCTCTCTCTACTCAGCTTGATACCTGCATACACCGTGCTATTTACGACCAATCGTATAGCAAATTTTATGGCAACATCGTAGAATGCTCCGGGTGGTCTCAAACATTTAGAAAAAATCAAACTGTTTAAAAATTCTAAAGAATCCCATACCTCAAAATAACAATTTCCGAGATAGGGATACTCTGGATACGAACTAAATCACTGGCGAAGAAATCGTGGAAACCCATTTCAAAGAAAAACGGAGTTATTGAAAAAATAGTCTATTATTTCCACTAATACACGAAAAACGCAAAAAACATAAAGAAACACTGTTATACCGGTTTCGGTGATCAAACCATCGTCAGTAACACCGGTATAACAGTGTTTTTTTTTTTTTTGCGTTTTTCGTGTATTAGTGGAAATAGACTATTTTTTCAATAACTCCGTTTTTCTTTGGTTCTCTGGATATTTCAACCCCTATTTTTCACCCCTTGAGTGACAGTGACGCTGAGCTTCGAGGACCACCTGTTATGCAGGGTGTAGGAAACTTAAAATAAGACGATGAATTTCGATTATAATAAACGAGTTTTTAATTCACAAGACTGTCGCCGAGCAGATGCAAGATATATTCACCCATGCTCACTTGATATAAAATCCAAGGATGACTAAATATTAATTATTAAAATAATCGGCTGACATAAAATAAATTAGTTCTCCCATATTTTTAATTTAATTAATCTGCTTTGTAATTTTAATTTACTAAAATTAATGATATATAACATCCTATTTTTAAAAAAATTTCAATTTTTTTAAAAACATAATGAACACTTTTGACATTCCACATACATGTCATACTCATAATAATATACATAATAAATTTCTTTATTGGTAATTGTTAGTCTCTCTCTTAGTCCAACTCTCATCCTCCTTAGGAATCATCAGTATTTAGGCGGTATAATTTGTCGACCACTTCTTGTCGTGTAATGCGGGCTTTCAGATGATTTAGATCAGTGGTTTTCAAATTGGGGGGCGCGAGTGATTTTCAGAGAGGGGCGTGTAGACCTCCGTTCAGATGAAGTTTATTGAGACTCGAATTTAAACACATACCTATCTAGTGTTTTCAATAGTCTAAGACAGGCCTTCGATCGATGTCTGATGGTCGATGTTTGATGTTGGCGGTCATCAAGACAAAAATCAGAAATCGTCTGGACGTCGAATTTGATGTAAGATGTTCACTCAACATTGCAGCCCGATATCAAGAATCTGATGTTAACTCAAATGAGCCGGTACCATCCATCACACTAGTTTTCGTACGTCTGTCGTTCTTATTTTGTGAAATAAATTCAGAAGTTTATTTTTATTAATAATTTTGTTTGTATATATAAGATGAAATTCAGTAAAAACTATATAAATTGCTAGGCAACGATATTTTCTCCGATTTGCTAACACAAATACCTTGGTTTGGGAATTTTGGAGGAGGACTGATAGAAAGGGGGCGCCAAGATGCCTCGATACTCGCAAGGGGGGCGCGACCCAAAACAATTTGAAAACCATTGATTTAGATAGATCAGTATCATTCTTCTTAGAGGTTTTAGGAAAGCGGTTTCTTGACTGAATATTACTGTGCTGGTTGTTATTGTTTTTAAATTGATTTAAAATAAATGTTTGATTTCTTCGGTAGGTTGAACCGTCTTTGTTTTCTACAATGTAGGTACGAGAGTCAAGAACTTCAATTTTTTATTGCATTTTCGGTTCGGATTCTATATACCTTGGAACGTAAACCATCAAATTTTGAGGGGGAGGTTACAATTTTTTTTTCATGCTCGATTCCAAAGGTTCATTGTTGAAAATAATAAACCAAAAGCAACTTCTGACGATTTTAGGAGGTTATGACCCCAAAACCCCTCCCTAATTTGGCACTTTAAAATTAAAATAATATTTTTGATAGTTCAAATAGTTTTCCAGTTTCAAACACCATTCCTTACCACTTTTGTTGAATTTATATATATTATATATTTATGACTATGTAAGCATTTTCCGAATTTGGTGAGGGGAAATCGTTAGAAGATTCAACGAAAGTTTCGCTGAAAGAAAGAATTAAGACGCTGCAAATTACTACATAACGGTTAATTTTCCTTTATATAATAAATGGATGCCCCTTCTGCGTAGATTACTGTTTTTCGAGATCAATAACTACCCTCGCGCTTCCCCCAGGAAATCCCTAAATCAAGTACCAGAGCCGGCCAGACACATATCCCCAAATTTTCATCTAATTTGGATGACGCGTTTGGCTGTGAACAAACTTGTGCACTGTCAACAAATAGGTAAAAACTATTTCTATAAGTAAAAACTATAAAAAGCGGTTGGTCCTCCAAAACGTATTTAATTAATTTTGGTTCATTGCTAACTAAGGGAAGTGCGAAGTACGGCGTACGGCGGGCGGACAGAAATTGTTTCCTTCCGTTTTCGGATTATATGTATACTTTGGATGGGAAATCATGAAGTTTTGAGGGGTGTTAAAAATGTACTTTTCATGCTTGAGTTCAAAGGATCATTTTTGAAAATAATAAACCAAAATCATCGTACCGAAATACAGGATAACTTTGAATTTGGTTTTTATCATTCTCTGGTTGATAATCGGCTTATTATTATAGTTTTAAATGTAATTGGCTGAAGAACAAATATTAAATATTGGGGAGCATTCCTTCGCTGCTCCCCAATGTTCAATATTAGAATGGAATATGCTATAGCCTTGGACTAACTAGCCGAAAAATGTCACGCGGGATGGGTAACGCGGAAGTGTCACGAAATTTTAACGATGATTTTCACGTACAACCGAGTAGTTGCTAGGGAAATGAAACTTCTTTCATTTTCATCGGACAAAAATCGTTTTCCATTCGTTGGAAAGCTCTTGATTTATCACGAATTTATTTCGTATATTTGTTCTTGGTATTTATTTCGTAGTTTCATACTATAACTATATAAATGGATGTTATAAATGGATAGTAAACAATGACGCTTGTTTGGTTGTCACTTGGTTGTATCCTGGTGACGAAGTGAAATCATAACAGTGCGGCTACAGAAGCATGTTTTTAAGACAAGTTTCGACAAACTTGTAAACATTGACAACAGCAGAGCAAATTCAGTAAAAGTAAACTACAAACAGAATAAAAAGAGCGGCTAAAGCATGTTCCATGTTTCTTGAATTTTAGCCGTAGACTCTAAGCAGTAATCATCCGGGGGTCCAGGGGGCTTGCCCCCTGGCGAGGCGCGCAGCGCCGAGTTTATGTTCTTCAATGCTTTCTATCTTGGTAAACTCAGAAGCAAGAGCACGTAATTCACAATGTATTTAGAAGGTACTTCGTACCCAGTGCCAATAAAGCCCTGTGGGTTCACTGCCGTTCTTGAATGACTTGGAATTAGCTACATAACTGTGACCTATACTACATTAGAGTCATAAATATAGAAAATTATGGATTCATAAAAATATAAGCAGCATTCGTTATAATAGCTTCGCTTATTCTCACACCAACACAGCTCCTTGGGATGTTTCTTTCCTTGAAACCCTTACAACGGGTTGTTTTGATGCGAATAGAATCAGGCAGTTTACCGTGCGGGAGTTGGGACCGAGAAAGGGATGAAATCGTTTTTTCTCCCTCCCGACAAAGAGGAAAGGTGAAAAAAACTTGGGGACAGGTTTTCCGGGATGGGACGCAGGGCAGGCCGCGTGTCCCCGTCTCGCATTTCCTCGTCGAAGAATTCCCTTATCGCAAATCTAAAAAGAAATTCTCCAACCGGCTCGTCCCTGATGAATTCAATCTGATTCCTCACCCGCTTACCCTGCCTAGTGAAACTTAGGTGAGACGGCACTGGTTGACCCGACTTGGGTGCGGGTTTTCACACCTCCAGTCGAGTTTTTCCCGTAACTTTTTTCATACTCCACTTAATATACAGATTGGGAGGGAAAACTCCTGTTCGACATCCGGGGAAAGCTCGGCAGATCGAACAGGGCCGAAAAACTTATTTTATGCCGACGCCGCTAAAGCAAACATCCACGATTCCGCCCGCAGATATTCCGATCTCAGCAGATTCATTCTGCTGAAGTAATGCGTCGGAGGGCGGTTTGAAAGCCATGCAGAATGACCGTATGCGCCAATTGAATTAAACGTAGTGTCAACAGTTTTCGCAGCACCATCACGCCGAAACGAACGAAACGAAAGCAGTGCTGCGCAAGCGCACTTAAGACACCGAAAATTTTGACAAACCGTGACGACGAAAAATACCGAGATCTCCCGGTGTCAGCTTTCGTCGTGTTGAGATGAAGAAACGTAATTTAACCGTACATCATCTGTGTAACGCTACCTAACCTTCTTCTGTTTTCCTTGGAAAATAAATGTCGAGCGTCGTATTCACAGCTGCTTCCTCGCGTCTTTCGATGTTAATGCAGACTTGACGCCATGTGTGGACATAGATTTGTATTTACCACGGAGTAAAATGGGTGAAAGAGAGGTTAACATGACGTTAGCGTGACTTCACCAGTCGGTAGATGCCAAAGCTGAACGAAAACTGAACCGAAAAAGGTTAGCATCTGACTTCGGTCGCCCTACCCGACATTTCCATTTCGGTGTCGTTTTCCGTTTCGTTTCGGCGTGAGGGTGCTGCAAAAACTCTCTTGTGTCTGCCTTGGTCCGAACGAATCGGGATACGTAGGAGACAGTGTTCTCGCAACCACCCTCTACTAAATTCGGTTCACAAAATTCTTCTTGCATCCTCAGGGAGTGAGATGACCGAGCGGACCGGAGCTTTTGACTTTTATTGGATTAAAAACTTGCTGCATTTCTGGTTCTCGTTACAACTTTTGACGTTGCATAATTCTCACCAGCTGACCAGCAACTCTCCTCCACTTATTATCGTCATGTGATAAAGGTAAGCCCACACTACTGCCGCAGCGGGTCGGGTCGCATCCCAGCGGATTAATGTCGCTAAGCACATTAGCGCCATTAGCGGCGTGCCGGGCCGTAGATCATCGGAAAAGTGCTCTCAAATTTGCCTCATTTTTCGTTGTTTCGTCCGTCATGGATTCTTCTGATGAAGATATTTCATTTTCGGTTCATTATTTTCAACGATAAACCTTTGAAATCGAGCAATGAAGAAATTTTTTTGGTTTATTATTTTCAATGATGAACCATTGGAATCGAGCATGAAAAAAAAAATTCTTACCCCCCCTCAAAATTTGATGGTTTACGTTTCAAGGTATGTAGAATCCAAAACTGCAATAAAAATATTTCTGTCTGTCCGCCGTACGCCGTACGCCGTACGGGCCACTTTTCTTAGTTACCATGAAAAAAAATTGATGAAATTCGGGTTATAGGTTCCGTTCGGCGTCTAGTTGGTCCTCGAAGCTCGACGTTACTGTGAGTCATCTCTAAGGGGTTCAAAATAGGGGTTGAAATTTTCAAAACGCCTATACAATTTTTTTACGTGAATATTTTTACGGTTTTAGATAGTTCTTGAACTTGCGAGTTTTTTAAGACCATCCGGAGCGTCGTACGTCCAGCCGTTCGTTCACAGTAAAGCCCCGAAGTTTGCACCGACAGGCATTTTCGACTCCAGTGTGAATGAAATTGTATACAATTCAAACCAAATCTCGTAACCAGAGACGCGCCCACAATAGGAATTTGTGAATACGGCCAATCATTGGTAGGGATCACCTGATTATATTGGCGGAGTATGAAGTCGAGTTGGTTGTTCTGTGATATTATTTCATTTGAAAAATGATGGCTCTTTTGGAGTTTGTTGGTAGGTAGTGAAACTTGAACAAACGTTGAAGTATTATTGATGGGTAAATTATTACTACGGTAAATCATTACTCAACGGTAAATTATTACACAACGGTTCATTATACCATCTACGTAGAAGGGGCTGGAGTTTGTTGGTAGGTACTTTTGCAACTTTTTTCACTCCTCATCAACAATTTCTTTTCAGAACTTCATTATGTGTGTTTCATTTTGTTAGGTACTGTTTGTCATCGGCAGAACTATTTTAGCAACATTTAACTCGTGATTTAGGTAGGTACCTAGTAACGAGTACGGGGTTAGGTACTAACCTACGGAGGGTCTGCGATCTACATAATATGTATAGAATAGTACATATTATATTATATAGACGGGTTATCTATACATAGAGCTGTGATCTGTAACACAAGGGTATTCTATACAAAATAATAAACCGTTGTGCAGGGATTTGCAGCGTTTTTCAAGATACGTTGAATCCGAAATATAATGGAATAAAAAACAAAATGTATGTCCGTCTGCCGTTCGTCGTACTTCGCTTTGGTTTATTATTTTCAATAATGGACCATTGGAATCGAGCATGGAAAAAAAAAAAAATGCTAACCCCCCCTCAAAATTTGATGGTTTACGTTTCAAGGTATGTAGAATCCGAAATGGCAGTACAAATATTTCTGTCTGTCCACCGCACGCCGTACTGGCCACTTTTCTTAGTTGCCATGAAACAAAATTGATGAAATTGGCGTTATAGGTTCCGTTCGGGGTCTAGTTGGTCCTCGAAGCTCGGCGTTACTGTCAGTCATCTCAAAGGGTTCAAAATAGGGGTTGACATTTTCAGAACACCGTAGCTCGAAAACTTTCGAAGGAAGGGTTTGATTTTTTTTACGTTACTAAATTTATCTTGAGCTAAACAATTTTTTGAGACCACCCCGAGCATTGTACGTCCAGCCCAACGTGTGCACCAAAAAGCTTCGTCAACACGATCGTGAATCAAACGGTATAAATCCGGCTCAGATATCATCACTAGGGAGTACCTGATTATAATCAAGGATGGCTGTATGAAGTCGAGTTGGTTGTTCTGCGATGTCATTTCATTTGATAAGTGATGGACTATTGGATTTTGTTGGTGGGTAGGTACTTGTGAAACTTGAACCAACGTTGAAGTATTATTGATGGGTAAATTATTACACAATGGTAAATTATTACACAACGGTAAATTATTACACAACGGTACATTATTACACAACGGTTCACCTACTAAGAAGGGGCTGGATTTTGTTGATCGGTACTTTTTCAACTTGAACAACCATTGAAGTAAGTATTATTGATGGGCATGATTACACAACGGTTCAGAAAGGTATTGACCACAGAAAACAGTGATCTACGCAGAACGGGCATCTATTTCACTCCACATCAACAATTTTCCTTCAGAACTTCATTATTTGCGTTTCTTTTTGCCGTTTCAGTTACTCTTTGTCATCGACTGTATTATTTCAGCAACATTCAACTCGTGATTTAGGTAGTTACTTAGGAACGAGTACGGGGTTAGGCACTAACCTACGGAGGATCTGCGGTCCACATAATATGTATAGAGTAGTACATATTATATTATATAGACGGGTTATCTATACAGAGAGCTGTGATCTGTAACAGAAGGGTATTCTGTACAAAATAATAAACCGTTGTGCAGGGATTTGCAACGTTTTTTTCTTAGTTACCCTGAACCATGAACCAAAATAATAAAATCTGGCTTGCAGGTAACAGCTCATTGTAATCACGCGTGGCTTTATGAAATCGAGTTGGTTGTATCGTGATATTGTTTCATTTGAAGAATGATGGTTATTTTGGATTTTGTTGAGGTAGGTACTTTTCTAACGTGAACAAAATAACATTCATACATAACATAAATAATAATAATAGGTAGACGTTTTGAATCCACCGCATATTTATGGAACCATAATGCCTGGCCGGGCGCAGTACCTACTCGATTTAGGGCTTTTCTGTGTGTGGTTGATCGGGCGGGGGGGGGGGGGGGGGCACGAGGGTAAGTATTGACCACAGAAAACAATGATCTACGCTGGAGGGGCATCTATGCTGAAAATATTAATCCCTTGTGTATCTTCGGGTACGCTTGGATCAAAATTTGAGATGGTCCTGTAATACTGGCAATCTATTTTCAAATTAATACTCGAAGAATCATGGTTTTGAAATGGTTGAACGAGTGAGGCCGTTGACTAGGACTGCTCTTAACATCAACTTATAGTATTCCGCGGACTTACAGCAGTTACTTCTGCCACCAGTTCCCGCATCTAGCTCCATCGTTGTTCATGTTGATTCCTACTTCTTTACGACTTATTAGTGGGGCCTATTCTTTTGTAGTTTCTAGAAAAGCTCTCAATGAATTTTTGCTCGATGTTTACTTGAATCCAAGTTCAGTGCGTCATTGGCGAGTTTGCATTTGCTTTAAGTAATACGCCATTGTTTCTCAACTAATTCCTAGTCGTTTTTCAAGTGTTGCAACCTCCCTATTTGGTGGTTGTGTTGCATCATTTGTATACAATTATACATATTTTTTATGCTACTCTTTATAATTATTCTTTGCTTGCCACATGAGTCTCGGGCGCTCTTGGTTCCTGGACAGCTGCTTAGGCTATTATTTATAGGAACCAGTATATCTATACATATAATAAAACAGTGTCTGTTTGTTTGTCTGTTTGTTTGTCTCGGCATCAATTGAGAACGGCTGAACGTCGAAAGTTGCGGCTGGTACCATTTGACGCAGAATTTATCTGGGAAGGTTTATGAAAAATCCGCATTTGAATCTGTCCATCCGTTGAAACGCTATGAATGAAATACTACTAAAAAACGTGTTATAATCACTTCTATGAGGACGTTTATGCTTATAATAACTTTGAACGGTTGGACGTAAATCCGATTGTAATTAGTTTCTGGATTCAGCTCGACGAGTACGTTCAAGTGGTACTTCAATCAGGATGTTAGTGGGAGGGGGGTACAGGACCTGTACTTGTAACCTGGTTATGATAGGGGGGGGGGGGGGGGGGGTCTACAGAAATTTCAAAACTACTTGACCAATTGGAGTGCAACTGGGAGGGTTCATAGGATACGGGGGGGGGGGTTAAAGGCAGTTAGGGTTGACATTGGGGAAGGTTTCTGATCAGTTGTGGAGGGGGGGATACAGGCATATTAAAATACATGACCGTTGGCTCCATTTATTTAAATCGCAGCAACACGCGTCGGTTCAAATAGTATAATATATCATAAAACTGTTATGAGTGGGGCCTGTCCTAAAGGGGGTGTCTGTTCTACCGTTGCGAAGCGCGGGTACACAGATAGTTATTCTATAAAACGTTTTGTCATTTTACTACCTATGTATTCTTCTTTTTTGCCAATAAAATAAATTGAATCGATTTTGCTGCTTTTTGTCGAGTAAGAACACTAGAGAGAAGAACAAAAACGTCCGACAGAAACTGCGCTCTCTAAAAATCCGACTGGTTATCGCACACTGCTACCGGGGCGGATCGGGTCCCAGCGGGCTGACGGAAAAATACGCCTGGCGAGCGATGTTTCCATTCGCCGCTCACCGGTTGTGGTGTGTGCGTCTCCATATAGAAAAACACTGAACCGAACCAGATGCATTTTTCCGCCGCGGTACGACCCATCCCGCCCCGGCGCTAGTGTGCGCTTACTTGAATCATTGAAAGTTCGATTATCAAAAGTCAGATCGGTAATCAAAATAACGAGATATAGCCAAAGTCATTCATTAGTATTATTATTATACCACGACTTGTTCTCTTATATATTTATACAACTCGCTTGTAATTGGGCTCGCCCGTACTTTACCAAATATACAAATAAACAAAGAGGTTGAATCCAAGGCAATGATGGGGGAAAAATCGGTTTTCATTGAGTCAAACTGTGTATAATGGATATCAGGATCTGCCTTATTTCCTTTACCCACAAGAATAGATTTTTTTTTTTTTGAACTTGTTCAGGCTGTGCATAAATTCCACGTAATACGTCTTCTTTCATAAGGAAGTGCACGTCTCATTCGGCTGGCGTCGGAAGATGTTCGCCTGGCTCAAAGGCAAGACTGAGAGGATACGTGCTCCCGCCGCCTACCCAGCATTTGTCACCCTTTCTCTCCTGAGGCTTCTCAAGATTTCTATCCTGATAAACCAAACAATCCTCATTATTCGTCCCTTTCAATGGTGATACTCGATCTAGGACCTGTCTTTTTTTGCCTTTTCCCCCTTATCTGAAAAATGGCTCAATCCCCCTCGCCGAAAAAAAACCCCTCGACGTCGGAAAAGTGACTGACTGCGGTCCCCGATCCGAAGCGGCTGAGACAGAACGGTTCTTTAAAATTCCCGAGGCCGTGATCTTGGTGTATCCAGAGAAAATGAAAGTAATTTCCTTATGTAACACCTCTCTTCTGTTGAGGTTACAACGCTAACACGCATAATATGCTCACAATACCTATTATATACATAGCAATAATATATGTACAAGCTAGAATCGGTCGCCTGGAATCACATAATTACATTGTGACTTACATCCGCCGTATTCAGCATCCTGAAGCTAGCGTCTGACCAGGTATCACGCTTGGTACATAGAAGTTAATATTCACGTACCTAATGAGCCTTGTAGGAAGCCATAATACTTATTGCTGAGGTTCTTGTATTCGATGCGAAGAAGATTCCCGTGCGAGGTGACTGGCAAGCGACTCGGGGACTCCTTGACTCTACAAATGCAAAAGGCCGACCATAATTCCTCACTCATTCTTCACAATGTTACTGATATCGTCACGGAAAAATGGTATAAACTATAATCTCGTGAAGTTACTGAATAAAAACGTCAGTGATTTATGTCGACACCAATATCACGCATTTCGTTCTGATAATGGTAAGAACAGGCACAAAAAAAGTCGAGGTAATATCATTTACCTCAACGATAGGATCATAAGAAGCGTAAGAAAGGTAAAAGTTCCTGTCATGCAGCATGGCTATACGAGCGAATGTTCGAAGATGTATTCGTGCTATTGGGTAAAAATATTATATAGCAAGAAACCATGCCACTTTTCGTAGTTATATAATTTTTTCGTGATATTAGCCATTTTACTGATTTTTGACGCTTATGAAGCCAAATTTGCATTCTTTTTTGGGAAAAAAATTTTTAGAATCGAAATAGTCCCTGTTTCTGTCGTCAATCGCCATCCCACACGTCACGTGAAAATATTGGTTTTAGCCCTTAATACCAATATTGTTTACCCGCAAAATCCAAATGTACTCCTGTTCTACACGAAAAAACTGAAATAGTAATTTCTGTCCTTACTCACCCTTCCATACCACTTTCAGTGATTTTATATCTATTATACGCGATTTTAGCTGTTTTTACCGATTTTTGACCCCCAGAATCTAAAATTTGACTCCCTTAGAATTTTTGAAAATTGCTCATCTTCAAGCTAATCCTTTTGTTTGGTAATACGAAGATTTTGGCGAAATTTGGAATTTTTGTCATATATCCAATGTCAGACATTGCATGGAGTGACACATCAACAAATATAATCATATACATAATTATAATATACATGTTTGTAAAAATTTACGAATAAATCATTCAGGATTCTTTAAAACGGATTTGCCTAAAAAAATTTCAAAAATTCAGGTTCTGAAAATTTTGGACCCATTGCAGTAGCTTCATTTTTAATTTTCTTGGAAAATTCGCTAATAACGGTATAATAAAACAATTTCCGATCCAAGCGGGAGACGATGATTGGGGGGGTCCTAAGACAGAAGACCACGCCAAGCCACTGCTCTGTTGTCATGACTGGTGACGAAACGCCTAGAGCTTCCTGTATCCAATTCCTTTCTGCAACCAATTGTGCGATTGGGTGATAGTGTGATTGAGTAGCGGATTGAGAAACCCTGACGTGGAGAGGTATATAATTCACTTATGGATGTATTCACTGTCACGAGAATAATGAATATATTTTATACACTAGGAATATTTTACTCTAATTATAAATATTATATTAGTACCTATCTATATTAAAGGAAAACGAATTGAGAAATAATGAAATTCTAACTTAGGGCAACCTGAAATAGGTATTCATTTATTATACAATACACAACTTACAATACTCAAAAATGTGGCATTGGATTAGGGGGATATTCTTAACGTGCTGAATTGATTGTATAATCAGCGGAATAACCGCTGAAAGGTACGATCGAAGGGGTAAGATAGCAATATAAGTTCTCAATATAAATCAGGGAATTGTTGAGGTTTATTCAACTATTTAGTGAAAGGCCACTGTTTTACAAAAATGCGTTTATATACTCCTACTATAATACTTATTGATGAGTTGTTGTTATTACAATAGAGGTAAAAGCACATTCTTGCCCCGTTCAGTTGTTTGTTGGAAGAAATTTATTTTCGCAATCATCACTTGCTATCCTTTGCAACGAATGGGACATCAAGACTATACAAAATAATTATAGGCCGAACTTAGAAGATTCAAGTAACATAGTATAATTTCGACGATAGAAATCCTGGATTCAGAGGGAAATATCCTTCGTTTCCCGAGCTTCGTTTTCAACGTCGAATGGACTGTTTCATATAATCATCGAGTTGAGCAACTGTACAAAACGTTGTTTTACATGCGTTACTCTCCCGAACCAATCATAATAGCGTCTGAAAGCAGACACCCATGAAGGCGAAACAACTCAACCAACCTCGCGGATGAAAGCGTCCCGGGGATAGCATGACGAGAACTTTATTCTCTATGAGTAATAGAAGGAGCGGAGAGAAGATAATGAAACTTCCACAAACAAAGTTCCTAATAACATTCACAACTTTACGAGAAGGTGGGGAATCCCTTCGGTAAACCAAACGCAGTTTTGCCACTTCAGTGGAGAAAACAACTGTAGTGGAAGAATTGGGGGGTTGGAGCGAGTACCTGCCTGCACTAAAAAATACAATTCGTCCAGTGCAGTTCTACTTTCAAAAACACTCGTATGTTACGGATGGAGCTACCCTGTTTTCCCATGTCCGTTCCTCCTTTCATCGAAAATGCCCGTGTGAATGGTGGCGGAAAATGAAAGTTGTGAATACATAAGGAGATTTTCCAGCCTATTTAACTAGCCGATGTGTTTTGAAATCGTAGCCTCCAACCGAAGCGGCAGAAACAGTGTACGACCAGAACCATTTGCCCAAGTGTTGTGCCCAACAATGCATATAATGTTGTGAACCATTTGTTTGAATTGGTACACCTTATTTTATTGTATAGAAACAAAAAATCTGAAAGCAACCGTGAACGACATAAATACCGAACTTGCACAGATTTTCGTACCGATGCTCGCATGGTCATACATTTGGAGGATTGTCTGAATGCGAGGGGCCTAACTGATTAATGGTACGACTTTTCCAGTGTCTTCATGAAGCAAATTAACCGACTATTTCGAGAATCCTATTCGTAGACCTATTATATTTCAATCTAATACCCACTTACCTTTAAAGTAAAGCAGGTAGTTGCCCATCTTTGTTCTTTTCAGTATCCCTCTTCTTCGTCAAGTATTTAGATATAGCATTTTTTAATGGGTTCTTTACACAGTCTCAAGTGTCAACAGTTAAAATCGATTTTCACCAGAGGCTTCTCGAAGTACTCTATGCTAAGGGCAGTTAGGTACTCGTCATTCACCACCTCAGGTGAAAAACAAGCCTCATTCAACCGAAAGATAATCGACTGTAATCTTGTTTGATGTTGTACCTACCTCTTACCGCAAATGGATTTTTAAGCAACGACTGTTGAGGAAGAAGAAATTTATTTACGCTCTGTGCGAAATGGGCTCTTTAGCAGGCAAATATTTGACGAGAAGCGGCACGGAGGTTTTGCGATAGAAATAACAACTCCAACTCACCCGTAAGTAAAGCCCACATAAAAAGGTCATTGAGAGGAGATTGCAGGAACGTGCCTGAAAGATTTTTGCCGTTTATCCGGATGATATGACGTTTAGGGGGAGAGATGCTCTCTTCCACTTTACTTGCTGTTCCTTATATAGGAGTGGGACATGGCGAGGTTTCTCAAGATGTACTTCCTTCTACCCCTTGGAGCAGCCGTTGTCATTCGATTGCTTTTCAACTTGGCTATTTTTCCTCAAAAGAGCACTGGATGTGGTTTGGAAGAAGATGTGCTGGAAGGAAATTTCTTTCAAAAGTGTTACTGATAGCTCTTTCAGTAATACATTAGTCATGCTAATGCATTAGTTATAAATTATATAAATATATAGTTTTCCAATATTGAACCAACCAAGGGATTTGGGGTAGAATGGTAACTACGACGAGGGTTCACTCAAAACAAACAAATTATCTTAGGTTATTCTTTTAAAAGATAGCTACTGTAATAATTTCATATCAATTACTAGTTGGACTATCCGTTCATTGCACATGATAAAATTGATTAAGGTAGATAAAGAAGAGAGCAATACATTGGTAACATAAGTAGGAGGAGGAGGTGGGCCCTGGAACACAATAGGTAATTAATTATCTTTAATCGTTTTCGGCCTCGAGCTCGCATATTAAATGGAAATGCACTGCCCTCGTCGGAAGGGGGATTGCATGTAATTACAGACTACCGCTCGTAAGTAAATACCTGTTTCTAATCCGCGTGTTGAGTCGCGGGTGGCTGAGGGGACTTAGGCGCTGGAACCGGTCTGCCTACCCTCGGATAGGTATATTAGTACTCGTGAGTATACGATTTCTTCATAACTTCTAAGCGTATGGAAGGTGAAGCCACCAAAAATTATAATATAGTACAACGTCATGAATATCAGAGAAACCATTGCACGAGAACTTCACGCACCAGCACGAAAAAAATTCCCAACGAGACATGTTGAGGTAAAAGGACTTCATGACTTGTATCAAGCAGATCTTGTTGAAATGATTCCATATGCTCGAGCTAACGAGGGATTTAGGTATATTTTGACGGTAATCAACTGTTTCACTAAGTATGCTCATGCTATTCCGTTGAAAAACAAACAAGCGAGCACTATTGTTAAGGCAATCAAACCAATTCTCAATAGAAATGTTATGCGTTACTTACAAACAGATCTGGGGAAAGAGTTTTACAACAGGGAGTTTGAGGAGTGTATGAGACGGTATGGTATAAAACATTACTCAAGCTACAGTGAGAAAAAAGGGACTATAATTGAACGATTCAATCGTTCGCTAAAATCGTTAATGTATCAAAAATTTACTGAAATTGGAAATTATAACTGGCTGCGGATATTACCATCTCTTTTGCGTGAGTATAATAACAGAAAGCATCGAACTATTGGAATGAAGCCTAGTGAGGTCAATTCGACTAATGAGGAAGTGGTGATGAGGAATATTCGTAAAAATCGCCAACACTACAATGTAAATGACTCTAAGCGTAGATTCAAAGAGGGGGATAAGGTTAGAATAAGTAAATACAAGAAAGTGTTTGATAAAGGATATTTACCTAGTTGGACCAATGAGATCTTTACTGTCCATTCTGTCGAACCAACTCTTCCAGTCACCTACACGTTGAGAGATTATCGTAACAAAATGTTGAAAGGAAAGTTCTATGACAAAGAAATCAAAAGAACCACAGTCGGAGATGTGTACCTAGTGGAAAAAATATTAAAGACGAGGGGGAATAAAGTGTATGTAAAATGGTTGGGGTTTGATGGTACCCACAATTCCTGGATTGATAAAAGTGAACTAGTTTGAAACTGCACTTATATAATGCACATGTTTACCCGTTTAGCATGCATTATGAGGGTGAAGGTGAAACAAGGAGGACGTGGTATAATAAATCGCTTAATAGACTCGCTCCCAATAGAAATACATCTTCCTGGAGGGTATCAATTTTGCGGACCTGGAACACGCTTTGAGGAGAGACACAATCTAGGACAACGAGGAGTTTCTTATTTAGACAACCTTTGCTATCACCACGATCGTACATATCACAATACAAAGGACGATAAACTACGGTACGACGCTGACAAGAAACTCGAGTGGGGAGCTTGGAATTTGGCTCGAAATAAGCAACTACCTCTTTCTGAACGTACCGCTTCTTGGTTGGTAATGAATGCGATGAAATTGAAAACTCACAGAAAACCATCAAAGGGATCGGCCCTCAAATTCCATCACAAAGAGAAAAATGTAAAGAAGACGAAGAAGTTAGCAAAAAATAGACGTTCACGACGTGTTCATGGTGGTTTCCTACCAGCATTGTTGGCTGCCCTCCCATTTCTCTCTGCAGTGGGTAGTCTTGTAGGAGGAGGTGCAGCCGTGGCCAAAACTGTGATTGACGCTAAACGATCTCAGGAGGATTTGAATGAGACGATAAGGCATAACAAGAGAATGGAAGATGAGGCTAGGAAAAAAAATGGGCAAGGACTTTACATCAGACCGTATAGAAGAGACAATGTCATTGGAAAAGGTCGAGGGCTGTATATCAGACCCTACAAACAAACGGGGAAGGGATTACGGATGAAGATTGGATCAAAAAACTAGCCATTGCGCTCCCAAATCGCCCCCTTACTAACATCGATTTGGAGCGCATGTGTAAAAGTGCCAGCATTATAGGGTTTATAGGAGTACGTATGCGAAACGAAGTTCCACGGACTAAGCCTAAGCAAATTGAGTGTTCTATAATAAATATGGCTTCGACTAATGACAGTTCGAATGGAACTCATTGGACAGCATATTGGTTAGACGGAAATAAGGTCCACTATTTTGATAGCTACGGCAATTTAGAACCACCGATCGAGTGGAAAGCGTATTTTGGTTCACATAGAACTGTTTTGTACAACACTAATAGATTCCAGATGCTAGATGATGTGGAGGAAAGCGTCATTTGTGGTCATTTATGTTTCCTATACCTTTGGGTGATCTCTGAATATTATAAAAAGATGTGGTCTTATTGAAGTTAGTACCACTTTATCAATGGCATCCTTTACAATAACACTCACTGAACGTGGAAAAAGTGAGTTGCGTGCTGATTTTTTTCCTCCCATCCAACTCGAATCAAGCGATTGGGAAGCCGGATTGATATCATTTGACTCCTATTTCTCCATACCAAATCTAATTGAGGGTGTGAATTCCACTTTATATCTGATCGATGATAATGGTGTACCAGTTCATGATGGCAGTGGGAAGTTTTTCGATGCAGTCGAAATTCCTATACTATTTCAAAAAGCACACCCAGGTATTCAAGTTACGATAACGAAGCACCATGCAACAATTAAAACAGACCGAACACTCTTCAACACTAGTGATGACTCTGTATTGATACCTTTGGGGTTCAATAAGGGTAGAGTTTTACACGCTTCATCCACCACCTCTTATGCAGCAGATAGATCACTAAAAAGGACGTGGTCTGCAGCGTTAAAGAAACATGTTGATGGAATGGAACTACCATCAGGGAAGCAGCATGCACTATATTCTGGTGTTATATTCAAAGTTCCTACAGGTACATACGAGTTGGCAGACCTACGGCAGCTTTTGAAAATGGAACTGAAAAAACTGGATATAGATTTTGGGATGCAAGTTAACTTGAATACGCAACGCTGTGGTATAAAATGTAGCAAACGCATAGATTTTAATCACGAAGATTCATTTTCAAAACTATTGGGATTCAACTCAGAAGATGACTTACCAAGCGACAAATGGAATTGGTCAGAGGGTATTGTACATGTGTTCAACGTGCTAAACATTGGTGTATCTGTGTCTTGTTGTCAAGGTGACATCCGTAATGGAACACCAACACATGTCATCTATCAGTTCACTCCAAATGTAGCACCCGGTTACAGAATGATAGAAAATCCACAGTCAATAACCTACCATTCAGTAATTGGTGATAAGCTTGAAGAAATCACGGTAAAAATTGTTGATCAAGATGGCAAACTAATCAACTTCGGCGATGAGCTAATATCGATACGACTCCACTTTAGAAGACGCTCACCATAAAAGGAAGGTAATAATTCGATATAAACTATTACCCGTCAGCATGTTGATCTTCAACCATCATCAGCAGCTCCGCAATATAAAGAGGTTGTCCACTCGTAGTAGCACCAGTCCTATCAATACCTTCAACCGAAGTGTAAAGCGACTGACACCGATCAACTATTACTTTCTGAAAGCTTTAGGATATAACGTCAATAACTCTTAACACCACGATGTTGGATGTAGACAGGAAACTAGAATTTGATGAAAGATTGACCAAGCTGGAGTATAGACCTCACGAGCCATTTGCATCAGCTAGATACAACGCATCAGATGAAATCATAATTCCATTTTCCCAACCAGGTGAATATGTACTACCATCTAAAAGCTACTTATATGTAGAAGGTTCACTGTCAAAATATGACCGGTACACCCTCACTCCAAATGCAATCGCTCACGCTTTTGATGAAATCAAACTAATTGTAAATGGTGAACTGATGGATAAGACAAATTATCCAGGAATAACGTCTACTATGAAGGCATACGCAAGTTTCAGCAAATCGACTGTCAGTGGACTTCATCAAGCCGGTTGGATGATGCCATCTACTGCTACTGCGGTAAACCCATGTGTAGATTTGGGCAGTGGGACGTTTTCGGCATGTGTACCGTTAAGCACCCTGATGGGGTTTGCTGAAGATTATCACCAAGTTCTGGTAAATGTTCGGATGGAGCTGATACTCAACAGATCAGCATCAGATGCTAACATGATTATACCACGCCTGCCAGTGGCAGCTGGCACCCCCTCGACCGGCCCACCAGACATTTCTATTAAAAAAATGGTATGGTATATCCCATACGTGACACCTTCTGATAGTGAAAGACTGCAGTTACTCTCAATACTTGAAAAAGATGAACCTATAACTATAGGATTTCGAAGTTGGAACTTGGCTATCTATCCAACCCTACCTATGAACAAGGAGTTTTCGTGGGCTTTGAAAACTAGTACTGATTTGGAGAAACCCCGATACGTGATTTTTGGTTTAAAAACTGATGCGCAGAAGAATGTTGATAAAAATTTAACACTCTTCAATCATTGTAAAGTGACAAACTTTCGACTTCATATTGGCTCCCAGGTATTTCCCTACAGCAGAATGAACCTTGATTTCGCTTGTAAACGGGTACCCATTCTGTACCAAATGTATGCTGATTTTCAACGGTCGTACTACTCCAAGGATTGGTCAGAACCCATGTTAACGTATGATGAATTCATAAACCTCGCCCCAATTGTTGTGATTGATTGCAGCCATCAGATAGAATCAAGCACTGGGAACAATGTAGTGGACATTCGCATCGACTTTGAGACTCAGGAAGAAATACCAGCCAACACTAGTGCATACTGTCTCCTGTTGCAGGATTCAGTTGTGACGTACTCACCTCTGGCAGGCATTGTTCATCGTGGAATGTAACTTACTTATAGCGCAAATATATCTAAATGAATAAACAATTTTTTTTTTTCTTCATAATCCCTATTTTAAGCAGATGTAGAAAGGTAATGAAGTTAGTTGGCATAATGCGCTTTCTAAAACAGGGTGTAAAGCTCGAGGTTAGTGACGAGGCTGAGAGGGAAAAAATTGAAGCAGGTATTGATGATCAATCACATTCACCTCACGGATTACTGTTTGGGAAAAATCCTATAAGAGCACTTATTTGTGGTCCGTCAGGCTCTGGAAAGTCATGCACTATCCTTTCTTTGTTATTACATCCAAACGGATTGAGATTTGAAAACGTTTATTTGTTTTCAAGAACGCTGAACCAAGAGAAATATCAATTTTTGAGAAGAGTTTTAGAACCTTTATCACCCGAAATCGGCTTTTACACGTATGGTGCATCGATGGTCGATGGTCAAGTGGAACTTTTGAGACCTGACGCCGTAAAACCGCATTCTATCGTAATATTTGATGATATTATAACGGCAGATTACAAAATTTTGAGGGAATATTTTGCAATGTCACGGCATTTTGCACTTGACATATTTTTTTGTACACACAGCTATGTTTTAGTACCTAAAAATTTGATTAGAATCAATCTCACTATGATTGTACTTTTCAAAATGGATATATTAAATGTACGTCATGTATATGACGATCATATACAAGGGGATATGGATTTTGAAACTTTCAAAACTATGTGCTCAAAATGTTGGTTAGAAAATAACTTTTTATTAGTAGATATGGATAAAGGAATAAATGATGGACGTTACAGAATGGGATTCGATGTATATATATTACCCGAAAGTGATTGAGCTGATAGTTGAAATGAAATTGCAAGAAGCGAAGCATGTCACAAGCCGCCTTGTAAAAGCGCAACAGGCGGTAAGGAAAAAATATAAGCTTTTAAAACAGGGGAAAATTGAAACGGATATGTCAATGAACCCATTGAAAGACTTGTTTAAACAGGTTGCTCCTCCTCCTCCTCCTCCTCCACCGGCACCAACCACTACCACCCGCCCTCGCTTATTGATAAAGCGTAAGCGTACTAAACGTCGGAAGATATCTCCTCAACCACAGATTGAGGATGATGAAGCAAATAAAGAAATGGAGCAAGATAGTTTACCGCAAACGGAGGGTGATTATATTAAAACGGAAGAGGATGGTTCACAAATTATCTTTTCTAATCCCTCCATTCAACAAAACACGCCATCAACAGTTACAAGTACACCAAGAAGGGATACGCTAATTAAAAATGCTTTGAAGGAAGCTAGTAAAACCCCCGAGGGGGAAAGAGAAATTGAGATGCAATTTCGTCAATTTCACTCATTTGCCAGACCTTTCCTGCTCGCTCTAATAACGGGTGATAAGAAGGACTTGAATTTGGATACTACATATGGGCCCAAAGTAAATGCGAACGGTACTCTCAGTTTAGGGAACCGAGAGCTACATCTTGACCGCAACTATATCTACTTGGATGACAAAGTGAAACAACCAATAACTGAAGGATTACTCAATTTACTTTTCCTAAAGGAACCGGATCCTGCTACATACACCGCCATTGATCGCGCAAACTACAGAGATTTGGTTATACACAGTGATGTAGCTCGACAGGGTTATTCAAGATTGAGACCATACAACGTGAGTGGTCACAAGTATAAGTATCTACTGAAGGACTTACTTGCAACTAAAAAGATTGGTGGTAAGGGATTTATTCGGGCAGTAAATGCACGACCACGTTACGTCTACTTTGATGACCCAAATGAATTAGTCGATCGTCTACGGCTGCTGTTTGCGTCAAAACAGGCTGGAAATACATCCCATAACCCTGAAATATTCTCCATAATTGAGGAATTAAAAGAGTTGAACATAATCACTTGATGATCATTAACATGGCAGCTATCAGTAGATTTGGATCTCAACTTAACATATCTTCCCCTCGCTCAACAGAGCCAAACAACTTGCACGACTTAGTGAGAGAGCTAATTGCAAAAGAATTGGATGTTGCATTAGAAGAATTAATTATAAAAAAGAACATAATCACAGCAAAGCCGAATGTAGTTGATTTCAACGAAAAACGATTGATTAATCTAAAACCGGGAGTAAACGCTTCAGACGCTGTAACACAGGGCTCCCTACCATTCATAAGAAATGATCGAGCACGAACTTTACATTTTGGATCTTACCACCTCATTACCACGGGGGAGCCTAGTTCTCCTCATGATTTGATTACATTGTCATATGCAACTAAACACTTTGAACCTAAGAAGAAAATGACGTCAGAACCTTAAGCATGTGGGAGGGGGAACACTGTTGATTATTATATATGATGAGACAGCGAGGAGGAACTTTCAGTGTGCCATCATGGAATCGTTAATGCTTACCAGCTCATTTGTGATTGACAGTGTGAAAAACTTGCAGGTGGTAGTTGGCCTTTCCGACCTTACTACAACAGTGATTGTGATACGAAAACCTCGCGGTACGCCTTTCTACATCTGTGTTGAAGATTGGGAACTGTTTAGTGGCAAGCTACAGCAGATAGATCGAAAAATGGATGCTACATTTTTTCACGGAACCTATATGTGTGCGACTACAACACCGCAGCAACATCTAATTTTAAGTTATTACCCCAGTTGGGTAGATCGTCTATTACATTGCGAGGCTCCTACTATTACATTAAGTGCAAAGGCGACGTCGAATCTGATGAATTTAGTTCCAAAGATAAACTCTGTTTTGAATAAAATGAGGGATTTTACAGCTGTGAGTGGTGGTAACGGTTTGGTTGTCAACCCTGTGAACCCCCCTCCACAAGATGAGTTTCACTCGTTCAACGTATCTTTTTATGATCAAGCCAACCAATGAAATATATCAGTACACACAAGCATGGAGGGCAGCACTCATCCTATTGAGGCTTTAATTGAGGGGTTTAGCCATCTGAAAACCGGTGTTCCAGCAGATCTCCTGCAACATGTCACCTTGTCTGGTAAAAACCACAGTATCTACGAAGATTTAAACAGATGTATACCGACTAATTCAACTCTCATATCACTCCAATCATCTGGATCCAGTTTTCTACTCATCTTATTTCTCTCACTTCTGCTGATAACGCAGTTAATACAAACTGTAATTTTCATCGTACGTTGTGGTGGTTTTCACAGAAACAGAAGTTGCGAGCCTGGAAACTGCATCCTCAACTCATACTCCTGCAACGTCTAAAACCACTGGACTTATAAAGTTGGCTACATTACCCGCTTACCACGAGTATCTACGATATGTTAGTGCAATGGGATTTTATAAAGCCATGGTACGAGTGGATGCACTCGTTGACAGCATCTATCGGCTGGAAATTGATAATTTGGGGGCTTACTACAAAGATACTGCGAATGGACTACACTTCAACACATGTACATGGGCATCAAGCGAACTAAATGGAGCTGGTATCGATGTTGTAGGCACATGTGCGTGTACACGTATTCATTACGCTACTGAACAGTGTATTAATTTATTAAACTCTATAGGTTTGAATAAAAACTGATTAAATTGAGTATTCTGTTTTGTTTGCTGATTCCCCATTAACCAGAACAAGCTAGTTTATAGCCATATAAGGGGTGAGCTTACAAGTTAGTCATACACTCCATCCAAGGTACTTGAGCAGTCAACATCTCTCACTACAACATGGATGTGTGCGGTTTTAAAAACTCTTCATCACAAACTACCAATATGCTCTATTCTTCTGCAACATCAAATGAAGCTTTTGATGAGTGTGGTTTCAAAATCTACAAATCGCAAACTGGTAATATACCATATTCCTCTTCTGAGAATAAAGGAACGCAATCAACTCGTGAAGCTTTTGATACTGCTACAACACCTCTAGACCTTGAAACATTTGATGGAAGATTAAAGACGTTTAAGCTATGGCCAAAGTGTTTACAACACCTTCTTCAAGAACTGTGCAGCGCAGGTTTTCACTACGAAGACCAAGTTGGGGATCTAGTGAAGTGCTACAAATGCAGCGGACGAATTGCCGAATGGGATTTGAATGATGACCCCTGGCAAGAACATGCGAGATTCTATCCAGATTGTCCTCATGTGATCAATGTTAAAGGCTCTAAATTCATTAAGAATGCTTTGGAATTGAATAAATGGTCTTAAACTTACCTACAACTTTTTATTTCCTTTTTTTTTCCCCCATTTCTTAACATTAATAGGTAACTAGTTATAGGTAATCAACTACCTACATTAGAGGATGTCGGTATTGAATAGATAAGGTAGTAGCCACGCAATAATTCGTGTGGGCTCGTATAATCATTTATTAACCTGTTTCCTCAAGTGACTTTCATTAGCACAATGGTTAGCGTAGTGGCTTCCCATACGGGTGGTCCAGGTTCAAATCAAAGCCAAGACCACAATATATTAGCCGGATAAGCCGCGAAAGCTAATTTTTGCCCCTGAAACAGTAGCGATGTATCATTGATGTCATGCGGGTTTAGTATCACATGTCTTGCAGGGTGACTCGTGCGCCAGAATAATGCGCTAATGAAGATAACCTGACATACCTGAGAAGCGGACGGTTACAGTTGTGATAACCTTTCTGGAGACTCATTCGGAACTACATATCCTATATCGGGTTTTTATAAAATAAAACAAATTCATTTAGGTATAAATTTATTATTTTGTATTGACAAAAAGTAAAATACAGCAAGCTTCCGAGGAAACAACATGAGTGTACCTACCTAATTAGCAGGTGAAATTGTACAAGGAATCAAACAACTGTTATCACAAAAAGTAACATAAAAAGATATCTGTGGGGGAATTACATTGAAGAATTATGAGCATAACCATAAGGTCTAGTATCGACACCATTTTCCATAATTACCCGTTTATCATCCATAAAAGTCAAGGACTTTTTACAATTATTTGTAGTATAAACATCGTGTAATTTAGATTCAATTTTTCTGAAATTTGTGTATACATCCGTTTTTGTTGTAAGACAATATAAATAATCCTTCAACTCCAATGCCTCAACACCCGTTCTGCTCACTCCTTTAGCTTTCTTTCGTACATCTTCACCAAACTTTAAGGCGTATAATTTAGGTCTTAATCCAACAAATTCATGTATTGGAATTGATCTAGTCTCATCTTTCAGTTTTCCTATAACCTTCCTATTGTCGGTGGAGTAAAGATAATGTAGTGAGGGATAATCACTAAAATCAAAAAGATAGGACAATGGCTTTAAATCTAGATAAAGATTGTCCGTTTGGATTTCCCATACAAACGAATCAGTATCTTGATAACATATTTTTAGAGCACCTCCAAATGTTTTTAACATGTGATTGTAATGCAAATCATACATGAGGGTTTTTGATAACTCAAGAATTGCAAAACCCACGTAAATTGGTTTGTTAAATACAACCTTCTCATGACCCAACCGAACAGCTATAAGATTCTCGCTGTAAATGGTTCTGTCTTGAAAATTTGGTTTTCTAGCTAGTGCAATAAGTTTTTCTTCAGTTGTAACCAATTTTAAATTGACGCGGTTCCGAACGCATTCCATTGTTTTACCAAAAACTGCGTTGTTCAAAAATTTGTACAAATCTTTTTCCAACTCACTTGTTGCATGTTTTCTCAACTCAGTATTCATGTTAATATAAGAAGACAACCACTTACTCTGCTTAAATTGTAAAATTCTATTGATTTTAGTCAAAATCAATCCTGCTTTAATCGCCTGCTTCAACACTATAATATGAACTACATAGTTTTTCTTATCTTCCAAATCCAACATGAGTTTCTCAATTTTCGAACCTGGGGGTTTTTTCCGCTCTGGAAGGAAGGGGAAATCGGAATGTGCATCGTGCAAATATGTAGGATAGTGCACATCAACATCTAAAATATATCCATACTCACCACCAGTTTCAATCTCCATTACACTGAAATTTTCAACATTATCCATCCATGTAAACCCGCCATATGGTAGGGGTTGGCTCATCGCCCATCCATAAAGGTTGTTTACATCCCCATAAAATATATAGGAACTCTCTTTGTGGGGATCATATGAATGAGGTATGTGGACATTGTTGGCAAGTGCATGGCGTTTGACGCATTGAGTGATTCCTCCACGAATGCCACACTCGACGAATTGTAACATATCTACATCAGTCAAAATTTGTAGACGAACTTTAGATACTTTCAGTGCTGCCTTGAAACTGAGCCCGGGCAACGTAAAAAACCATGCACTATCCAGTTGAAATCGGTCATAGCAGTGTTTCCTGAATTGTTCAAAAACTTCACAAAGTAATATTATATCGGTCTTTAAATATAGGTGAGTATATTCTTCTATATTTTTAATGTTAAATGCCTTCCACACCTTCAGAGCATGCTCATAGTCAGATTCCTCGATTGCTTTATTGCTTAATTTGTTATAAAATTTATCTCTAGATGGTAAATTTGTTTCTTTCAAAACTGAAAAACTTGTGATATACTGGTAACAGTATACCCCCTTTCGCAACAACAAAGTTCGCAATTTTGAATCTGGAAAAGTCTTTTCCATTTCAGGGAAATGCTTGGAAATTTTAACCAGTTTTTCAAGTGAGTATGGTAGAAATCTGTAGGAATCGAGGAACCTGTACCATAATTTACACCCCCGGAACCTGATTGCGAAACTAATGTATTTCTCCTCTGTCTGGGGAATGACACTAATTTCCAAATCAAATAGTCCTAATTTCTTTATTATGAAATGTGCATCGTATCCACTCAAATTATAAAAAAAAATTGGTACAAAATTTGGTTTCCTTAGTTTTTTTAAATTACAGTAACTGCAGCATGTAAATCTAAAATGTCCTGTGCCATGATCATGATCAATACATTTCACGTTTTCCTTATCAAATTTCTTGCCGCATAACTCACAGTGTGTTGCTTTCTCATGCTTTAGTTTCTCCTCATTAGTCATTAAACATTTAATATTGGTTTCATAGTGTTTCTCAATTTCTAGCATTAACGTTCTAAGTTTGTTTAAAAAACTCTCAATGCAGTTTTCCATAGAGAAAATAAATGTTTGATCCTCCATCAAGCTGGGATAGTATGACTTTAAATGAAATCCTATACACATTGGTTCATGGCGCTCTTCACGTACAGTTTTAGGGCCTGCACTAACATCCGATCTATCCATCTCAGGTGAGTTTAAAGGTGCTAAAATACACTCTAGATCGGCATAAATGACAAACCCCACCCTAGTCATGAACTGGTAATCGTCAAATTCAACATAAGGCTTGTCAGGAAATTCATACCTGCATGCTTTGAATCTGTTACAAAATACTTCATGTTCATCAAGCCTCTGTTTAGCGGTTTTACCTGTTACTGTAAGACGTGACGCGCGATATGTTTTGAAACAACTTCTACACATGATAATAGCGTTTCTAGGGTTTTTAGATAGTTGCCTGTTGGCAAGAACATGAAGGTTTGTTATATAACAATAATGTGAGCGTGTGCCATTAACTAGATAGAGTAAATCGATAGTTGGTACTCCCAGATTTGTTTTGTTGGAAACTGCAATGGGGTAAATTTCACAATTTTCATTTAAAGCGTAAAGGTTTATGCCCACATTATTATGTTTCTCAAACCAAGTGACATCTTTAAAACTGGCTGGAAATTCCACCCCATCAAAATTGAATGGGTGATGCAGTCTCTCATAATTATTAACGCGATGTAAATTGCGTGTATTAGAAGTGGTTTTCAGGTGCCAGCTCAAAATTGCATATTTGAAACAAAATTCGTCATTATTTTGAACATTTATAACTGCGTGATATTTGTTTAATTGAGCGGGGAGGGGGAAGAATGAATTTGCTGTTAGTGGCACATACTTAGTTATTCTAATTAAAATTCCGTCAATGGATTTCAATGTCCATCCAGACCCTTTCATTTCAAAATTATCAATTTCTGATATGATCCGTTCAAAGGATCTCATCATGTAGTTTTTTATGTCGGATGTTTGCGATAACTCCTCATTTTTAGTTTTAAAATTTGCGTCAATTATTTCTTCGTTTACATCACCTTCCCTCACTTCACCATAAACCATAATTTTTGAAAATGTACATTCCAAGACAAAATTCACTTTAATATTTTTCCAGTCTGACAGGTAGTCAGTTACAATTCGAGTCAATTTATGTTCTGATTCAATTAAAAAACTTTCAGGTAAATTGAACCTGTTGATATTTTGAAAATATACATCTATTGCAGTGTTACCCACTTTAACGTTAATTTTCCCCTCTTCCAATGGCACTGCATGCAACCTTTTTGATTTCTCAGGACCCCATTCTGAGGATGAACGCTTTCGCGAGTTTCCATCATGAACTAATGTACTCGGGCTTGTTGATGGCATTGGAGTGAATATGGAACTTATACAGCTATGTCTTAAATATAAAAACCTAGAGCTAAACATATCAGTACAAACTGAACAAATTATTAGTTTTTTGGAGTTTTACCAACTTCAGTTTTCCTGTACCGTCTTGGTGTGGAGTGTTGGTTGTCGTCGCTGTCTTCTTTCCTACGCCGTTTCGACGTAGCCTGTTGTTTCTTCCCACCATCATCACTGTCGTTATCATCAATATCGTCGGCCTCCCGAAATTCTAGGTTGAATGTCCCTTCTAAACCCTTTCCGTTAAATTTCATGATTAGGGAACTATCTGTAATAGAAGAACATATTCATATATCAATATTATGAGATCAATGATGTTTCGCACAACAAGCGTAAGATTGTCAGTCTCTGAAACCCACCTTCGTACGTGTCTGCTACATCCCGCAGTAAGTTGGAATACCTTTTCGGTATCCAAACGTCCTGCGTTTTCATCGTTGCGAGGGACGTTATCGTTGCGACCATCGCATCTCCGAACCGCGTCTTGGTGGTTTTAAGGTTTCTTATGCGGAACTCTTCCGCTAGGGGGAGGGTTCCCACTGACACCGTTGTGTAGGTCGTATTGGAGCTGGTAGAAGCTCCTACGGAATTCAAACGTGCGCTAAGTTTGTCCATTTTCTACTTGTTGTTTCCTTGAACAAAATAAAAATGGATTACTGCCAATTCTCTATGTGTTTGAGGTGTAATCAGTTAAAGTTTAACAATGTATGCTACATTGGTTATTGTCGTAGTCTAAATTATTGTTAGGATCACAAACAATATAAATTACAATTATTCTAAATAAACAGTTAGGTAAAATGTGAATTAGTGAGAAAATGTCAAAGAGCCTAAATAGGAAAGTGGGATGTAACATACTTTACCTATAACTAATCACGGTATGCTACATTGGTTATTGTCGTTGTCTAAATTATTGTTAGGATCACAAACAATATAAATTACAATTATTCTAAATAAACAGTTAGGTAAAATGTGAATTAGTGAGAAAATGTCAAAGAGCCTAAATAGGAAAGTGGGATGTAACATACTTTACCTATAACTAATCAAGGTATGCTACATTGGTTATTGTCGTAGTCTAAATTACTGTTAAGATCACAAACAATATAAATTACAATTAGAAAGTGGGATCTACCTTACCTATAACTAATCACGGGAAAAAATTCATCCCAACAACCTTCTGTTTTTTAAATTTTTTTATTGAAGGTGGTGGTGATGGCGATAAATTGACCTTTTCCAAAATTTCGAGAATTAAGTTGCGGTTTATTATTGCATTCTCCTCTGAAAGTATATCCTCGTTCGGAATTAGTTTATCATCTAGTACGTTAACAATCGTACCATCTCCATTGCGTACATATCCCATCAGGGCTTTATTTTTCACTTTATCAGATGTAATGTAAGACTTGAATGAAATATAGCGCATTTTCAACGAATTTTGTAAACATATTTTCAAAGCGGAATAGAGCAGAGTCTTTTGGGATGAATTTTCCATTTGTTTTAAGTAAAAATCGTGGTACTCACCTCGAAAGCTTGCTGTAAGAGAAGACCGTGTCGAGTGAATTTACCCTCCTCCTGGAAGAGTTTTTAAACTGTAGCATTCCCCTCCACATTGCTCGAGAAGGTGGGGGGGCAACTGCGTGTATCGGAAGAGTGGAATTGACTGAGGTCAGCGACTGCAGAATCAGTGAACTAGGCAGGATAATATATATCCACGTTCCTTCCTCTAATTGCATGTGAGAAAATCGTAATTTGCATCACCAATATAAGAGAGATATAATTATATTACACGTTTGACGTACCCAGTTTTAAAATTAATTGCATCCAGTACAACGTCTCGAAGATGTGATCCTATCCGATGAGGGGAGTGAGTGCATTTCCATTTTATAATAATTCTTATGCGCGCAAGTACATGCCTGAAGGTAGACAGGATGACTCTGGCGCTCTATTCCCGCAGCCATCGGACTGAAATGTCGGCAAAACAACTAACTGCATATGAGAAAATAATAATTTGCATCCGAGAGAGGTACATGTTTGACGTAGGTAACTCGAAGAATATTTTTGAACTAATTGGATGCAATACACTGTCTCAAAGATCTGATAGGTAGGTATCCCATCCCCATTTAATAATACTCGCTTTAAGTGAAGTTCGAGCCATTAGTCACTGCAGGCTCCGCGATTACTTTTAAAAAACACCTATCCGATGAGGTGCAGCAGTGCATTTCCATTTAATAATCGAATATGCAATTATTTCCGAGCTCAAGCCGACATGCAATCATTCTCACGCTGAGGCCGAAAACGATTAAAGATAATTAATTACCTATTGTGTTCCAGGGCCCACCTCCTCCTCCTACTAACATACCTACCTAAAAACGCTGCAAATCCCTGCACAACTGTTTATTATTTTGTACATCATACCCTTCTGTTACAGATCACAGCTCTATTCTTGGATAACCCGTCTATATTACATAATGTACTATTATGACCCGTCAATATGTACTATTCTATACATATTATGTAGATCGCAGATCCTCCGTTGGTTAGTACCTAACACCGTACTCGTTACTAGGTAGGTACCTAGAAAAAACGGGGAACCACGAGTTAAATTTGCTAAAATAATTCTGTCGATGATGAACAGTACCTAAAATGGCAAAAAGAAACGTAAATAATGAAGTTCTGAAGGGAGATTGTTGATGTGGAGTGAAAAAAGTTGCAAAAGTACCTATCAACTCCAAAAAAGCCATCAATTTTCAAATGAAATAATATCACAGAACAACCAACTCGACTTCATACTTGTTGATTATAATCAGGTGATTCCTAGCAATGATTTTATCTCGGGCCAATTCCCGATTGTTAGCGCGTCCCTAGTGATGACGCGAGTTAAGTGTTGCTAAAATACAGAGAAAGTATAGAGAGAATAAGAAAGAATAGAAAGAATAGAGGGAAACAGTAACTAAAATGGCAAAAAGAAACGCAATTATAATGAAGTTCTGAAGGAAAATTGTTGATGTGGAGTGAAATGGATGCCCCTTCTGCGTAGATCACTGTTTTCTGTGGTCAATACCTACCCTCGTGGTCAAGTATAATGAATGGTTGTGTAATAACTTGCCCATCAATAATACTTCAACGGTTGTCCAAGTTGCAAAAGTACCGATCAACAAAATCCGGCCCCTTCTAGGTAGATGAACCGTTGTGCAATAATTTACCGTTGTGTAATAATTTGCCGTTGTGTAATAATTTACCATTCTGTAAAAATTTACCCATCAGTAATACTTCAACGTTTGTTCAAGTTTCACAAGTACCTACCAACAAAATCCAATAGTCCATCACTTACAGCCATCCTTGATTACAATCAGGTGCTCCCTAGTGATGATATTCCGGCCGGATTTTACCGTTTGATTCACGATCGTGTTGACGAAGCTTTTTGGTGCACACGAACGGCTGGACGTACAATGCTCCGGGTGGTCTGAAAAAATTGCTTAGCTCATGACAAATTTAATATCGTAAAAAACCATACCCTTCTATCGAAAGTTTTCGAGATACGGCGTTCTGCAAATTTCAACCCCTATTCTCATCCCCTATGACTGACAGTAACGCCGAGCTTCGAGGACCATCTAGACCCCGAACGGAACCTATAACCCGAATTGCATCAATTATGTTTCATGGTAACTAAGAAAAGTGGCCAGTACGGCGTACGGCGGACAGACAGAAATATTTTTATTGCATTTTCGGCTTCTACGTACCTTGAAACGTAAACCATCAAATTTTGGTGGTGGGGGGGTTAGTTGTTGTTTATTATTATTATTTTTTTTCATGCTCGATTCCAATGGTTCATCATTGAATAATTAACCAAAAAAACCTCCTACTGACGCTGGGAAATCACTGTACCTACCCACTGGACATGAATGGTACAGTTTCTTAAATCCGCTATGATGTTGCTTATATAACATGCTAGCTGTACCAGCATGCGTTGCAATGCCAACCAAAGAAAGAATGTGTTCTTTCCCAGCAGTACCACAGAAGCTCCATTCCAACTTTGAGCCTGGCGATGTGAGCAGGAGAAATACCAGCCTCAGAACTCACTCAGCTGATCACGGCAGGGACCCACTTTGTCATCGCTACCCAGCAGTAATACACAGACTTCAATTTTGAGCCTTGGAGGTTGAAATTGGTCTCAGAGCTCGCTCAGCTGATCAAGAATGAGAACCACTTTGTCATCCTTACCCTTATATATCCACCTTAATCACATGAATTGCCTTAATTACTCACCAGTCCGACAGAAGCTCCATTCCAAATTTGAGCCTTGAATGTTGAACTGGTTGAATAGAAGAAATTGGTCTCAGAGCTCACTCAGCTGATCAGGACGGACGTAGAAACCTTCGTGGGCGTACGCTTAACATCTCACCAAAGTGTCATCACCTCATCACATTCGGATGAATGGTGTACAAACGCATTTATAAAGGACAAAGAAAGAAAGAAAAAAACATTCATGTTGGTTTATTATTTCCAATAATGAACCTTTGCAATCAAGCACGAAAAAAACCCTCAAAATTTGATGGTTTCCTTTTCGAGGAAACAAAAATTTTTGTCCTTCCGCCGTACTTCTCTAATTTCTTAGTTACCATGAACCAACATTGATGAAATGTGGTTTGTAGGTTCCGTTAGGGGTCTAGTTGGTCCGCGAAGCTCGGCGTTACTGTCAGTCATCTCTAAGGGGTGAAAAATAGGGGTTGAGATTTTCAGAACGCCGTAGCTCGAAAACTTTCAATAGAAGGGTATGGTTTTTTTAGGTTTTGAAATTAATCCCTAGCTAAAGAACTTTTTTTAGACCACCCGGAGCATTGTACGACCAGCCCTTCCTTTGCAACGAAAAGCTTCGTCAACATGATCGTGAATCAAAACGATATAAATCCGCGGCACATAAATATAATATCATTGCTAGGGAACTCCTGGTTATAGTCACGGATGGTTTTGTATGAAGTCGAGTTGGTGATATTATTTAATTAGAAGAGTAAATATGGTATGTCTCTTTTGGATTTTGTTGATAGGTACTTAGCTGCAACTTATACAACAGTTATGCTTCATGAATAACAACAAATAATGATTGAATTACTGAAGCCCGCGCCTTTTTGTGAAACCGTACCTAATGCCCGGGCTGGCTCCAGTACTCGTTTCAGAGCTTCGTTCGCAGTGGAGTTCCGTACAGTTCCAGACAGTTCTAACAAGTTCCGCGCAGGCGCCCTAGTGTTTATAGCGTTCGCAGAACAGGCGTTTGGAGTTCTAGTTTTGAGTTCACTATTCACAGTAATTTTTTCTCCAAGTCCGGAACACGTTCCGAACGCAGTTCTGGAGTTCGGGTTTTTTTCTCGAACTGTGGGGACAGCTACGCAAGAGCGCTCTGGTGAGTAGGAGGGAAATAGTTATCATAGCTAACCCAGCCAGATTTTTGGTTTATTATTCTGCAAAAAATAATAGCTACACCTATGTATTCCCACAGCAAAAAATTTTATAACACCCACTTCAAAATTATTTCTTTTACGTTTCAAGGTGCGTAGGTTCAGAAAATGCAATGTCCGTCCGCCGCATCGTGCATAACTACTTCATTTTCGGTCTAAAAATTCGTTCATTCGCACACATGCTCCATTTGGGCCCTAGTGGTGTCCCGAAACTTTGCAGCCCGATTGGAATATACCCACGGGTGTTATGAATGAAAAAACGCTGCAAAGTCCTTGTCACATGGGTTTATTATTCTATTGGACTACCTACAGAAATGTTGGCTGTTAATTTATTGTTTATTCCATGGGAAATAATTAAAATAGCTATTTTTGATGGTTTCCACCATTTTCGGCCTCTAAAACACAAATTAGGTACCCTCCTTTTTTTTTCAATTTATCTTTGATCATTGGTGGTGCCATTTAATCGTCTTGATCCACGTGTTGATACTACTTCCAGTGTTATTATACAAATTGATGGTGATTTCAGACGATTTCCCATGGTTTTGACTCATAAAAAATCTATTTAGGGAGCTGAACATTTGGTCGAACTCAATTTTCCACTCTTTGGTCAAAATCGACTTCATATTCGGTCTTCTTTTCCCAAAAACATGGAAAATCATACCTCAAAAGCTCATGTTACTAACATAGGTATTACTAAAACCCAAAAAGTACCTATTTTTACACACATTTTCACTCATAACACCCCTGGGTATATTCCGATCGGGCTGCAAAGTTTCGGGACGCAGCTAGGGCCCAAATTGAGCATGTGTGCGAAAGAACGATTTTTTTGGACCGAAAATGAAGCCGGTGCACGTGATACGGCGGACGGTGGACGGCGGACGGACATCGCATTTTTGGAATTAACGCACTTCGAAACGTAAAAGAAAATGTTTTGAGGGGGTTTTATAAAAATTTTTTGCTGAGCGATTACATAGGAAAACAACGGACGCGCCCCCGTAGATTGGCACTAAATGACAGTTCACGGAATCACCCTCAGAAGTGGTGCATCCGTAAATATTATGCGGTCACGGATGCACTGTATAAATTTATCCGTAACCTCTGTATTGTTGAAGGATCGTCAACGGAAACACCCGTGGTTTCCGTGGTGTACTATTTAGGCAAAATCAACGGATGGTCATTTTCACGGAAGCGCCCCGAAAATCCCCGTAAAAGTGTAGCGATTTCCGCGTTAATCCTTCAACGTTCCGTCGCACGCCGGTGGTTGTACCGTGACTTTGTACGGATCGTCATAGCCCCACCCTTGGACAATCCCGTAACACTCCTTCGCCATCCCCGTAGCCCATCCATGATTTTCCCGTGAGCTCTCCTTAGATTTTCTCCAACCCACCTTTGACTGTCCGTGCCCTTCCTTCACACCTTCACTGACTCAGCGTTGATTCTCCCGTGGAGCATCACTAACGGTCCACTGATTGTCCTTGAAGTTTCGGTAACCCATGAGACTCCCGTAACTATCCGTGGACTCTCCCTAGATGTAGGTACTGTAGCCCACCCTTCACTAGCGGTGCCCTTCCTTCACACCTTAAAGGCCGAATTCATAGTCCTAACTTAAGTAAAAATAATACTTTATTTCTGAAAGTAAAATAATTTCATAAGGAAATGCTTTATCTGATTTTGTTTTCATAGACATTACTCTGTGAATTAAAGACAAATCTTTACTCAAGTCAAAATTATTGCAGTAACACAGAATTGCAGTTTCATAAAAATGCGCGGGATTCAATAATTCAGTCATTAATTATTTGTAGTTATTCACGAAGCGTAAGGTAAACTTGTGTAATAAACCGTTGTGTAATAATTTACCAGTATAGATCTGCGTAGATCCGCTGCGTGTTATTCAGAAGTCGATATTAAAAGTCATTCTCAGGAAGCCTCCCCGATACTCGTCGTCAAATCTATTTAATGAGGCATTAGTTTTTTCTATCGATCAGCTGCATACTAGGTCAACGCTTGCATTTTACCACAAACACCCAGACTACTTCCAGATATCAGGACTTCAGCATCCGTACTCGGTCCGTCCTTCTACTCAGCAAATCATTCCTAGCACTGCAACTCGCTTGATAAGCAGAAATCGCCACGTATTCTTCAGCCTTCCACTTCTACTCCGAAACGTCACTCCTGAACTTCAACAGCCCGCGAACTATACCAGATCAGAATATAAAAAACTCATATTTTCATGGTTGATTGAGCAGGGTCACCTAGAGTGTAGAATGCTCTTCAGAAGTATTTACAGAACATAACGATGTAATTATGCGATTGTTCATAACAAAAATAACTCGGTAAATATTGAAAATCTAAAATAACCTATATCATCGTATGTGAACAATAACTTATCCTAACAGTAAGTAAATAAAATCATTTGGAGAACTGGAGCAACTCCCCCACTCAACACCGAACTCAGTTCGATCGAGTGGGGTATGTTCCACAGCACTTAATGCTCCTTAATTTAAACATTTTTAATTATGTTTCTCGTTCTTTAATCTTGTATTGCCATTGCTCTATGCGGAATAAAGTATTTTTTTCATTTCATTTTCATTTCAGATCACCGTTTCCTGTGGTCAGTACCTACCCTCGTGCCACCCCCCCCCCCCCCCCCACCCACCACAGGAAAACCCTAAATTGAGTATTGGAGCCAGCCCGGGAATTAAATTTCATAAAAATGCGTGGGATTAAATAATTCGATCATTAATTATTTGTTGTTATTCGTGAAGCATAACGTTTTTTCAAGTTCCAAAAGTACCTACCAACAAAATCAAAAGATCCACAATTTTTCGAATGAAATAACATCACAGAACAGCCAACTCGACTTGATTATAATCAGGTGATCCCTAGCAATGATATCTGGGCCGGATTTATACCGTTTCATCACGATCATGGTGACGAAGGTTTTCGGTTTGATTGACGAGCGGCTGGTCATGCAATGCTCAGGGTGGTCTCAAAAAATGCTTTGGTTCAACATCAATTTAAAACGTACAAAAACCATACCCTTCTATTGAAACTTTTCGAACTACGGCGTTCTGAAAATTTCAACTCCTATTTTGAACCCCTTAGAGATGACTGACAGTAACGCCCAGCTTCGAGGACCAATTAGAGCCCAAACGGGACCTACAAACCAAATTTCATTAATTTTGGTTCGTGGTAACTAAGGAAAGGGCGAAGTACGGCGTACGGACAGTAATTTCTTATTGCATTTTGGTTTATTATTTTCAATAATGAACCATTGGAATCGAGCATGAAAAAAAAAAATTCTTACCCCCCCTCAAAATTTGATGGTTTACGTTTCAAGGTATGTAGAATCCAAAACTGCAATAAAAATATTTCTGTCTGTCCGCCGTACGCCGTACGCCGTACGCCGTACGGGCCACTTTTCTTAGTTACCATGAAAAAAAATTGATGAAATTCGGGTTATAGGTTCCGTTCGGCGTCTAGTTGGTCCTCGAAGCTCGACGTTACTGAGAGTCATCTCTAAGGGGTTCAAAATAGGGGTTGAAATTTTCAAAACGCCTATACTATTTTTTTACGTAAATATTTTTACGGTTTTAAATAGTTCTTGAACTTGCGAGTTTTTTAAGACCATCCGGAGCATCGTACGTCCAGCTGTTCGTTCACAGTAAGGCCCCAAAGTTTGCACCGACAGGCATTTTCGACTCCAGTGTGAATGAAATTGTATACAATTCAAACCAAATCTCGTAACCAGAGACGCGCCCACAATAGGAATTTGTGAATACGGCCAATCATTGGTAGGGATCACCTGATTATATTGGCGGAGTCTGAATTCGAGTTGGTTGTTCTGTGATATTATTTCGCTTGAAAAATGATGGCTCTTTTGGAGTTTGTTGGTAGGTAGTGAAACTTGAACAAACGTTGAAGTATTATTGATGGGTAAATTATTACTACGGTAAATCATTACTCAACGGTAAATTATTACACAACGGTTCATTATACCATCTACGTAGAAGGGGCTGGAGTTTGTTGGTAGGTACTTTTGCAACTTTTTTCACTCCTCATCAACAATTTCTTTTCAGAACTTCATTATGTGTGTTTCGTTTTGTTAGGTACTGTTTGTGATCGGCAGAATTATTTTAGCAACATTTAACTCGTGATTTAGGTAGGTAACTAGTAACGAGTACGGGGTTAGGTACTAACCTACGGAGGGTCTGCGATCTACATAATATGTATATAATAGAATAGTACATATCATATTATATAGAAGGGTTATCTATACATAGAGCTGTGATCTGTAACAGGAGGGTATTCCATACAAAATAATAAACCGTTGTGCAGGGATTTGCAGCGTTTTTGGATTCTACGTACCTTGAAATTGAAACCATAAAATGTTGAGGGTGGTGGTGAGGGGGTAGGGAGGGGGGGGGGATTAACTGGGGTTTTTTTTCATGCTGGATTCTAATGGTTCATTATCGAAAATAATAAACGAAAAAGAGGGGTTTTCTGCAAAGGTCGGGTAGTTCTGGATTGTTGATATTATGCTCCGCGGGCGCAGCCATCTTGAGAAAATCGTCGATTCTCGGTAACTGTTTCGGTTTTTTGCCTATAACTCCTTTCCGACGCATTATTTCGCTCTTTGGCTCCGTATACAAAGTAGCAGAGTATTTGGTAACCCATCGTATCAAAATAAAAAACCCGGAATACTTGGGAAAAGAAACGAAAATGCCGACACTGAAAAGATGACAGAAATGAAAAGAGAACAGTGCAAACTATCAATAAGGAAATGCTCACGGTACCTTTCGACGTACCTCGGTTTTTTCTAGGTACTTATTTTGGCTCGAAAGTAAAGATTTTACTTTACTTATTTTCTATGAAATAGGAATAAAGGAAATGCTTAAGGACGGCTTAAGCCTTTGCTTTATCACTGACTATGAATAGCCAAAGTGGCCATTGCTTCCTTATTTGTACAGTTAAGCATTTACTTTTAATAAAGTGAGGACTATGAATACCGCCCTAAGTGACTTACCGGTGATTCTTCCGTGGATTTTCTGTAGCCCACCCTTCACTATCCTTAATGCTTCCGTGCCCTTCCTTCAATGATCCGTGATTACTCCGTAACACATTTGACTGATGGCGGATGATTAACGGACAGGCTAAGGAAGCACAACCCTCCATTGCCTTTCCGTTGAGGATGCCCCCGTAGAAACATACGAGCCCTTTATGAACGAGCAGTGGAGAGACGTGTATCACATTCACCTACCCGTCAACCGTTTAACGGAGACGCGAGGCAGTGCACGTCTCTCCCTCACCGTCCGTAAAGGGTCCGTAACCACCTACCGAGAACCCTTTACGGACGAGCGGCTGATGATGGAGAGACGTCCACTGCCTCAACGGCTCCACTAACCGATCGCCAGAGCGGTTAAAGAAGCACACGTCTCGCCGTCGCCCAGCCTAATTACACCTACCGAGTAGCTGGGCCGAGTAGTCAGTGGAGTACTCGGCCCAGCTACTTCGATGGGGCGAGTAGGTGATTACATTTCAGCTGGGCAGAGACGAGACAGCTGCGTCGTGTAGTGTTCCGCGTCAACATAGCACAGTGAAGGAAAAAGAGAAAAACGCTGCGAAGTCCTTGTCACATGGGTTTATTATTCTATTGGACATACCTACAGAAATGTTGGCTGCTCATTTATTATTTCTGTCATGCGTAATAATCGAAATAGCTATTTCTGATGGTTTCCACCAATTTTGGCCCGTAAAACACAAATTAGGTAGGTACGGTCTTTTTTTTTCTTTTTTTTTCTTTTTTTCTTTTTCTTCTTTTAAACTATCTTTGATCATTGCTATTGCCATTTAACCGTCTTGATCCACGTATTGACACTTTTCCTAGTGTAATTATACAAACTGATGGTGATTTCAGACGATTTCGCAGGTTTTTTGACTCATAAAAAATCAATTTTGGGTGCTGAACATTTGGTAGAACTCAATTTTCCACTCATTGGTCAAAATCAACTTCATATTCGGTCTTCTCGTCCCCAAAAACATGGAAAACGATATATCAGAAGCTCGTGTTACCAACATGTTACTAAAACGCAAAAAGTACCTATTTTTATACACATTTTCACTCATAACACCCCTGGGTGTATTCCGATCGGCTGAAAAGTTTCGGGACACAACTAGAGCCCAGATGGAGCATGTGTGCGAAAGAACAACTTTTTTAGACCGAAAATGAAGCCTGTAGACGTGATACGGCGGAGGCGTACGGCGTACGGCGGACGGACATTGCATTTTTGGAATCTACGCACCTTGAAACGGAAAATAAAAAAGTTTGAGGGGTGTTATAAAAATTTTTTGCTGAGCGAATACATAGGTGTATTATTCACAGAATAATAAACCAAATGGGTAAAAAAGTACAGTACCTAGGTATTTTTTGTGTTTTGGTTTATTATTCTGTGAATAATACACCTATGTAATCGCTCAGCAAACAATTTGTATAACCCCCCTCAAAATTTTTTCTTTTACTTTTCAAGGTGCGTAGATTCAGAAAATGCAATGTCCGTCCGCCGCATCATGCGTAACTACCTACTTCATTTATGGTCTAAAAAATTCGTTCTTTCGCACAGATGTTCCATTTGGGCCCTAGATCTGTCCCGAAACTTTTCAGCCCGATCTGAATATATCCAAGAGTGAAAAATGGGTATAAAATAGGTATTTTTTGTGTTTTTGAGTTTTAGTAACATGCGCTTTTGAGGTACCTACCGTTTTCCATGTTTTTTGGGACGAGATGACCGAATATGAAGTCGATTTTGACCAAAGAGTGGAAAATTGAGGTTCTAACGAAGGTTCAGCTTCCCAAATTAATTTTTTTTTTTTTGTCAAAAACCTCGGAAAACTGTCTGAAATGACCACCAATTTCTTTAATAACACTAGAAAAGGTGTCAACAGGTGAATCAAGACAATGGCACTAGCAATGATCAAAGATGATGTTTTTAAAAGAAAAGCCGAGCCTAATTCGTGTTTTGGGGGCCAAAATTGGTGGAAACCATCACAAACAGCTATTTAAATTACGGCACATGGAAGAAACTATAAATGAACAGCCAGCATTTCTATAGGTATGTCCAGCAGAATAATAAATCCATGTGACAAGGACTTTGCAGCGTTTTTTGTCTTTCATCCACGAAAGACGCAGGTTGTCCTCTAGTAACGTTGACAGTTCCAGATTCACTGAGCGTTCGTAGTGTTGCGGAATTCGGAACCCCTTTCAGAACCTGAGGCGGCCATTTTCCAGAACTCCTCGAGTTCGGAACAGAGTCGCGATTTGTACTGCGAACGAACCTCAGGACTCCAGGCGGGAGCTCGAGGATAGGTATTGACCACAGAAAACAGTGATCTACGTAGAAGGGCATCTGTACAGGTAAATAATAAACCGTTGCGTAATAATTTGCAGCGTTTTTTATAATATAGATATAGATAAACTGACAATAATATATGAGCTAAAGATTACTAATAAGTAACCTATCAAACATTTTGCTATGGGATTTTTGAGCGGATTAGGTTGATCGGAAAAAAAATAATAAAAACGGAGTTATTGGAAGGTTGTCTATTTCCACTAATACACCCCTAACTCCGTTTTTATTTTGAAATTGGTTTTCAGGATAATATGGTTCGTCTCCTGAACAGCTAGCGATGTTAAGTAGATGCATTAACATCAATGCAGGTCCGATGAATAAACTTGACGGGCTATTCTGTTGTTTAGGACCCAAGAATGACACTTTGGAATTGCCCCATTTGAGAAGCTTATCCAATTGATCTATCTGCTCTTTACTGCTCATTTCAGTCTCATCTCTAATTTAACTGCTTCTTCATAAAACGGAGCGTTAACGGAGCGATTCTCCGTTAAAATTTCGCGTTGCAGAAATTGGTGTTGTATCAATGTAATATCGTTGCAATCAACTTTCGACATAATCGTGAGTACCGTACAGGATTTAAGTATATGCCAAAATGTTGCAGACCGATACACTCCGATAGCTACGCAAGTTGGCATCAGCAAATTACAAGATGGCACAAGAGGGTTGCGAGACCTCTACGCCGCCCATACAGCGTAGTTTCCCCCTCTCCATCCTCTATAAAGGTAGGGAGGTAGTGTGACAGCTGCCCCCGGAGACAATGGTTTGATTATAACGCAATGCCTCCAGGAGTTGACGATTCGTTTCCGCGAATCGACCGCCCCTTCAGCCGCGTGTCAAAAAGATCGGGAAGAGCCCGCATCCAAGATGGACGGGATTCCCATATACCGTCACACTCCTCCCCTTAAAAACATACTTCTTTGAAGAAGAAGTATGTGAAGTTAATAGACACGGGACTGAAAGTAGTATGGAGTTCTGATTCAGGAAGGTTCATCTGAAAAACTCCAAAGCTGATAGCTTCCATCGTAATGGTACTACTGAGAATTGTTACTGGTGGAGAACTTAGCTCCTTATCAATATCACTTGGCCGACTTGGACAAAAAAGAAAAGAAGTCGTTGTCAGAGGTTCTGGTTCAGGAAAGTTCATCTGAACAACCTCTGGGTGACTAACCCCCATCATAAGATGGAACAACTGGGAAAACAAGGGGAAAAATTGGCATTGAACGCCAGGCATTGAGCGCCTTAAGAATAATAATCAAGTTTGATAATAATAATAGTAATAATAATAATGAGTTTGATTTGATGAAAAAAGAAAATCCAATGGCCGAAGTGTATATTGATTAACAAAGGGGTTATTAAAAAGAGAAGATATTAAAAAGAGGATTCCTTCTGGAAAACCTCAGAGCTATTCCTTCTGGAAAAGCTCTCAAAAAGTGGAGGGGGTACCGAGGATAAAATCCAGCACATACTCACCAACCACGCTCTGCTACCATGTAATGGATGAGGGGTTTAACTACGCCGCCCATACAGCGTAGTTTCCCCCTCTCCATCCTCTAGAAAGGTAGTGAGGCAGTGTGACAGCTGCCCCCGGAGACAATGGTTTGATTATAACGCAATGCTTCCAGGAGTTAGGTACCTTTCGTTTCCGCGAATCGACCGCCCCTTCAGCCGCGTGCCAAAAAGATCGGGAAGAGCCCGCATCCAAGATGGACGGGATTCCCATATACCGTCACATACCCGAAGCGCGTTACTTATCCGAATAACGTGCGGCGGTGTCCGAATAAAGATCGATGAACATTGTTATCAGAAATGACGCCAGATGTATACCTACCTACCTACTCGTATTGACCTGTAATACGGGATAGTTGGGCCTGCACTCTAGTGCCACGACTATAATGGGCGTAGCTCACGATTACATCTTTGATGGGGCAAGGAGGTATGGTGCTACGTAGTTATGTGCGCTTGATTTAAATGGTATGTTTACACGCTCGAACCTATGACAGAAAATGAATAGTCCACCGGACCGAGGTGAACTCAACAATGCATGTTGCCATTGTTGCCACAACAACTACTACTAACAATAAACACAGGCACCTGACTCCTGAAGAGCATAATGGGGGGTCATATTGCCAATGGTGGTTGATTGAATTCATCGCCAACCTGGGTATTCAGAACACAGTCAAGCCACTGGGGCCACAAAGCAATCGGAAAGGACTAGTCGTTAACTCGAGCTGTCCGCATGTCACAGCAAGCAATGATTTCATCAGTCGAGGTCATTCAGAGTCGGCAAGAAAATTACAGATGAAACGGCCTGTGATAGTTTTGGTTTATTTTTCTCAATATTTAGCTAACCTATAGAATCGAGAAGGAAGAAACAAATTTTGATCTCCCCGCAAAATTTGATGGTTTGGGTTTCAAGGTACGTATAATCCGAAAAACAAATTTAAAAAATTCCATCCGTCCACCTACGCCGTACTTGGTACTTTCTTTTTCACTATGACCCAAAATTAGCAAAATTCAAGGCCGAAATTTTCAAAACGCCGTAGCTCGAAAACTTTCTGATGGTACAGCTATAGTTTTATGACGTTTTTCAATTAAAATATTCCGAACATTAGGATTTTTTGAGACCACCCGGAGCATTGTGCGTCCAGCCGTTCGTTCATAGTAAGGCCCTGAAATGTGCACCGAAAAGCTTCGTCAACTTGATCGTGAATGAAATTATATGCATTCAGCACAGATATGATTGCTAGGGAACACCTGATTATAATCAAGCATGGCTTTACGAAATCGAGTTTGTTGTTTAATTATAATTTCATTCGATATAACGATTATTTCGGATTTAGTTGATACGTACTAAAGACAAACGGAGTTATTGAAAAGTTTTATATTTCCACTAGTACATGAAAAACGCGAAAAATATACTGTTATACCGATTTCGGTGATCAAAAAATCATCGGTAACAAACAATAACTGAAGGCACATTGGAGAGGTGACCTTATAAAAAAATAGTCCCAAAAGGGAAATTTGGTCGATTGGGATTGGTTGTGAAGAAGATTTGTGAAGGGAACAAAGGAAGGGGAGTCAATTCTTATTGGCACTGGCAGTGAATGCCAAAAAGTGATAGGAAAGGACGGTAGGGTCGAAAGAGAGGGTGGGGGGGGGGGGGGACCAAGCTATTACAGAAATGAACGCAATAATGGAGAAAAACTCAAAGGAAAAACATCATTCAACGATTTACCCAACCTATCACTCTTAATAATTTCGAATTTTTCAAGTACATCCAATATGCTCCCTTTTGGGCAGAAATGAAGATATTCGACAAACTGTCTGTCTGAAAGATCAAAATTGAAGCTATGACTGGATTCATTCAAGTGACGGTCAAAGGCCGAATGACTCTTATTATCCCTCTGACATCTGTTTCGTGTTTCCTTATTCTTTCTCTAAACTTCCTGCCAGTTTACCCACAGTAGTTAAGTCCACAAGAAAACTTTAATTTATAAATACCACTTTTATCTTGAACATTAATTTTATTTTAACCGAACTTAATGATGACCTGAGGTTATTTTTGGTTTTATAGCCTACTTTGAACCCTTTAGAAGTTAATATTTTACCAATTTTATCCGAAATTGTTACATAATACGGTATACTGATCCGAATAATTTGCGGCGTTTTTACTAATATATTTTCGCAGATAATCAGTTGGCGAAATATTTAAAGTGCCTATAAATTATTACCTATTACCTATTATTACTTTATTTATTTATTTTTAATTTATTTTTTATAGGAACACTCGGTCATAGGGACATTATTTACTCAACACTGACTCGATATTAGGATTCAATTGAACGTTTATTATGGAGTTCACTCACCCGAGCCAAATGGACTCTCCCACCATTGCATCAAGGGAGAAGATGCTTTACTTCCTGAGACGGCTTTCGGGTGGGGAGTGGAAGGTGTTAGGAAAACTATAGGTATGCATCATAAATATTCCGCCTCCAATCGATACCGAGATGCAAAAATTGAAGCTATGACTGGATTGAGGGTGGATGAACTTCATGATGATCATCGAAATCCAACAGTTGCACTACTGCAAGCGTTCCTACAAAAACGTGGACACTACCTAATGTGTGCCCAAATTTCACGAGATTCACGTGCCATTATTTATTTGTGGGCCGCACTGCTCCATTTAATTATCCAAAAATGAGTTCTAATTACTAATCAAAGAAGTGAAAATACCTATTATTATTATGTTCGGAATATTTCGAGGAGAACATATTACGATATACGAGGAAGTCATTTTTCACACTAGTAAAAACCGTTGTTTGCGTAGTTTTTGGTTTATTATTTTCAATAATGAACCATTGGAATCGAGCATGAAAACAAAAAATTCTAACCTCCCTCAAAATTTGATGGTTTACGTTTCAAGGTATGTAGAATCCGAAAACGCAATAAAAAACGCTGCAAATCCCTGCACAACGGTTTATTATTTTGTATAGAATACCCTTCTGTTACAGATCACAGCTCTATGTATAGATAACCCGTCTATATAATATGATACGTACTATTCTATTATATGCATATTATGTAGATCGCAGACCCTCCGTAGGTTAGTACCTAACCCCGTACTCGTTACTAGGTACCTACCTAAATCACGAGTTAAATGTTGCAAAAATAATTCTGCCGATGACAAACAGTACCTAACAAAAAGAAACACACATAATGAAGTTCTGAAAAGAAATTGTTGATGAGGAGTGAAAAAAGTTGCAAAAGTACCTACCAACAAACTCCAGCCCCTTCTACGTAGATGGTATAATGAACCGTTGTGTAATAATTTACCGTTGAGTAATGATTTACCGTAGTCATAATTTACCCATCAATAATACTTCAACGTTTGTTCAAGTTTCACTACCTACCAACAAACTCCAATAGAGCCATCATTTTTCAAATTAAATAATATCACAGAACAACCAACTCGACTTCATACTCCGCCAATATAATCAGGTGATACCTACCAATGATTGGCCGTATTCACAAATTCCTATTGTGGGCGCGTCTCTGGTTACGAGATTTGGTTTGGATTGTATACAATTTCATTCACACTGGAGTCGAAAATGCCTGTCGGTGCAAACTTCGGGGCCTTACTGTGAACGAACGGCTGGACGTACGATGCTCCGGATGGACTTAAAAAACTCGCAAGTTCAAGAACTATTTAAAACCGTAAAAATATTTACGTAAAAAAATGGTGTAGGCGTTTTGAAAATTTCAACCCCTATTTTGAACCCCTTAGAGATGACTCACAGTAACGTCGAGCTTCGAGGACCAACTAGACGCCGAACGGAACCTATAACCCGAATTTCATCAATTTTTTTTCATGGTAACTAAGAAAAGTGGCCCGTACGGCGTACGGCGGACAGACAGAAATATTTTTATTGCAGTTTTGGATTCTACATACCTTGAAACGTAAACCATCAAATTTTGAGGGGGGGTAAGAATTTTTTTTTTCATGCTCGATTCCAATGGTTCATTATTGAAAATAATAAACCAAAATATCTGTCTGCCCGCCGTACGCCGTACTGGCCTTCCAGTTACCATGAAACAAAATTGATGAAATTCGGGTTATAGGTTCCGTTCGGGGTATGGTTGGTCGTCGATGGTCGACGTTACTGTCAGTCATCTCTAAGGGGTTCAAATAGGGGTTGAAATTTTAAGAACGCCGTAGCTAGAAAACTTTCGATAGAAGGGTACCTATGGTTTTTTTACGTTACTAAATTTGTCTTGAGCTAAACAATTTTTTGAGACCTCCCGGAGCATTGTACGTCCAGCCGTTCGTGTGCACCAAAAAGCTTCGTCAACACGATCGTGAATCAAACGGTATAAATCCGACCCGGATATCATCATGAGGGAGCACCTGATTATAATCAAGGATGGCTGTATGAAGTCGAGTTGGTTGTTTTGCAATATTATTCCATTTGGCATAAGTGATGGACTATTGCCTTTTGTTGGTAGGTACCTGTGAAACTTGAACAAACGTTGAAGTATTGTTGATGGGTAAATTATTACACACCGGTAAATTATTACATGACAGTAAATTATTTCACAACGGTAAATTATTGAACAACGGTACATTATTAATAATAATGTACCGTTGCGTATGAAGCCGAGTTGGTTGCTCTGTGATAATATTATTTCATTAGGCAAGTGATGGACATTTGGATTTTGTTAGTAGGTACTTCTAAAACTTGAACAAAGTTAGAAGTATTATTGATGTGTAAATTATTAAACAATGGTAAATCATTCCTCAACGGTAAATTATTACACAGCGGTAAGTTATTACATAACGGTAAATTACTACGCAACGGTAATTTATCACAGAACGGTAATTTATTACACAACGGTTCATCTACCAAGAAGGGGCCTGATTTTGTTGATCGGTACTTTTGCAACTTGAACAACCGTTGAAGTATTATTGATGGGCAAGTTATTACACAACGGTTCATTATACTTGACCACGAAGGTTGGTATTGTATTGACCACAGATAACAGTGATCTACGCAGAAGGGGCATCTATTTCACTCCATATCAACAATTTTCCTTCAGAACTTCATTATTTGCGTTTCTTTTTGCCGTTTTAGTTACTGTTTGACATCGACAGAATTATTTTAGCAACATTTACCTAACTCGTGATTTAGATAGTTACCTTTTACCGAGTACAGGGTTAGGTACTAACTTATGGAGTGTCTGCGATCTTCATAATATGTATAGAATATTCCATATTATATTATATAGACGGGTTATCTATACAGAGAGCTGTGACAATGTAACAGAAGGGTATTCTGTACAAAATAATAAACCGTTGAGCAGGGATTTGCAGCGTTTTTTGACGTTCAAACGGTATTTTCTTCTCAAATCGTTTTAACAATAAAAGTCGGTACACAAGGTAGGAATCAGAATAATTTTCATAGCTGATTTTTCCGAGCCTGATGATTATTTTTGGTAAGTAGGTAGGTACTCTGCTTATTGTTTCAAATTCTGAATTTTCATTCATTCTGAGCTTCAGAAAATGCTGCTGGCCGTGTACACCTAGAAATTATACTACCGTGTTTTTGCTACTGAATTGCTGAAACCAGCAGTATTTCTTTACATACCTATCGAGTTCTGAGACGTTGAAAAGATTTATCTTCATTAGTCTGACTTCGCGACGTTATCCATACACATTAATGGCCTCCACACTGCTCACCAAAATCCATACTTTGGCAAGGTAAGCCCTTGTTTCCTGGCACATAGATATTTGAACCCTCAAGAAGCTAATATTGAGCAGATGTGGTGGGTTATAAGGAGCTTGCGGTGACTATTAATTTCTCCTTGCGTCTGCTGAATTGGTGAAACTGTGTTCCTCTTTTCCCTTGTTCATAATTACGGCTAAGTAGTTCATTAACTCCCCCCCCCCCCCCTCCCCCAATCAAAGAAGAAACGACCCTTGTGTAAAAATTCACCCAGAAACAAAACCCCCTCAGCCGCAAAAAGGATCAATATCCATGTAACGGGCAAAGGGTCTATTAATTCTTTTTGCGGCTGAGGAGGTTTTCTTGGCGGGTAAATTTTTACATGAAGGTTTTTGAGTTGGATGGTGGGGGGGGGGGGCATGTAAGGCAAATCAACATCGAGGAACTATTGAAATAACAGAAGTTCATATTTTTAGTAGCCAGTAAACAGTTATTGACTACGTCATCATCAATATTTTCAACGTTCATTTCGGTTCATTGGGGAAAATATTCATACAACAACTTTCCGGAAAACTCTCGCCAACCCCTAAAAATGATCACGTTCCTACACACTCCACTTCATGAAATTTAGCCGCCCACAGCCAAACGCCTGTGGGTAACTTCCCAGAGACGTCTCTGAACGATTTCAGACTATAAGAAATTAAATGTAAGTTGTTAGGTGATGTTGATAGCCTTACCTAACAGTTCGTACGGTAATGGGTTTCTACAAAATATGACATCAATTTAAATTATGTTTTTCGTTGCTAATTAACACACATAAATTACTTCTGCAGTTGATCCCTACAACAAACTCGTCCTTCCCGTTTGGAAAAATGGATCAATAAAAATTCAATATAGATTGAAGAATGTCCAGTTATCATGTTATTTGACAGTATAAAAAGTGTGTAGCAGTTATCGATTTTATATCCTTGAACGATAATCCACGATCGAAAATTTCTTAATCGTACCTCTAGCGTATTTAACTGAAAGGGTCTGCATGTTCCTCGGTGGGAAATATTTGAGGTCAGGGAACACAATTTTCACGTAATCCGCGGACCAACAAGGTTCGCTCGCTCATTAAAGATTGTTATAGTTGCGTGCTCGCTCCTTTTATCACTTAAATTCCACCGAATTACGATATGCTGCTTCAAGAACGTTCCTGTTTCCCCTTCTCGGCACTGAATTTCATTTTTGATCACGAGATATCACGTCCACGACATTTGAGGGTGATTTATTTGTGCTAGATCAGACTTGCAAAACACCTCGTTCAAAATATTTGATAACTTTAAAGCATATCTCACATTGTTTAAGGCATAGCCGAGGTTTTGATAATCTGCGGCTAAATACCCTACATTCAATGATTGATAGTCTAACCCTCACAACCCCGAATGCCCGAATATGTTCAAAACTCCAAGAAATCCTGAAAGGACTATGAGAGATTATTACAGTTTCAGGTCTTTCGGCTTAGTAGCACGGAATTCCGTACTACTCTTCTGATATTTGCTACGAGTTTCTCAAGACAACGTTATCTAAAACTGTCTGTCAAAAATCATTCTCGCTTGAGAGATGAAATTAAATAGAATAATAACTATAATTTGGGGGCTGCGATTTACAAAAGTCTGAAGAAGCCGAATAAAAAATAATTTCTATGTACGATATCAGACGTGAGAATTCATTAAACATCCGGATATAATATGTTTTGGATAGTTATAATTAGTAGACACCCAATTTTTCAAACGATCAGAATCAAAAGACATTATCTGGGGGGTGGAGGGAGATTGCAATAATTATTACACAACGGTTTAAATTTACCTGCATAGATGCCCCGTCAGCGTTGATCGCCGTTTTCTGTGGTCGAAACCACCCTCGTGCTCCCGCCCAGGAAAGCCTTGAATTGAATATGGGAGCCGGCCGGGCAATTACAGTTACATAAACAAGCGGTGGATGAAAGAATTCTATCATTAAATGTTTATTGTTAGTCATTAAGCATAACGTTTGTTCAAATTACAGAAGTGTTACAGACCGAGCAGCAAATTCCAAAATAACCATAATTCTGATGAAATAAATCACGGAACAACCAACTCAGTTTTATACAGCCATGCGTGACTATAATCGGGTGCTCTCTGGTAGTGGTATTTGGGCTGCATTTATACCATTCCATTAAGGATCATGTTGACGAAGGTTTTACGTTCAAACGAACGGCTGTACGTACAATTTTCCGCTCCGGGTGGTCTCAAACAATTCCCAAGTTCGAGATCAATGTATAAATGTAAGAGAAATTATATCCTTCTACTCAAAGTTTTCGAGTTACGGCGTTCTGGAAAGCAACCCCCATTTTTCACCCCTTAGAGATGACTGACAGTAACGCCGAGCTGCGCAGACCAATTAGACCCAAATGAGACCTACCATCCAAATTTCATTAATTTTCGTTCATCGAAACTGAGGCAAGTGCGGCGTAGGGTGGACAGCGTACGGCAGATCGACAGAAATTTGGATTTCAATAATGATCCTTTAAAATAGAGGATGAAAACAAAATGTTTAACCCCCTCAAAATTTGATGGTTTCCTTTCAAGGTACGTAGAATCCGAAAATGGAATGACAAATTTTCCATCCGCCCGCCCTACGCCGTACAACGATCGCACTTTCCTTAGTTACGAAGAACATAAATACATGAAACTTGGTTTATGGCCCCATTTGGGGTCTAGTTGGTCTACGAAGCTCGGCGTTACTGTCAGTCATCTCCAAGTGGTGAAAAATAAGGGCTGAAATTTCCAGGACGCCGTTATCTCGAATTTTTTCACGTTTTTAAATTGATCTAGAATTGCGGAATTTGTTGAAACCACCCGGAGCATTGTCCGTCCAGCCGTTCGTTCATAGTAAGGCCCTGAAGTTTGCACCGAAAAGCTTTATAAACATGATCGCGAATGGAATGGTATAATTCCAGCCCAGATATCATTGTTAGGGAACGCCTGTTTATAATCGCGGATGGCTGTATAATATCAAGTTGGTTGTTCCGTGATATTTCATCTGAATACTAATGGTTACTTGGATTTGGTTGATAGAAAAATTGTTTGTAATTGAACAAACGCCTTCCTATGCTTCATGAATAACAACAAATAATTATTAATGATAGAATTCTTGAATCAACCCCATATTTTTTATGAAACTCTAACTGCCCGGCTTGCCTAATGGCACGAGGTAGCAGGAGGTTAGGTACTGAGTACATGAAACAGTGATCTACGCGGAAGGGGCATCTATACGGGTAAATAATGAACCGTTGTTTGAATTGAGTGTTTTATATTACCTATATTATCGGATTCTACGTACCTTGGAACAACGTTATTTGTATTTATTTTTTTCCCGCACGCTTGATTTCAAAGGTTCATTATTGAAAATAATATACCAGAAGTTGAAAAACATCTATTTGGAATCACCCTGCATATTCCAGACGTATACTGCTACTCCATACCAGACCATAATACTACTTGTACGACGGATGGGTTCAGAGATAGACTCTGGGTCATGTGAAAAGTTCATATTTCTGGGAAGTGTTCATATTCAAATTTCTCCATTAGGTAAGTAATGATATAAATAATTCTAAATTTGTACATGGCCACAGCTTTCAGACATTTCGTCCCACTGTGAGCGTTGGCGATCAGTGTAAATGATGGTTCCCTGAGCAAACTCCGTTTATTTGCGATGGACCGTCAAAACCACCCAAGCCTTAACATCGGAGGCGTAAAAATTTCAAGTTCCCCGTATAGAAAAACCCGTTTCCAACGTTAGGAATGAAAATAGCGATTGTGGTTGTTTTTCCTTTTTTCCGAGGTGAGGCAGTAAAAACGAAAGGAGTTGGGTTTTTTCTTCCTCTCCCGGCTATCATCGTGGAAGAACCGAACGGGAAGAGCAAATTAAATATGGGAACCGTCAGTGAAACGTCACCTTCCACGACAGGGGATTTCCGAGCAAATAATGGCGCTCTTCACCACTTAGAAGGAGAGCACGAAAAGAAAATGTTGGATTTTTAGGTGTATGTTTGGGAAAGGGCGGGTAAAGCCTGTGGCAGCATATCAGGCATGAGAAAAAGTCTTCTCACGCCGTTTTTCCTTTGGTGGTGGGGGTATGGGGGAATCATTTCCATAATCGATTCCCTCCTTATCACGAACATCCCCTCTCTTTACGCTCCGCTCACCGTCCAATATACAGCCAAGTAAACGTTGTGTAGGTTTGGTTTATGGTTTGAGGAGGGTGGGAGAAGGGGCGTAGACTAAACTGAATTATTTCACTTCTCCCCCCCATGGTTTAATCCTCGATGATGTACTGTTTGGGAAAAGAATCTGAGAGATCTGAGAGGCACAGTGGTCCAGGATGTGGTTTCATATAGCTCAAAGGATGATGAACCAAAAATACAAATAACTTCGAATTGCCTTAGTGTGAAGTTACTTCCTTTTAACACCCCCAAACCTACTCAGACGACCTTGACACTACAAACTTATGCAGTATGGATCAAATTTCATTACGAATACTAACAACAAATATTGATCTGATTTCTTGACGTGAGTGCCTCAATTCCAATGATGTCTTGATCATTGATGTCCAAGTACCCTTCGAAGAAGGTACTTGTAATTACTGCTGCAAGTTTCCGAAACTAAAACGCTAAAAATTATTACACAACGCTTTAATATTTACCTGCATAGATGCCCGTTATGCGTAGATCACTGTTTCCTGGGGTCAATACCTAACTTTGTGCTTCCCCCAAGAGAGCCGTAAACCGACCACTGGAGCACGCCGGGCAATCACATTTTATAAAAAATATGCGGTGTATTACCAATCAATAAAATCCGAAATAACCATCATTCTTCAAATGAAATAATATCGCGGAACAACCAAGTCGATTTCATTCAGCCATACGTGATTACAATAATGTATTTCCCTAGCAATGACCATTGGGCTTGATGTGTACACTTTCATTCACGATCATGTCGACGAAAGGTTTTGGTACAAATTTTGGCACAAGCCGTTCAGGGCCTTACTGCGAACGATCGGCTGGACTTACATTGCTCCGGGAGGTCTCAAAAAATTTCAAGTTCGATATCAATTTAAAAACGCAAACAAATTTGAGAACGGCGCCCTGGAAATGTCAACCCCTATTTTTCACGCCTTAGAGATGACAGTAACGCCGGGCTCCGCGTACCAACTAGACCCCAAATAGAACCAACAAACCAAATTTCATTAATTTTAGTTCATGGTAACTAAGAAAAGTGCGTTGTAGGGCGCTCGGCGGACGACAGAAATTTTAATTTTATTTTAGGATTCTACGTAAATACCTACCTACCTTGAAACGGAAGCATAATATTTTGAGATGGGTGGGGGGGGGGGATAAAAAATGTTTTTCACGCTCGATTCCGAAGGTTTATTACTGAAAATAATAGAGGGGTTTTCCGATACAATTTCCATCAAAAATCTTCTTCTGGCATTTCATCGATAATTATCTGAAAGTTTGAGCCACTTTTGGTTTGTAAACCAACTTTTGTTTCGGCTTCGAATACTCTTGTCTTTTGATATCCCACAGCTTCTGGTGCTCCATATAGGTGTAGAGTGGCCCATCTGGTGTAGAGTGCGAATCATAATGTATACCGTATTACCGTATAGGTACATAACTCAGCCCAGTTACCTATATTATCATTGGTAATGGACAACTGATTATTATAACGCAAGGCTTTTTGAAATGGAGGTTGTTGTTTCATAATAGTATTTCATGTGAAGAAAGATGGTTTGTATAGAAATTTGTTGGTTGGTAATTTTTTACCTATTTGCTGGTAGCTGCAAGTTTGTTGTTAACGGCCGAACGAATCATTTGGGAATTATTCGAGCGCCTATTAAGGTTCAGTGACCATCAGAATTAAACAATTACCAGTTGGGGGCGGGGAGGCCAAAATGGCGCGTTACAGGCGATTGGGGAGATGGAAAAATGCATATTTATGTATAATTGTAATTGCCGAACGGGAAGCCAGGGGCCACACCGGCCTGTAAGTGGAGCTCGCCCAGTAGGACACGAGCGCACCGGGCCGGATAAATCCGGGGCGTGCAGGAAGTGTGTCCCTTCGCCCTGTCGTGTAAGTAAACTCTCCTCTGGGCCGGTTATGGGCGTTCCCACTTGCTAGGTAGGCCCGGTGGAAATTACTGGGGATCTAGGGCACGTCTGTTCAGGAACTTCTGTTCCCTCCCCTCGCTTGTGTTTTCCTTCTCCTTTTGTTTGAGCATGCTCAAACATGAAATGCTCACCATTTTCTTTTAACGCTTCTAACTGGGCGAATAATAGTCGTAGAAAGCTGAGATTTTGGGGGTGTACGCGGACTGGATCGCAGATGGTATGATATCAAAATAATTCAAATCCTACCGTAACTTCCGTCTGTGCATGCGCAAACGTGAAATACTAGAAACGCCCATAACTACCTTAAATATCGTTGATATGAGTTCAAACTTGGAGGGTCGATCAGGAATAATACTTCAATGTTTTCCTATGAATTTAATTGGAATCGTGCAGTAACTTTCCTCTGCGCATGGGCGAACATGAAATGTTGACCATTTCCTTGTAACACTTCGAACTACGCGAAAAATATTCGTAGAGCTGGACCTACCCAACTAATTCTTTACCCCATGTGACCTGAGTCGTTCAGTCATTCCATGCATGGATACTCCCACCTGTCCACTGAATGAGCTTGCCCAACTTTCAATTCTATACTTTCTAACAATTCTATACTTTCATGTGATTCAAGTGAGGAAGCTACACTGCCTACTCGAGATGGTAGTCTTTTTTTTTTACATGTTTTGGCCATGAGAGGTACCTATGCAAAAAAGCTATAGAAAAAGTGTACTTATTTGCGCTGTGAAAATAATAATAGGTTGGTACTAGAATAAGAAATACAAGTATTGCATGCAGTATTTTCAATATTGAATGAAAGTTATCAATAGCTGTTAGGTTAATATCAGGATTCCTGCGTACCCGGTCGTGTAAACGGCTGCCCGAAGGGATGGCCCATTCGGAGGGAGTCAGGGGTTACCTGGCCAGGATCATCGGATTTAATCCGGCCCGGTCCTTTCGTGTAAATGGGGCTCAAGTAAGTAATGTAAGGAGTGATGTGGGGAATATCGAGGGTTGGTCCAAATAAAACAATTTTTCTAGGCCGACGTTTCGCAATAAATGTATTGCATCTTCAGGGCTAACAAACAGAGGAGGAATACACAGGTGGAATGAGCATTGGTATAGAAACGTGGCTTGCTTGCACAATTTACTAATGTATAATTACGTATTTCCTATATTATTCACTTACTAATGACTATTGTCTACTTATCATAATTATGTGGTTATAATTAGGTTATAATTATAGGTAGGTAGGTAGGTTATAATGAGGTTATAATATGTGGTATAATTATGATAAGTAGACAATAGTCATTAGTAAGTGAATAATATAGGAAATACGTAATATACATTAGTAAGTTGTGCAAGCAAGCCACGTTTCTATACCAATGCTCATTCCACCTGTGTATTCCTCCTCTGTTTGTTAGCCCTGAAGATGCAATACATTTATTGCGAAACGTCGGCCTAGAAAAATTGTTTTATTTGGACCAACCCTCGATATTCCCCACATCACTCCTTACAATAAATACCAGTGGTCAAGAAACTTAAACCCAAGTAAGTAATTGCCGAACGTTAGAGAGGTTTTAAATATTTCGACTCTGGTGAAATTTTTGTCGTGTCTTCATGTGTGCGCTCGAGGGTAGGTTGGTGTCCACCACCAAAATGTCCATGCACAAAATGGGGCGGTCCGGGTTTGGGCCCGCACGTATGAAATCACGACTGGTTTGGGCCCACAGCGCAACGGTTTGGGCCCGTTGGGTTTTGAAGACGCAACTGGTTTGGGCCCCTCGGTAAACCATACTTTTCTTGCCCCACAAGCGTGTATTTTGTCAATACTTACGATAAATATAAGTTGCTGATACATGTAAGTTATATCAGCAATCTTGCTGATGTCCACCTTTTCTGTTGAAACAGCACACCGAGCACATAAATACGAGGAGCCCAAGCCCCTCGAGTCAGTCTTAGTTGAACAGTCGTTGCAGCACGTCATAGTGTTTTTTTTTAAACATCTTTCTCTCGGCACCCAACATAACTTGTATGTATTATAGTCGTATGTAATGTCCCTGCAAATAAGAAATTACATCACTGTGACGGTAGGAGAGTCTGTATGTATGTGTTACTACAATTCATGAAGGTATGTGAGTAATGTATTTTAATCAGGCTCATACGTACAAGGTCTCAATCAGAGCCTTCATGGTCTGTGCCGACTGTGCCTCCATACTTGCGGCCCACTCCAGTAAGGAAGGCATGGACGTCCTTATCTTCACAGAAAGCCTCCCACAGCATGTGAATCCATATCGCAGGTTCATAGGACACGCTTATCTCATCAAAACAACCTCCTCCCGTCCGAGCCCAAAGCCGAGACGGTTCACGGGCCCAAACCCGCGACGCTCACAAAATGACCATGTACTTATTCAGCGTCTTACGTCTTTGGAGGATCATTGGCTAAAAAGTTGGTTCACTCAGTCTAGGACACTAAATAAATACTCGTCTTTACTCGATTTAGGGCCTTTCTGAAGAAAAATGTATGAACCGTTGGGTAATAGTTTCCAGAATTTTCTCGCCACTACTAGTAGTTCATAGATAAATAAATCAGTCAAACAATTGTGATTCGTAAAATGTTGGAAAACTTGAGAGCGAATAAAGAATTCGTCGATATCAACATACGGAACATCACAAAATCTGATTCTCTCCACGGAACAGGCTTCTGGTGACAACTTCAATCAGAACTGCTCCGAGAGGAATCTGATCTCAGCAAGTTCCGGCATTGAAGTTGGTTTCAAACCCCGAGACCATAATAGCGAATGCAACCCCTGTCGAGGAGAAAGAAGAGAAGGAGGCCAAAGCTGGCTGGAACTCGCACAACTCCAGTCCAACTATCTCAACTTTGGATTTTCAACAACAAAGCTCCGAGTCCGCTCGTGTTTTTCTCATCAGGGGCGGAGAAACGTTCATCAAACAGACGCTTGGTAACGTACGGTCTCCTTCAAATGGGCCCCTCTCGCCTTCCGCTCGGTAAACTTGGAATCACTCGCTCCAACTTTCCGATTCAATTAGTTCATTCCTTTGCCGTTCAAGTTCAATCGGTCTTGGGTTGTGTAAAGGAATGTCGGAGTTGGTCGTAGAGTTTTCAGACTGAGTGCAAACGTCTGCGCACCGCTGATGAATTCAGTTTACCCGCAGAGAAATGGACATAATTTGTATATAGCCTTCGTCCCTTCAGGAGTATGCAAGCACGACGAACCCCCAGCAGAAAATAATCGCGAAGCAATATCTATGAATGTAAAAAAACGATTGATTATTGTAATGTCGAGTAAATAAATAATGCATAGTGCAGGAATATACTTCTTAGAAGTTTTGAAATTGTATTTATCGTAAAATCGTAGTTTTAAATGTAAGCAAAATCATAACGGCCTTATCAGGTGGAAGAAATGTGAGATCACCGAAGTTAAAATACCTCGAGCGTGGTCAGTACTTGGATGGGTGACCACCGTAACAAGTGGTGGCACGTCCAAGTATGACCCATTTAGATGTTAGGCGAACTCCTCTCCACTCAAGGGGGCGAGGCAATGAATAGCCAAGTAAAGAGCGAAATGATCAGACCGAATTCTGATCCTCTCATTGGAGGACAGCTGATCACGTCCGCGACGCTGGCAGGGCATTCGGACGAAAAGCCCCAGCCTGGAATGGCCGTTACTTTACTTTTTTTAAACTTTTTATCTAAAAACTTGTATGTGTTTTATGTGTACCATTGATCAATTATCAATTTAACACATGGTTGACCATTTAACAAACGTGTTAAATTATCAATTTAACACATGGTTATCAATTTAACACGTGGTTGACCAAGAGTTCAGAACCAAAAGCAGAAGGAAGGTTGAGATCTGTCAGGATTTCAGATTGGATTTGGAGCAGACCTAGTTTGTTAGGAAAAGTAACGCGAAAAATAAATTAGCATACATCAACACCCCAGAGGCATAATAGGTAATTGCTGAACATTTCAAAAATTTATTCGGTACCTACCTACTTACCTACTGTAATAATTTAACTTCAGCCACACGATATTTTTTTACAGATATATTCCTAGTCGAAGTTTCATTTCGTTTATAATACCTTTTGGAAAGAAGTTAAAAAGACCCCATGGAATGGCTAGTTGAAAAGGAGTCTGCTCCCATGTAACCTTTTCTGAAGCCTCGTCTTGACGTGATGCGGGAAAATATCCGGGTTGTTCATGTAATGCAACATGACCCCCATCGACTTCAGGAATATGACGAGTGATGGTTACACGAATGATGCATCACACTGAGTGAAAATGGACTTTTCAATCACCTCGCTTCCTTTGGAAACTAATATACAGTAGTTGTTCGACATAGTAGAACGCTTTGCAGACTCGACGGTCGGTATCAACCCGGTACTTCCCCCGCTGTCGCTAGAGTGCAGTCACTGTGTAATCAAAACCAGTGGAGTCCCTTTATCGCATTGTTGTTTGTCAGTTGTTTTATTCAATTCTGTTTCGTTCAAGTTTTGGCAGTTTTGGCTTGTTGATTAACGAACCTTTGAAATCGAGCAATTTACCTGCAAGTTCTATCAATAAGTCGACACACTTCTTTTGTGATAATTTGTGATTTTGATGTTCCTTAATTTATTATGTAGGTACCCTATTCGATGTTGTTTTTAAGATTAGGAAAATTGGCTTTTTTCAAATTATGTCTATTTTTATGATTTTTGATACTGAGTAGGTAAATGATAAAGTTTAAAAATGTTACCTGTTGTGATAGCATGAATGTGATACTTCAATGTTGGTTTCATACATAGATGTGTTTTACGTACTACCTGCCATGGTACTATGGTTAAAACTTGTTAAGTATAATGAAATAATTAAATTTTTTTTTTTTTTTACGTAGGAAGGTGTAAATGATTTTTTAATGAATCCTTAATTTCTTTCTAAAATAAAGTAAAAGTTACGAATAAAAAATTGAAAAATAAATAAATGAGGTTGGTACTTACTAAGTAAGTAATTGGTGAAGAGAAAGCGAAGTACCTACCCGATGAACAACCTAACATCCTAGGTATTTTGGTTTATTATTCTCCAAATATTACACGTCCATTTATTAGCTTAGGAAACGTTTTTTTTTTGAAAACCTCTCGAACTTTTTTCTTTTACGTTTCGAGGTGTGTAGAGGTGTCATCGGTATGTATCTGCCTTAATTTCTGGACTAAAAAGAAAACAAAAGGAAAGGACTTTTGCACACAAGCTCCATTTGGGCTCGTTATGTCCACATCTTGGCAGCCCGATAGGAAAACACCCAGGGGTATTAGGGGCGAAAATGGGTGGAAAACTGGTGAAAACTTTCAAAAGCAGCTACCTATTCCAATCATTGCACATGAAAGAAACAATAAATGAATAGCCAACATTTTTGTAGGTTTAATTGAATAATAAATCCATGCGACAAGAACTGCAGCGTTTTAAGGGAAATTTGCATGATACCACTAATAATATCATCCTAATACCTATCAAACCGAAAAAGCCATTGACTGCTCCCCACATAATTATCAAACCTAGCCATCCCTCATCAACATATCAACCAAAAATTAAAATTTGAATCTAAAAATTTTCGTCCATGGGTGGAACTGAACCCACGATTTTCATTAGCAAGTTCATTACTCATCCCGTTGAGCTAAGGTGGCTTATATCTGGATCTGGATTTTCTGGTTACATCACCGATCTTGTTGCTGAAGTTGTTATTGGAGTGAACAACGCTACTCAACTGCACTCTTGTGACAGCGGGGGAAGTAGCGCAGGTTCGGTACCTACCGTCAAGTAGTTATTCCTGTTACGAACACCTTGGAGTTATTCGTGTCACTTCTTTCTCAATTGATGTTTCCTTATTCAGCTATCATTATAAATGACAATTATTAATCACTATACAAACGTGGAAGGTAGGTACATGTGACGAGAATTCGGTTTTCACGTTATACATGTGCATTAACGCCATCAACCCAGTTATTATCAAAAAGATAATACCTAGCTGATATGTGGAGGAGGCTGCCCAATGATCACGAAGGCGACAAACCGAGGAAGCCCCTAGGGAGCACGAGTGTCCCTCAAATCACACGGAACCCAGGAAGTTACCACTGCAAGGTTGTTATTGCTACTTGACCCTTTGTCACCATCAGCTGGGTCGGTGGTCCATCCTATCCCCAGAAAACCCAACTCACCCGGCCACGACATAATAGGTAAGCCGCTCTCAGTGAAACCCCCTTATCTCGCCGGTTCCAATGAAAATCGTACAAGCCAGGGCTTTGCCAGAGCTATGATCACTTCCATGAATAACAATTCTTTTGTTCCAAGGTCGAGTCAACCCAGCCCGGATTTTACGTTGCTTCACCGAATGGGAACCCCAATATTTTTTGCTCTCCAGAGAAATATCTTGTTTTGTTGGTCAGCCATTTTTTTCCCAACTATTAATTGCCCAGCCATTCATTCAATTCGTGAAGAAAAATTAGGACAGTTACGGGAAAAGGATCCCTGTGTATTCTCGACGTTTTATGTAGTAATAAAGTCGGTAGCTCATCTACAGGCTTCTATTCGAGGCTCAACCTGGGGAAAAGGTGTGCTGCCCTTGCTTCTGGAGCCACCGATATGCCGATTCGGGTGCGTCGATGGGCCATCAAGTCTCGCGGTGCTCTTCTGCGACTGAATTTCGTTCCCCTGGCAGTATGCCCCATTCTCGGAGAGTTCAGGCGGAGGTACTTGATGTCTAGCACGCTGGCCATGGGCACAGTGTTGGAGTATTTGAACGGGCGAGACTGGTTGGCACTGGCAAAATTCGGGCAGGTCGCTTGGAGATACCGAGGGGAGCTAGTGGCTGAGTTTAACTGATGAACTGTGGTTATAAGATCCTCCAGAAAGAAAATGTGGTTGTCGTGAGCTGGTGAATTACAGTGGTTCAACGAAGTTAGTTTCTTATGAAATGAATAATTTAAATAGAGGGGGAAATAAATTAAGTACTATTAAGGTCTTTCCGGAATTAGTTGTAATACTTATTTGAAGTTAGGTTTCTTTTTTTTTTTCTTTTTACTCATGCTCTCTCCGACAGACGGCTCTTAGCCATTGCTTATAACATAATTTTCCTCTTTGCTTTTTGTTTCCTGTTTCAATAATATTCAAATAAAATATGCTTTCTCTCTCTCTCTCTCTCTCTTTCTCTCTCTCTCCATCCTATCCCCAGAAAACCCAACTCACCCGGCCACGACATAATAGGTAAGCCGCTCTCAGTGAAACCCCCTTATCTCGCCGGTTCCAATGAAAATCGTACAAGCCAGGGCTTTGCCAGAGCTATGATCACTTCCATGAATAACAATTCTTTTGTTCCAAGGTCGAGTCAACCCAGCCCGGATTTTACGTTGCTTCACCGAATGGGAACCCCAATATTTTTTGCTCTCCAGAGAAATATCTTGTTTTGTTGGTCAGCCATTTACTTCCCAACTATTAATTGCCCAGCCATTCATTCAATTCGTGAAGAAAAATTAGGACAGTTGCGGGAAAAGGATCCCTGTGTGTTCTCGACGTTTTATGTAGTAATAAAGTCGGTAGTTTCCACAAATAAAAGCGGTGGTGAAAGCTGGTTCGATTATAATATTTCTCTCGTTATGAGGAAGTAGGAAAAATCTCCTTTGTTCAAAGAGATTTACGAATATTAGATGCTATATTATGTATCACTGGGGCTCATAGCCTCAATATTTTCACCAAACTCCCCACTCCCCCCACATCGATGAGGTTATGTAAGGATAACGGGGGGGGGGGGGGGTCAAGGAGCGCGAAAATCCATCATCATTATGAGCGAGTTTTCGCGAGAGTGGTAGGGACGGGTAGTAGGTAGGTACTATTGAATATTAAAAGTACTACCTATCTATTTAAACATTTTAAGAAAATTTTATTTTCCAAAAAGTATTTCGAAATTAAAAGAGTATTTGGGGGCCAAAAATCAGTTCAGGATTAGCAAAAATATTCTTCATATTTATCTAATCTTTTACAGACTGGTGAAGCCAGGTATAAAGTGACTGGATATTTCTTCTCAAACATAGATAAGAATGGACAATAACCACAACATCAAAATTACCGAATAGTGCCTAGAAACAGAAGCAAATCAGAGCCAAAAATACTTTTTCTCTACAAAAGTAATCAAACATAGGGCTCGTGACAATCTACAAAAAAAAAAAAATCCCCCGAAATTCAGTACAATAACATGTATAAATTCTATGAAATAAATATGATTCGCCTGGGGGAAAGAAACGCTCGCGCTATTTGCTCCGTATATCGTGACTGAGGAAAATGTTCGCGGTGGTTCAGTTTATACAAGAAAACGCGGAAAATAGTATAATTGAGGTGGAAACTGCCGAGTTGCAAAGTAACAGGTAGAGCGGGTTAACGAGGCGGCAGCTTTGGCGACTACTCATGGAAGGCTAATTTACTCCAGGAAGACGTAATGTGAACGCCGATAAAACGGCTGAACCCTTCGATGGGAACATTCTTGTAACCGTTTTTCTAATCTGCATCATGAGAAGCAGCTTTTTTCTACGGCTATCATTGGCCGAAACAAAGACGTTTGGGTACAAAAGAATGTTCAGATTTGTTGACGGAACCAAGGGATTTGATGAATTATGTAGTCTGCCCTACGTTGCTTTGAAAATCCGCTTAAACATAATGGGTATCGCTGCGTTTCATTAACGTTCTTAACTTCTCTGGTTGTTGGTAACTTCTTTTTCGTGAACTACAATTTAGCAAACATCTACTCTGCCATCAACATTACTTACCGTAATCATCGATATTATTTCTAGAAAACTTTGTTGTGCCCATCAATAATTCAACTGAAGGAGGTACTTGTTTTCAATTTCAATCTCTCACTATTTTCTTGCCGACGAAATACGAAAAGTCCAACTGTTATTCAATAAATCCTACACTTTTCTGTAAAGTTTTACAATACCTTCCAACTTTTACGATCGACTTGAAGTGAATGGAATTTAAAATTTAATTAGAATTAATTAGAATCAATGCAATCAGTTATCTTCAATGAAAATAAACGCCGCAAATAAAGTAGGCATGTTTCCAGCAGGCGGATTGATATTAAATACTAAAAATGTTTCATTTGCATTTCTGAAAATGTCTAACTGTAATAAGTTTTCCGCAGTTTCGCAAAAAGACTTACAATCCACCCCGCAGGTACCTACTTACTCAATTATTTGAAGAAAAAAAGAAAAAACTTTACTTAAACCGGGCCTGGGGCCATGAAAGAACAATGATATCAAATTATAATATCCAAACTATATGAAAATATAAACCACCGCCTTAGCTTTAATGTGGTGATTAGAGAGGGAGGGGATAGTGGAGGGAGACCACTCTGGAATTATTATCACTTTGAAACACGCTAATATCTGCATGCTTTCAGGAACGGCCTCATCCCACTCTAGTATACTACTTATCAGTTTTTACAGTCTATCCCGCCCAACTTTGCATCGCTTCCATAATTTTTTCAAGCACGTTCGCAATAAAGTTGGTTTCCATTTCATCAAGTCGAGAGGAGAGTGTATAAAACATGTTTAATATTTTTCATGAGAAGAGTCCTCAATAGAAACTCATGGGTGTTAGTAGTTTTTTTTTACGGGGAAAGTTGGTTGGCAATTGGAGGGATCGATGCATAAACTGTTACAACCCTTCGAAACAGAACTTACAAAACTGTTGCACCTCTTCCTCCCCATATCATTATCAGAGTTGGTGGAAAGTTTAACACTTTTATATAACACTTTTATATCTGTAATTTTATAACAGAAAAACCCTCATGGCAGGTAACAAACCCTCATAATCATCAGCAGGGTGAACTAGAACTCCTAATTCAATATGGTAATATGTTTCTCTGAATATACCGTAGGGGATGAGACATTTTAACAGTTTGATGATTTGAAATATATAAATTGAGAGCATCCCCACGACTAGTAAATCATCTTTTGAAGATCATCACTAAGGAAGTTGTACGAACATAAAACGCTGCAAATTATTAGGCTATGGTTTATTATTTACCTCTATAATAGACCTACAAAGATCGCAGTTTTCTTGGTCAATAACTACACTCGAGCTCCCCCCCCCCCCCCCCACAACACACACACAGAAAAACCCTAAATCGATTACGGGAGCCGGCCGGGAAATTAGTCTCATAAATACGCGGTGGATTCATTAATCCTATCATAAATAATTTTTTGTTATTCACGGAGATATTTGTTGGAGTTAAAAAGTACTTATCAACAAAACCCATTATGACCATCATTCTTCAAATGAGATATTATAACAACCGCACAACCAACTAGACTTCATACAGCCATGCGTGATTACAATCAGCTGTTCCCTAGCAATCATATCTGGGCTGATTGTATACCGTTTCAATCACGATAATGTTGAAGAAGCTTTTCGATGCAAACGAACGGCTGGTCGTACAATGCTCTAGGTGGTCTTGAAAAACGTTTTAGTTCGAGATCAATTTAAAAAGGTTTCGAAAACCATACTCTTCTATTGAACGTTTTGGAGCTACAGCGTTCTGAAAATTTCAACCCCTATTTTTCGACCCTTAGAGATGACTGGCAGTCAACTGAGATCAACTAGACCCCTAGTGGGATCTTCAAGCCAAATTTCATGAATTTTGATTCATGGTAACTAAGGAAAGTGCGAAGTACGGCGTACCGTCAGAATTTTTTTTTGGTTTATTACTTATTTTCAATAATGAACCTTTGGAAACGACCACGAAAAAAGAACAATCTACCCCCCCCCCCCCCCCCTCAAATTTATGGTTTACAGATCCAGTGACTCGGTTCCAGTCACGAAGTGTGACCATAGAGCGAACTGCCGAAGAAGCGTAACTGCTCAAATTACCCTTCACTTAACTACAGTATCAGAATTTTCTACCGTTCTACCCCTACGAAAATCGAAATTCAACAGTTTATAACCTTGTACCTGTTTGTGGTACAACAAATATTTTCATTCCCTAATTTTACCATTGTCTTTCATTCTATTCCCATTGTTTACTTTCGAGAGCCAATGGTGATCTAGAAAACCGAGGGTGCTCAAAAATCAACGAAAAATTATAAGTTATTGTTGAACTTGAGAAAATTCATTGACAGTTATCTGCCTCAAGCGTTGTATCAAGCTGGACCTCGAAAAAACCTCGCCTCATAACAAAATGACAGGTGCCTAGCCTACCTGGACTTTGTTGAGAGCTTTTTCTGGATACTGGCTGTCAGGATCATGCACAGCATTATAGAATGCATATGAGTGTGATAACCATAATATTATAAAACTTCTCCACGAAAACGCCTCCGTGTCCCTTCATGCCAAAGGAAAGCCGTCCTCCGCGAGCTCAATTCTTGAAAATATAACAAATAGGTAATGCAATAAAAACACTGCAAATCCCGCAAGACGGTTAATTATTTTGTACAGAATACCCTTCTATTACAGAACACAGCTCTCTGTATAGATAACCCGTCATATAATATAATATGTACTATTCTATACATATTATGTACATATAGCAGATCCTCCGTTGGTTAGCACCTAACCCCGTACTCGTTACTAGTTACCTATCTAAATCACGAGTTAAATGTTGCTAAAATAATTCTGTCGATGACAAACAGTACCTAAAACGGCAAAAGAAACGCAAAAAATGAAGTTCTGACAGAAAATTGTTGATGTGGAGTGGAATAGATGCCCCTTGTGTGCAGATCACTGTTTTCAGTGGTCAATACATACCCTCGGTGTCAAGTACGATGAACCGGTGTGTAATAACTTGCCCATCAATAATACTTCAACGGTTGTTAAAGTTACCAAAGTTCCGATCAACAAAATCCAGCCCCTTCTTGGTAGATGAACCGTTGTGTAATAATTTGCCGCTGTGCAATAATTCACCCATCAATAGTACTTCAACGTTTGTTCAAGTTTCAGAAGTACCTACCGACAAAATCCAATAATCCATCACTTCTCGAATGAAATAATATCGGAGAACAACCAACTCGCCTCCATACAGCCATCCTCGATTATAATATGGTGCTCCCTAGTGATGATATCCGGGCCGGATTTATACCGTTTGATTCACGATCGTGTTGACGAACTTCTTGGTGCACACGAACGGCTGGACGTAGGTAAAATGCTCCTGGTGGTCTCAAAAAATTGTTTAGCTCAAGAAAAATTTAATAACGTAACAAAACCATACTCTTCTATCGAAAGTTTCCGAGCTACGGCGTCTGAAAATGTCAACCCCTATTTTCAACCCCTTAGAGATGACTGATAGTAACGCAGAGCTTCGAGGACCAACTGGACCCCGAACGGAACCTATAACCCGAATTTCATCAATTTTTGGTTTATGATTTTCAAAAATGAACCATCGGAAAATCGGATCTACATGAACCAACCATTCTGCCGAGCATGGCAACCACCGAGCATGAAAAAAAAAAAAAAAAAATTAGTAAGCTCCTTCAAATTTTGATGGTTTACGTTTCAAGGTATGTAGAATCCGAAAATGCAATAAAAAACGCTGCAAATCCCTGCGCAACGGTTTATTATTTTGTACAGAATACCGTTCTGTTACAGATCACAGCTCTCTGTACAGATAACCCGTCTATATAATATAATATGTACTACTCTATACATATTATGTGGATCGCAGATCCTCCGTAGGTTAGTAACTAACCCCGTACTACTTAAATCACGAATTAAATGTTGCTAAAATAATTCTGTCGATGACAAACAGTATCCAAAATGGCGAAAAGAAACGCAAATAATGAAGTTCCGAAGTGAAATCGTTGATGTGGAGTGAAAAAAGTTGCAAACGTACCTACCAACAAACTCCAGCCCCTTTCTAGGTAAATGAACCGTTGTGTAATAATTTGCCGTTGTGTAATAATTTGCCGTTGTGTAATAATTACCGTTGCGTAATAATTTGCCGCTGTGTAATAATTTACCTTTTACCTAATGATCTACCATTGTGTAGTAATAATTTACCCATCAATAATATTTCAACGTTTGTTCAAGTTTCACTATACCTATCGACAAACTCCAAAAGAGCCATCATTTTTCGAATGAAATAATATCACAGAACAACCAACTCGACTTCATACTCCGTGATTATAATAAGGTGATCCTAAGCAATAATCTTGGGCCAATTCCCGATTGTTAGCACGTCCCTTGTGACGAGATTTGGGCTAAATGTTACAATTTCATTCACCCTGCTGTCGAAAATGCCTGTCGGTGCAAACTTCGGGGCGTTACTGTGAACGAACGACTGGACGTACGATGCTCCGGGTGGTCTTAAAAAATTCGTAAGTTCAGGAACTATTTAAAACCGTGAAAAGATTCACGTAAAAAAAAAGGTTTAGGCGTTCTGAAAAGTTCAACCCCTATTTTGAACCCCTTAGAGATGAATGACAGTAACGTCGAGCTTTAAGGACCAACTAGACCCCAAACGGAACCTATAACCCGAACTTCATCAACTTTGTTTCATGGTAACTAAGAAAAGTGGTCAGTACGGTGTACGGCGAACAGACAGAGATATTTTTATTGCATTTTCGGATTCTACATACCTTGAAACGTAAACCATCAAATTTTGATGGGTGGTTAGACTTTTTTTTCATGCTCGATTCCAATGGTTCATTGTTGAAAAGAAACCAAAATTTCTATCTGTCCACCGTACGCCGTACGCCGTACTGGCCACTTTTCTTAGTTACCATGATAAAAACTTGATGAAATTCGGGTTATAGGTTCCGTTCGGGGTCTAGTTGGTCCTCGAAGCTCCGCGTTACTGTCAGTCATCTGTAAGGAGTTAAAAATAGGGGTTGCAACTTTCAGAACGCCGTAGCTCGAAAACTTTCCTTGGAAGGGTATGGTTTTTTTTACGTTATTAAATTTGTCTTGAGCTAAAAAATGTTTTGAGCCCACCCGGAGTATTGTACGTCCAACCGTTCGTGTGCACCAAAAAGCTTCGTCAACATGTTCGTGAATCAAACGGTATAAATCCAGCCTGGATATCATCGCTAGGGAGCAGCTGATTACAATCAAGGATGGCTGTGTGAAGCCGAGTTGGTTGTTCTGCGATATCATTTCTTTTGACAAGTGATGAACTATTAGATTTTGTTGGTAGGTACTTCTGAAACTTGAACAAACTTTGAAGTATTATTGATGGGTAAATTTTACACAATGGTAAACTATCACACAACGGCAAATTATTACACACAGGTAAATTATTACAAAACGGTAAATTATTACACAACGGTTCATCTACCAAGAAGCGGCTGGATTTTGTTGATCGGTACTTTTGCAACTTGACCAACCGTTGAAGTATTATTGATGGTGAGAAGACATCAACTGCAACACCGCGATCGTGACTTCACTCATGAGACTCCATCTATGAGGTACCGGACTTCTCTAGTAGTGTCACTAACATGTTGTGAGCTCTGTAGAAACAAAATCGCGCTCACTTCTACGACGTACTTGCCAAGGAGAAGTCCTTTTTGGTTTATTATTTTCAATAATGAACCATTGGAATCGAGCATGAAAAAAAAATTCTTACCCCCCCTCAAAATTTGATGGTTTACGTTTCAAGGTATGTAGAATCCAAAACTGCAATAATAAAAAATTTCTGTCTGTCCGCCGTACGCCGTACGCCGTACGCCGTACGGGCCACTTTTCTTAGTTACCATGAAAGAAAATTGATGAAATTCGGGTTATAGGTTCCGTTCGGGGTCTAGTTGGTCCTCGAAGCTCGACGTTACTGTCAGTCATCTCTAAGGGGTTCAAAATAGGGGTTGAAATTTTCAAAACGCCTATACCATTTTTTTACGTGAATATTTTTACGGTTTTAAATAGTTCTTGAACTTGCGAGTTTTTTAAGACCATCCGGAGCATCGTACGTCCAGCCGTTCGTTCACAGTAAGGCCCCGAAGTTTGCACCGACAGGCATTTTCGACTCCAGTGTGAATGAAATTGTATACAATTCAAACCAAATCTCGTAACCAGAGACGCGCCCACAATAGGAAAATTGGCGGAGATAAAATCATTGCTAGGGGCCACCTGATTATATTGGCGGAGTATGAAGTCGAGTTGGTTGTTCTGTGATATTATTTCATTTGAAAAATGATGGCTCTTTTGGAGTTTGTTGGTAGGTAGTGAAACTTGAACAAACGTTGAAGTATTATTGATGGGTAAATTATTACTACGGTAAATCATTACTCAACGGTAAATTATTACACAACGGTTCATTATACCATCTACGTAGAAGGGGCTGGCGTTTGTTGGTAGGTACTTTTGCAACTTTTTTCACTCCTCATCAACAATTTCTTTTCAGAACTTCATTATGTGTGTTTCTTTTTGTTAGGTACTGTTTGTCATCGGCAGAATTATTTCAGCAACATTTAACTCGTGATTTAGGTAGGTACCTAGTAACGAGTACGGGGTTAGGTACTAACCTACGGAGGGTCTGCGATCTACATAATATGTATATAATAGAATAGTACATATTATATTATATAGACGGGTTATCTATACATAGAGCTGTGATCTGTAACAGAAGGGTATTCTATACAAAATAATAAACCGTTGTGCAGGGATTTGCAGCGTTTTTTTGTATTGATTTCAAGTTTATAATTATATTTCATTAATATATACTGTGTTCAGTAAATTTTACGATTTAATCTCTTCAGTTATCGGATCTCCAATAAAGGTAATTCAATTCATTTACGATAATTGATGAGGAAGGCATCGATATGAGCTCAACCCTAGTCGATGGGAAGCGACTCGCATCGGGAACTAATTGGCCAAAAGAAACAAGAATCGATGGAATAATCGTCGTTTACAGCACAGAATACAACTTGTACTACGAATTACGATTTATACTGTTAGATCATATTCGAAGGACAAAGGCTTCGATAAAACGGAATTTCGGTTGGTACAAATGCGGCATAGTTTCGAGTGGGTCCATGGCACACACGACAAAATCCCACTATCACGGGGGTCCTTTTTCGAATTAGTGGTCTCGATTGATCTAACAGTCTTTTCGAAAAGAACGGTGACTCTTGAAGGTTCGACAAAGCCTATACGAAATTTACGCTGGCAGCAAAGAAGACTGAGGGCAGTGACTGTTCTAATGAATATTCCATTATATAACTCGTATATAAATAATTTGATTACTCGATGCGAAAAGGGATGCCAATTCTGTGGGGGTTTGTGAACTGTGATCGTTTCGGTTTAAACAGTAATTATAAAACGTCTCTTCAACACATCGTCAGCAGATCACCCTGATCTGGAGATACCTATTTATATTATGCATTTTTCGAGCCCCTGGCCTCTGTCAGTACCGTCCAGTGAGTTGGCGTGTTGACTGGTGCGTCGTGAACTTCATAATGAGTTTCGCTGATGAGAGCAGCGCAGGGAACCGGAAGTATCCCCTACGGAAAAAGGGCTCCCCAGCGGATCTCGAACAACTTCACATTGAGTTTCAGCACTATCGGCCACCTTGGGGTTATATGTCTTACGTGCATTTCACAAACTACACCTCATTCAGGCTGTCTAAATAAACGGCATTTCGCCTTGTTATTTATATTTATATGGCTAATTTAATCTCTATTCTCTATTCTCAAAACGGTAGGTAAAGGAACTGAACGCCTCAAGATTAAGTACCTGCATTTATGCTATTGATTATATTGCTATAACTCGAGATTAGCTAACGAGTTGTTTTAATACGATGTTTACATAGATGACGGTTGATGGCTATGACTTGCGTATAGAGTTGCCAATATGACGTTGTTTTTCGATAATAAGCCGACATTCGAACCTGTTTTTTCGTGGGGGTAATAAATTCGAATTACTTACGGTGTTTTGAATATTGTCTGTCGACATGAACTGTAAGTGTATAACGGAAAATGGTTTATTTTGTTTTAGTTTTTAATGGACGGCAAAACGGAAAAACGGCTATATGACGAAATTAGAAAACGGGAGAATAAATTTCGAAGAACATTGACGGTTTCATTTCTTACCGAGGCACAAAAATTCAAAGACGAAATCAAAACGTATGCGGATGAAATTTGCCTACGTATGGACGCATTGACATCGAAGTACCAACGTATAATAGACAACTACAAAACGAATGAGGCAGAGTTTATCACACAATCTCTCAAGGACCAGCACATAACTGAGAGAGAAAACACGGATCAAGAAATCGGAACCACTGTGAGAAAGGAATCAATAGACACCTTGGATCATGCTGGAACTTCTCGCATGCGAGGTCAGGAGCGGGTTCCTTCTTACTTCCTACCTGAATCCGGGGAGGAACAGCGACGTTCCTGGAAAAATGAGAGGAGAAATTATTTTGCCCATTGCCCAGTCTCTATATCTTCGACAAATAATTCGAATCCACAAACGGTCCTTCAATCATCAGTCTCGAACTCTGACTCTCAGCATCCCAATCATATCTCCAAGAATCTAAATAAGGAAAACGGCAGAAGAGAGTTTCGACACAGGCTTCGATCAGGAGACAACAGGCTCACTCCTGAAACGGATTACTTTCTGTGGAAGAGCAGACTGGAAATAGAACTGCGAGCAAACGATTGTGAATTCTTCCTTGATCGTGATGGGAAACCAGACGAAGAATATTCGATTAAAGAAATCGTGCGTATGAAGAATTCTGTTACGTCTTATATATTATAAAACCTTTCACAAGAACACCAAAGACTCGTGAGAAAGGCAAGTGACCCGCGGGAAATAATTTAAATCCTCGACACAATCATGGAACCGACGTCCTAGGTCACGGAATTTGCCTTATTTGAGCAGTTCTCTAATATTCGATTTAATCCAGCGACAGAAACGGTCATAGACTTCTTCACAAGATTCGATGAGATGGTTGACAAAATCCAGAGGTGTCCAGGAGCAATTATTTCTGACGACCTTATAAGACGAGGATTGATTACATCAATCAGTGAAGTCTGCCCTAGCATCAAAAAGGATGCTTTATCAAAACGGGATACAAAGAAGCTATGCTGGAAGAACAAAGCCTCATTAATGAAAATGCTCGAAGGAGCAGAGTCAATTCAGATAAGGCTCTAATAGCTAATCCTCCTAGAAAAAGGTATAGCCAGCAGACCTGGTCAGCCGACACAAAAATAATAAAATCGCCAGAGTTATCGTTGTGTACGCATTGTGGCACGTATGGCCACCTCGAGAACGTTTGCAGGAACCCTGGGAAAAAATGTTAAAATTGCTGAAAATTCGAAGGACACCTGTCAGCTGACTGCCCTGAACAACCGTCTGATTTCACTCAACGAGCACGAAAACGGATCCAAGCTATAGGAACGAAACCCAAAACTGTACGGTTTCGTAGCTCTAGTTCAGCGAGAGCGGGCTACACCGGGCAGAACGGCGCAGCGAACACATGGCAGAAACAGAGGTCACGTTCGAATGCCGCTTAAGCAAGCGCTGAACAATCAACGGTCAGGAAAAGCTCGGCTAATCATAACAATCGACACCGACACAGAAGAACTCCCACTGGAAGAGCAGATGTGCTGGGCAGAAGAGGTAGAAGACTTGGATACAGAAGGCCAAATAGCTGCTTTCGCCACTGAACGAGAAGAAGGGCAAGATCGAGAACCTCACATGCAAAAGAACTCGGCTGTGTCAATATTCGAAGGTAAACCAAAAACGGCTAATTATATTCGATTCATTGCTGATTCAGGCCCTCCAGAGCTTGTAGTTAATGATACAAATGTGTTTACTGTTCTGAGAGAACATCATGTGCAAATAACAACACAGATGCAGATTTAATAATTAATAAAATAGGAGATAAAGTTGTATCCAACGATGAAACTAACTCATACAGTTGTCTGAAAAATGTCTGGTATGCTCCAAAACTTCTAGAAAATCTATTTTCAATTAGAAAACAAATTAAGAACAATATTCGAGCCAAATTATACAGTGAATGCATGGTATTAGAAGATGAACTCAATGGGTATACGATTAAAAATGGAATTTTTGATGGAAGGTTCTGGTGGTTAACATTTAAATTGCCTTTGGCCAATGCATCCACTGCTGAAAAACAGGTGGTTTTGTTAGAACTAGATAAAAAGCAAAGGAAAAAAAAATTAAAAGCTGTAAGCCTGGTCGCTGCCAAGACAGTTGACTGTAGTGGCTCGACTTCGAAATATAAAATTAACAAATTGGATTTTGATAAAATTAAAAGAAATGCTTCTGTTGAAAACTTGGGAGGGAGTATGTAGGCTACGTTAGAAGTGACGGAACCACATTCGAATGAACCTGGGTTGATTTTTAAAGACGGACTGAATCAGACCCAGACAGAAAAAACGGCTAAAAATAAGGTTGCACCCTCAACATCTAATTTACGTGAAAACAGCGGTTTAAAATGACATTTGTGACCGAATCACGCGTCGTTAAAGTATCTTAAAATTGCGGCAAAACATCTACCAGAATTGAAATATGTAAAATTTAATAATGCCATTTTGGACTGCTCAGATTGTAAATTAGCTAGGTAAGGCAAAAAGAATACCTAGTTCAGAAGTTAGACACAGGTCAAAGAACATTCCATTCCACAGACTTTATAGTGATCTCCTCGGACCACTAAAGCCTCTTGGCTATCGAACTCAATCCAAATATGTGATTACATTTACGGATGACGCGACTCGGTATGCGACGAAATTATAGATAAAACGAGGGTAACATAGCATTGTTAAATTGCTTAGAGGAAATACGAAAAATACTGGGACCACAAGCTAAAGTAGGGGAAATTAGAACGGATGGGGGTACAGAATATAAAACGACAGAATTGAAAAGTATACTGAGTAGAGAAGGAATAACAGTAACCGTATGTGAACCTTGTACCCCTCAGCACAATGCATGCGCAGAACGTTTAAATCTTGAACTGGAAGAGAAAATTAGAGTGAACTAAATATCCTCTGGTTTGCCAAACTATTTTTGGCCGTACGCCCTTGGAGATTCGATCTTTATTCATAATATGACTCCAAACTGCTCAAATAATTTTATGTCCTCTTACGAAATGCTGTTGAAACGTAAACCTGCCATAAAATATATTCGAAGATTTGGCTGTGAAGCATATACTTTAAACAACCATGTGAAATTCAAATCGAAGTTTGCACCTAGATCTGATTTGAGCTATTTACTTGAACGCGGAGAAACGGGATGCACTTTATTCAACGCAACAACTAAAACGATTGTCAGATCAAAACATGCAGATTTCGTTGAGTCACGAGTCCTAGCTGATCATGTTAACAAAACATTCGAAAAACCAATGTTTCCTACTTATGACCTACAGACAGAATTCGAGATTGAACGAAATTCAAATCCTGAAAACCTCAATCATGCAGGGGAAATAACTAATACTGAATCTCTTGAATGTGACGGTCAATTGAAGGAAACAGGACTAAGAAAACAAAATCGTGAATTAATCGGAAGTACAACCGAATTATACTTTTTCGAAGAAAATGAAAAGGAAACCGTAGTTTAGCGTGTATGACTGATTCAGAACTTGTTGAAAACTACAGAGACCCAGTTTCATATCAGTACGCTTTGAATGCTCCAGATTCTGAACATTGGCGAAAAGCCATACGTGAAGAATTTGACGCCCTTGCCAAATGCAACACTTGGAAAATTATTCCTAAATCTAGTGTACCGAAAGGTTCAAAAATTATTAAGGCTAGATGGGTCCACAAACGGAAATTAGAAGCTGATGGTAATATTCGATATAGAAGTCGTCTGGTCGCAAAAGGATATGCGGATAATAACACATACGAACTATCAGAAATGTACGCCCCTGTTGCAAGACTCCCTGATGTTCGATTCATTTTGATAGCTGCAGCAAAATTCTATTTGGAATTGGTTCAATATGATATAAAAACGACAGTTTTAAATGGAAGTTTAGAGAAATTGGTGTGTTTAGAAATTCCTAAGGACTTCAAGAACATCTAGGTGAAAGGAAAGATATCAAAAATCACTCGGTATGCCAAGTACAAAAAGCTCTCTACGGTCTAAAGGTGTCTCCAAAAAGGTGGTTTATTCGATTTCAGGAAGTTATCAAAACAATGGGTTTTCAGTCTTACCCATTTCAACCTTGTTTGTTTACATGGCACGAAAATGGAGAATTAGCAATAATGCTGATTTACGTTGATGATATTTTATTGGCTACGAATTCGACAAATAAATTGAAGGAAGTAAAATTCACTCTTCAAAGGGAATTTGAAGTAACGGACCTAGGCAGACCTAGGAAATTTCTTGGAATGGAAATAGCTAGGGATCGTGAAAATAAAACTATACTCCTCCATCAAAGCAAACATATAAATGCTATGTTGAAAAGATTCGATCCAAATAGCAACAAAACGGTGACTACTCCTATGATCCCTGATAGTAACATGGGAACTTCGGATAAAACATGTAACGAAGATCTTGCAGAAGATATTCCTTATCGTTAAGGTACTGGTTCCCTGTTGTACATCCAAAACGGTACTCGTCCTGACATTTCCTATTCGAAAATCTCCTCAGTCGACGACAGTCCAATTTCTCACTAGCCGACTGGAATGCAGTAATTAGAATCATGAGATATTTACGAGGGACACAAAATTACGGTCTTAAATTTTCGGGGAAAACTGATTATTTAACCTGCTATGTGGACGCATCACTGGGGACTAAAGCGGAAGGAGGCATCTCTACTACAGGATTCATAATTAATTTATTTGGTGATCCAGTCATGTCGAGAACAAAAAAACAAACAAAAATGTTGCTCTCTCATCTACAGAATGTGAATTCGTGGCAATGAGTACAGCATGCCGCGAATTGGCCAATATTCGCACCATGTGTAGTTCAATGCTGAATCTCGATTTGACTCCAACTCTATTTGAAGACTGTAAACCAGCCATCAGACTCGCGGAAGTTGATGGATCCTCAACTTTAAAACACCTCGTACGGTTGTCATACTTGTATGTTCGCGAAGAATTGAAAAACGGCAATATTAAATAAAGTGGGTTGACACTGATAATCAAATTGCGGACACTCTCACTAAAGCACTAAAGTTTGTGAGATTCCGTGATAGAATCATGTTTGAAATATTTACTTAACCACGAGGGTAGGCACTGACCAATAAAACAGTGATCTACGCAGAAGGGGCATCTGTTTCACTCCACATCAACAATTTTCCTTCAGAACTTCATAATTTGCATTTCTTCTTGCCATTTTAGTGACTGTTTGTCATCGACAGAATTATTTTAGGAACATTTAACTCGTGATTTAGGTAGTTACCTAGTAACGAGTACGGGGCTAGGAACTAACCTACGGAGGGTCTGTGATCTACATAATATGTATAGAATGGTACATATTATATTATATAGACGGGTTATCTATACAGAGACCTGTGATCTGTAACAGAAGGGTATTCTGTACAAAATAATAAACCGTTGTGCAGGGATTTGCAGCGTTTTTTTCATGGTAACTAAGAAAAGTGCTCAGTACGGTGTACGGTTTACGGCGGACAGACATCAATTTTTTTATTGCATTTTCGGATTCGGGTGGGGGTGGGTAATAAACATTAGGTACTTAATCTTCTATTAACGGCTCGAAATAAATTCTAATAAATGAGTCCCGAGGTGCCTTGGGACCCCGGTAGTGAGTTATAATCGTGATTGTGTTTCCCTGTCGCGATGTAATAAAGGAACTTGGGAGGGCAGAAGCGCTTCTTGTTCATTTGTTAAGTGTCTTCTACTTCCAGAAATACCACGAGTTTCTCTCTTCGACCACAGCTGTCCCGAGCCGAATGACCGTTCAACATGCGACGACACCCCCCCTTACTCGGAGGGCGTTCTACCGCCTTAATTGTCGGTCGTCTCGTACCTACTATACGACCCTCCTCACGTTTGAGGCCTCACCCTGTCGGTGTCATCCGCTCACCTCCTTCACCTTTTAATCGTTTTCTGGCTCTCACAGCCTGCTGTACAATGTCAGAAGCTGTGTCCCGCCTGTGAGGGGAGGGGGGTTATCCTTCGTAGTACAATGCATGGTGAAAGTAACAAGGGCGTGCTATTCCCGGGATGCGCAGAAGGATGTCTGGAAATGTGAAGTCAGTGCAGGTCAGAACGCTCAAAACCTCCCCAGGTTGCAATGAGGAGCTCGCGGTTTACCGCGCGGTTTTTGGCTTGTATCTCGACATCGGTCAAAATGAGTGAAATTACCATCATAATATGAAGATGAGTAAACTTGCATCACGACAGATGCATTTGAGTCTCTAGTAAAGGATCTGGATTTGAACGGAATTACCGACGAAGAGACATACCTACTGCCGTGCTAACCTCTGCAGTATCTCCTAAATTGGCAGGTCCACGAGGTTTTGTTTTTTCAGCGTTAACCTCCTTCCCTCTTCTAGAAGTAAATTTCGAAATTCCGGCGACGCAGGGCACAACTAGACAGCTTTATGCATGGAACAAAAAAAGAAACAGGCAAATCCTTCGAAAAGTGCAGCCTGGGCAGCGCACACAATATTCTGTCTCACACACAAACACACACCGCACACACACACGCACACACACACACACACACCACCCACTTATGGTTTTTTCCACGGATTTGGATTCAGAACTGATTTCAATGGGGTTCTTTTCATTCTCGGCTGTGTGGTCCTCTTCTGACCAGATGAAATACATAAGGGACGTCCTACTATTGAGTCTTTTACTACTGAGGGACGTCCTAAAAAAACATTACTTAGATTTTTGTAGTAAACGCCACAAACATTGGGTGTTGCTAAGCTTTTTTGCAGTAAATCCATCTGCTAAGCTAAATTGCAGTAACTCCAATAAATTGAACTGGGGATACTGCAATAGCGTAGCAAATTGAGTTACTGCAAATAATCATAACAACGCCCAGTATTTTGACATTATGTCTTTGCTATGGCACATAAACAAAAAAACGTTGCAAATCCCTGCACAACGGTTTATTATTTTGTATAGAATACCCTTCTGTTACAGATCACAGCTCTATGTATAGATAACCCGTCTATATAATATAATATGTACTATTCTATTATATACATATTATGTAGATCGCAGACCCTCCGTAGGTTAGTACCTAACCCCGTACTCGTTACTAGGTACCTACCTAAATCACGAGTTAAATGTTGCTAAAATAATTCTGCCGATGACAAACAGTACCTAACAAAAAGAAACACACATAATGAAGTTCTGAAAAGAAATTGTTGATGAGGAGTGAAAAAAGTTGCAAAAGTACCTACCAACAAACTCCAGCCCCTTCTACGTAGATGGTATAATGAACCGTTGTGTAATAATTTACCGTTGAGTAATGATTTACCGTAGTAATAATTTACCCATCAATAATACTTCAACGTTTGTTCAAGTTTCACTACCTACCAACAAACTCCAAAAGAGCCATCATTTTTCAAGCGAAATAATATCACAGAACAACCAACTCGACTTCATACTCCGCCAATATAATCAGGTGATCCCTACCAATGATTGGCCGTATTCACAAATTCCTATTGTGGGCGCGTCTCTGGTTACGAGATTTGGTTTGAATTGTATACAATTTCATTCACACTGGAGTCGAAAATGCCTGTCGGTGCAAACTTCGGGGCCTTACTGTGAACGAACGGCTGGACGTACGACGCTCCGGATGGTCTTAAAAAACTCGCAAGTTCAAGAATTACTTAAAACCGTAAAAATATTTACGTAAAAAAATGGTATAGGCGTTTTGAAAATTTCAACCCCTATTTTGAACCCCTTAGAGATGACTGACAGTAACGTCGAGCTTCGAGGACCAACTAGACGCCGAACGGAACCTATAACCCGAATTTCATCAATTTTTTTTCATGGTAACTAAGAAAAGTGGCCCGTACGGCGTACGGCGTACGGCGGACAGACAGAAATATTTTTATTGCAGTTTTGGATTCTACATACCTTGAAACGTAAACCATCAAATTTTGAGGGGGGGTAAGAATTTTGGTTTATTATTTTCAATAATGAACCATTGGAATCGAGCATGAAAAAAAAAATTCTTACCCCCCCTCAAAATTTGATGGTTTACGTTTCAAGATATGTAGAATCCAAAACTGCAATAAAAATATTTCTGTCTGTCCGCCGTACGCCGTACGCCGTACGGGCCACTTTTCTTAGTTACCATGAAAAAAAATTGATGAAATTCGGGTTATAGGTTCCGTTCGGCGTCTAGTTGGTCCTCGAAGCTCGACGTTACTGTGAGTCATCTCTAAGGGGTTCAAAATAGGGGTTGAAATTTTCAAAACGCCTATACCATTTTTTTACGTAAATATTTTTACGGTTTTAAATAGTTCTTGAACTTGCGAGTTTTTTAAGACCATCCGGAGCATCGTACGTCCAGCCGTTCGTTCACAGTAAGGCCCCGAAGTTTGCACCGACAGGGATTTTCGACTCCAGTGTGAATGAAATTGTATACAATCCAAACCAAATCTCGTAACCAGAGACGCGCCCACAATAGGAATTTGTGAATACGGCCAATCATTGGTAGGGATCACCTGATTATATTGGCGGAGTATGAAGTCGAGTTGGTTGTTCTGTGATATTATTTAATTTGAAAAATGATGGCTCTATTGGAGTTTGTTGGTAGGTAGTGAAACTTGAACAAACGTTGAAGTATTATTGATGGGTAAATTATTACTACGGTAAATCATTACTCAACGGTAAATTATTACACAACGGTAAATTATACCATCTACGTAGAAGGGGCTGGAGTTTGTTGGTAGGTACTTTTGCAACTTTTTTCACTCCTCATCAACAATTTCTTTTCAGAACTTCATTATGTGTGTTTCTTTTTGTTAGGTACTGTTTGTCATCGGCAGAATTATTTTAGCAACATTTAACTCGTGATTTAGGTAGGTACCTAGTAACGAGTACGGGGTTAGGTACCAACCTAAGGAGGGTCTGCGATCTACATAATATGTATAGAATAGTACATATCATATTATATAGACGGGTTATCTATACATAGAGCTGTGATCTGTAACAGAAGGGTATTCTATACAAAATAATAAACCGTTGTGCAGGGATTTGCAGCGTTTTTGGTTTATTATTTTCAATAATGAACCATTGGAATCGAGCATGAAAAAAAAAATTCTTACCCCCCCTCAAAATTTGATGGTTTACGTTTCAAGGTATGTAGAATCCAAAACTGCAATAAAAATATTTCTGTCTGTCCGCCGTACGCCGTACGCCGTACACCGTACGCCGTACGCCGTACGCCGTACGCCGTACGGGCCACTTTTCTTAGTTACCATGAAAAAAAATTGATGAAATTCGGGTTATAGGTTCCGTTCGGCGTCTAGTTGGTCCTCGAAGCTCGACGTTACTGTGAGTCATCTCTAAGGGGTTCAAAATAGGGGTTGAAATTTTCAAAACGCCTATACCATTTTTTTACGTAAATATTTTTACGGTTTTAAATAATTCTTGAACTTGCGAGTTTTTTAAGACCATCCGGAGCATCGTACGTCCAGCCGTTCGTTCACAGTAAGGCCCCGAAGTTTGCACCGACAGGCATTTTCGACTCCAGTGTGAATGAAATTGTATACAATTCAAACCAAATCTCGTAACCAGAGACGCGCCCACAATAGGAATTTGTGAATACGGCCAATCATTGGTAGGGATCACCTGATTATATTGGCGGAGTATGAAGTCGAGTTGGTTGTTCTGTGATATTATTTCATTTGAAAAATGATGGCTCTTTTGGAGTTTGTTGGTAGGTAGTGAAACTTGAAAAAACGTTGAAGTATTATTGATGGGTAAATTATTACTACGGTAAATCATTACTCAACGGTAAATTATTACACAACGGTTCATTATACCATCTACGTAGAAGGGGCTGGAGTTTGTTGGTAGGTACTTTTGCAACTTTTTTCACTCCTCATCAACAATTTCTTTTCAGAACTTCATTATGTGTGTTTCTTTTTGTTAGGTACTGTTTGTCATCGGCAGAATTATTTTAGCAACATTCAACTCGTGATTTAGGTAGGTACCTAGTAACGAGTACGGGGTTAGGTACTAACCTACGGAGGGTCTGCGATCTACATAATATGTATATAATAGAATAGTACATATCATATTATATAGAAGGGTTATCTATACATAGAGCTGTGATCTGTAACAGGAGGGTATTCTATACAAAATAATAAACCGTTGTGCAGGGATTTGCAGCGTTTTTTTTTCATGCTCGATTCCAATGGTTCATTATTGAAAATAATAAACCAAAATCGTCACGAAAACTATTGACGAAAGTTGTCCACGAAAATTGTCCCAGTTGTGTTCTGATCATTATCGCTTTCAACGAATCCGTTGCTAAGGAAAAGTAACTTCCTCAATTTCCAACCCATGAAAATCGTTCACCACTCGTTGGAAAGCCCTCAATTTATCGAATATTTCCATGCCCTGCACACGACCGTGGATGTACGGAAAGCTGAGTTAAACAAAATACAATTTAGGATATTTGTTTACAATTACCGTTTGGTAGAAACATGAGTGCGACCGATCTAATGTTGTGCGTTACGGTCGCCCTAGGTACACAAACACAAATATGCTTGCCCCCTTCCGACGCGCGATCAAATTCAAACTAGATTGAAATCTCTCGCTTTCGTCCGTTTTCGCGCGAACACAGCGCTCCCAGTAGACGGGGTCTCATTCATTTCTCCGTGTTTGAACTGACACGACTTCTTCGCGCCGATTAAAGACGATTTATGCCTTACTTTGGCACATGGACCCGAAAAGCGTTGTACGAAACCGTTATACGATACCGTTAAACGAAACAACAACAACGTTAATTTCACCAGGAAGGATCAACGTCACGTACATCAGGCAGTTACGTGCCTCCATACCGGGGATCCCCCACCCCCTTTCCATTAATGTGCGGCCACTGACACAGCGGAGTGGACTTCGGCCGAACTTACCCCTATGCCACCAGTCTCTGGGGAATCTCCGAAAAACACATTCTGTGTTTGATCCTTGATCATAAAATTAACAATCCGGGGGTCTGGGGGTGTCCCCCAGATTTCATTTCTTCGCTATGATCCTTCTCAAAAGTCCCCAGGTAATGGGGGAGGAAATGGGGGGGGTGATGGTGGTGGGGACTAAAGACATAAAATGTCCCAATGTCCAATGTGTTGCAGACTCGTATGCAAGCGTTTCAGCAGTTTTTCTTAATTTGGCGCTTACTGCGAAATTCTTAATCGATTCAGGCGGGAAAACGAGCTTTTCCCGCATTTTTTGCACTCACATAAATGGTTGAGTACCCAACCACGAACCTCCAGAGCGTTCTAACTCAGATCCGCCAAAAAGTGGATTTACTGCAATTTCATGCTTAGTACGGCAGCATACCTCTCGACCAAAATTTTGATGGTTCTGATGGAAGTTCTAGAATTGGACGAGGCTTACGGGGACATTGTGTGTGACGATCTCAAGGAATAACTCGGCAATACCTATGTTGCGGGGCACATAGCGCATAAAATGAAAAACAAATTCGACAATTTAGTTGACAAAGGTGGTTGTCGTGGGTCGCTGCGATGTCGAAAAGTGGTTTGAGTGAGCGGAGTAAAGAACTGTTCGAGATTGTTCAAGTCGTCAAGCAGTGCTTGAAACAATTTCACGAACCTCACGACTTGACGAAAAATTAAAATTATGTCATTAAAAAAGTAGAGAATACGGCTGAAAAAAACTCGATAAAAACCCTATTATAGCGAAGGATCTCATTATACGATTACTCATTGTCACAACGTAATATACATTTGAGATGTTTAAATTTAAAAAAATCTAGCTGTAGCACATAAAAAGGAAAAAAAAAGTCTGCCAATTCGAGTAGGCAGTATAGCTCCCTCACTTGAATCACATGAACGCGATTTTGAATCGTAATTTTGAATTTGAATGCATTTTTAATTTTGAACGTAATTTTGAATTTTGATTTCCATGATTTTGAAACGGAACCATCTGCGATCCAACCCGCGTATACCCTCAAGATTTCAGCTCTCTACGACTATTTATCACGTAGTTAGAAGCGTTACAAGGAAATGGTTACGGGTCATGTTCGCGCATGCGCAGATAAAAGTTAAATTACGATTCTAATTAAATTTATTGAGAGCTATCAAAGTATCATTCCTGATCGACCCTCCAAGTGTGAACTCATTTCAACGATATTTAGGGTAGTTATGGGCGTTCCAAGTATTAAAGGTTTGCGCATGCGCAGACAGAACGAGTTCCATGATTTTTAAATGGGATCATCTGCGATCCAACCCGCCTATACCCTCCAAATTTCAGCTCTCTACGACTATTTATCGCGTGATTAGAAGCGTTACAAGGAAATGGTCAACATTTCATGTTCGCGCTTGCGCAGATGAAAGTTACATCATGACTCCAACGAAATTCTTCTGGAATTATTGAAGTATCATTCCTGATCGACCATCCAAGTTTCAACTCATATAAACGATATTTAGGGTAGTTAAGGGCGTTCCAAGTATTTAACATCTGTGCATGCGCAGACGAAAGTTATGGTACTTTTTCGATGATTCTGGTGTGGGACCGTCTGTGACTTGACCCGCACCTACCCTAGAAATTTCAGCCCATTTAGACTATTATTTCGGGTAGTTATGGGCGTTACAAGGAATTACCACAGAAAGACAGACATACGGACAGACATACAGACAGACGTACAGACAGACAGACAGGCACGGAACCAAAAATGTTCCTCGATGTCTAAAACGTAAAACGTTAGTAGAAATTTTCATGTGGGAGGACATCATTTTTTTTTTACTCGATCGCGAATCCAAAGCTCCCCTACCTTTGGTAGTTTAGAAGCAAAAATCAGAAAAGAATTGAAAATAATAGAATAAGCAAATTTACGTCGAAGTTTTTGTTATTAATATTGTGGCTAGTAATATGTGTGGACATATTATATATTCTGTGGTACATAAAAAATCAAATATTGTAAATATAATTAGGTATACTGTAAAATAAATACTTATACTGTTGGAAAACGTGTATTCACTGGTAGTCAATTCTCCATTTTCCTGCCCACTTAATTGGCCCTATTCCCAACATCGTCTTAGAAATATCAAACAACTATTTGGGAGTATCCCTCGAAAGTTCGATGATGTTTCATTTGATCACATTTAGTAAAATTGAGATTTGTTGTAATGGGAAGGGACGTTGCAAAGGGGATCTGTCTAATCAAATAATGCATTTTGGTTTATCATTTTCAATAATGAACCATTGGAATCAAGTTTGTTCATTGCCCCGCTACTCGAAATGTGGTGGATTTAGAGAAAAACTTATGCAACTACGTCGCAGATTGACTCAGCTGCGTAAATTTGTGACATAATTAGGTATTGTCCTTTACGGTTTTCCTCTAAATCCACCACATTTCGACCTAAATCCGCCAACAAACCTATTAACCTGAGTGAAATTACCTTCATAAATGCATTATGAAGGCAATTTCACTCGGGTTGATAGATCTCGATGTATAAGCCAAAAACGGCGGTAAACCGCGATCTCCTTATTGCAGCAAGTGTAGTTAGTGAGCGTTCTGACTTGCATTGATGTCACAGTCGATCTTTGGGGGGGGGGGGGGGGGACCTGCGCAACGGCACACCTTTATTTCTTGCCCATGGTACATTTTAGGTAGCTAATACCTCAGGTTGGAGAGGGGATCCTTAAACTATGCAGGTACTGTGTTGGTAGTTAGAAACTGAAAATCACTAACAACTACCGCATATTATTTATTTTAACCCTCCAAATACCCGAGAAAAATCTGGCACTAAGTACCGTGTGAGGTCCCAATCCTTTATTCCCTAATCGTTGTACGAAATCCAGAAGTGGTATGGTGGGGATATTTCAGAAAACTAATTATCCCCCCCCCCCCCCGCCAACGATAGTTAATATAATCCGTTGAAAGATAAGTGGGTGATGAGTGAAGAAGAGGAAGAGTGAGACCAGAAACCAAAGTAATTAATTACTTTCCAGTAAGATTTACACAGCTGAATACGGGATGTTAGAGCAGGGTGAACACAGACCCACTTTCTTAGAACGCGACTTCCAGGGAATGTTTGCAGAGCACGAGATTGCACAGTCACTGGAATCGAGCTGTTCAAATTAGGAGTAATAGAGCTACCAGGCATAATAATACGATAATTATTATATAATAGGTATGTTTCTGGTCTATGCACTAGAGACTGTTGGGGTGGAGGGGGGGGGGGGGTGAATAATGTCCTTGTGAGTATGGGGAGGATGCATTTTTTACACTTAATTATTATTCTATTACGATCACACGCACCTAATCAGTAATATAATAAAACGATAACATCTTAAAACTAGAAGGTCGAAAAAAATTATGACAAAACTCAAGTCTGGGGCCGAAATCAGGTTTTGTGTAGGCGAGGAGACATGGGACAGCCCACCATTCGATTTAGCGTGAAAAATTACGTAAGTGTACACCTTAAACTCATCACTTATGAGAGGGTCATCTGTGTCAGTATTCATGAAAAACCCTCGATTTAACCGAAAACCCCCTGTTTTTTCGCACATAGGTATGACGTACCTATGTGCGAAGGGGCACAGAAAATTTTCGCAGTTAGTGTGACAGTTAGTGTGACAGGCTTTTAGTAAATAGAAATTTCCATAATTTGAGAAATTTCAATTTTTAGATTAATTTTTCACCCAATAATTCTGTTGAAATTGTTACATTTACCTAATAATTCTGTTGAAATTGTTACATTTACCATCGTAAATGTAACAATTTCCAACGGTATCCTCAATTTTGATTTTACAATGTACTGGAAGGTACTTATGGCCGTTTTAGTGAGACAAGGTCGGAAAAGTGAATAAAATCTTAAATCGTCAAAAAGTCGGAAAAAAAGAGGCAAAAAAAGTCAAAGAGGCACTTTTTGTCGGAAATTAAATGTTGAACCCGTGGGTGAAGTATGTCGCACCTTATCTGACACACACTGTATTTAGTGACTGAAACCAGACATTAACTATTTCAATAGCAAAAAAGTTTTTGTTCGTTTTAGGTTATACAGGGGTTCAAAAATCGCTGCAAATCATAAACAAATTGCTCCTTCCTGTCTTGCTGTATGGCAAGCGCTTTAAAGGCGCTCACTCCGAATTCAGTTCATAAATTTTCCGGTAGAAATTTTCAGAAGAATAATTCATTATTTTACCCGTTTCAGGGGATTTTCGAAGACAATAATGTATATCCAAATTTTTAATTAGGTACCAAACATTTGGAGGGGGAAGAATAAATAAATAAACAATAAAAAATAAGAAGGGCATATTTTCCATTGAGACCGGAATAGGATTTTCCGGGGCCATACGGCCATCCCCCATCCGTCTGTTCACAGATTGGTCCTGAAGTTTAAAACCACCTTCTGTGAACGGACATTAACTATTTCAATAGCAAAACAGTTTTTGTTCGTTTTAGGTTATATAGGGGTTCAAGAATCGCTGCAAATCATAACAAAGTGCTCCTTCCTGTCTTGCTGTATGGCAAGCGCATTAAAGGCGCTCACTCCGAATTCAATTCATAAATTTTCCGGTAGAAATTTTCAGAAGAATTCATCATTTTACCCGTTTCAGCGGATTTTCGAAGACAATAATGTATATCCAAATTTTTAATTAGTTACCAAACATTTGGAGGGGGAAGAATAAATAAATAAACAATAAAAAATTAGAAGGGCATATTTTCCATTTAGACCGGAATAGGATTTTCCGGGGCCATACGGCCATCCCCCATCTGTCTGTTCACGTCTGTTCACAGATTGGTCCTGAAGTTAAAAAAATAAATAAAATAAATAAATAAACATAAAAACAAGCAAGAACGTGAATTCACTTTATTGGACGCTTTTTTTTTCAACGAGGGAAACAGTGGGAAAATCTTGAAAAAGACTTGCGCTTTGGAGGGTCCGCACTCCGCAGCCGTGTGAGGTTTCACTCACTAAAAACCCACTAACCCTGATCCTCTTGACCTAATCCACCCCGGAATCACTTGTTCAGCATTACTTCGGAGTGGGGTCGATCACTGGGCGGTGTCACGTTCTCTTCTGATATTTTCTTGCGGTCTCCAGTTTATCGCTAACCTGAGGATCGGGTCGTCCAGCTTTTTTGCCTTGAGGATTCGGACTATGTAGGACACTATCCTCTCCCAGGTTTCCTGCCTGGAGATCATCTTCCCGATCACATTAGTTGGTGTGATTTCGCCCTCCTGTTCTTCTAGAATCTCCTTTTCCCTGCTCCTTCTGGAGCAGTGGAAAAACGTGTGATCGGCGTCGTCGTTTGGTGTATTACAGTACCAGCACGTTGTGGTGTCTGCTAGCGCCCTTCTGTGCAGATAGGACCGGAAGTATCCATGGCCCGACAGGAACATAGTGATGTAGAAATCCACTTCTCCGTGCCTTTATTGGACACTGAGCGTGAACCAAACGGTATAACTTCAGCTCGGTTATCAGTGATGGGGAACTGGAAACCAGTTACCTACTTCCTACTCTACATCTTGAATTTTGTACCTTTCCTTGCCGACCCAACCAGTAAACAGAAACTGCCTTCTTTCCTTCGACTCAAAGGGTGTCTCACAGCAACACATTCGATTCCATGCGTCATTTTAACCGCAGCGCTTAATTTTAATTCCATCACTTCCATTTTCGTTGACGCATCCCTCACCATAATAGTCTTGAATTTTCATCAAAGCTTAGCGTGCGTTTAGAGGGGAAACGTTAAAAGTATCCACGAATTCGCTAACTATATAAACTTTGCGGACAAGCGACCTTTTAGAAAAAATCTTGATCAGCTCTTTTCATTCCCACGTTGGACGATGTTGCAATTCATTAGAAATGGATTATAATCTTCTGTGTGACATTCGTTAGTTGGTATCAAACAACGCGGGGACTTTGCGTTCCCTGATACGAAAAGGGAACGCAAAGGGGATGTAGGACTTTATCCAGCGCTCATCCCTTCAAGTCGCTCACCTTATTTGTCGGTAGAATGATTGTCAACAAAAAGAGCTTACAGCGGGACCTTCGTGTGTTGAGGCAGGATTAAGGGCAAATGTCACGGGTTTAGGTTTAGTATAGGTCCGTTAAGGTTTAGTTGAATAAAGACTGTTGATTGGTTTAATTAAGACTGTTGACGACGAAAACTGAAAACGGAAAAAAAATAAATTAAATGAAAACATTCCAGCGCTGCTCCAAATTGTTATGTAACATATTACGTTCCATTCATATGGAATATATTATATTCCATTAATATGGAACATATTTTATATTCCATTCATATGGAATATATTAGGTACATTCCATAACGATTTGGAGCAGCGCTGGGATATTTTCATTCTATTTATTTTTTTAAAATCTGCAAAAAAGTATATTATAAACGCAGGGACTTCATAATTACAATACATCAATTTGTGAAGAATGTTTTCATCTCTTTTGGTGAGCAGTTAAGTGTACTGACGTATGACGTGAGAAACCATTCAGCAAATTTCCCGAAATCTTGTTGATTCCCGACGGTACCGGATGCGTTTTTGCGAAGTTTCACGTCATTTAATAGCAAATTCGAAATGTAACTCTTAAAGTTCCAAGATTTTCAAACTTGGATCGTGATCTCCGAGGCCGTGCACTAACTGAGTAGGTACATAGGACATCATGAAACCAATCTTCCGGGATTAACAATAACTTCTTGAGAAAATTCAGAATCTAGTTGAAGCCGGCTACGGTAACGGATGTGCTCGGGAAGTGGATTGGGTTTAGGAGCAAATAGCTATTTCGACAAGATAGCACTGAAGTCCGTGAAGGATGTACTTTCCGGTTCAGAAGGTTCACAGAGGTCACATAGGATCTTTACAACTTTCAGGAAAGTTGTAACGTTCGGATTCATTTTGCAACCGCTTTAAATGAAAATTTCAATTGGGTTTAGATGGGTCATAATTCATAATTCACAGGCGGAATGAGTATGTGACTTAGGGTGGTTGATAGCGTCTGTACTTTCATCTACTGTCTGTATATGACTACACTATAATATATTGATATGCAGTTGTTGGCCTTTGCGGTCGATCTTCCTTGTCTCCCGATTCAAAATCATCTTGATCTTCCTCGTCTCCCGAGTCAAAATCATCTTGGTCTTCCTCGTCTCCCGAGTCAAAATCATGTTGATCTTCCTCGGCGTCTTCTTCTTTTGTGTCATTTTCAGTTGAGTTCAGAAAACAAGTACACGGAATTTCATAGCATCACAAAATGTAGTGAAATCAAGTACAGAAATTAGTGAGGCGTATACTAAGTATCTATACTTACTTATTTTCGGAGCTCCGTAGGCTATTTCACTGAATAAATTTACATTTAATTCTGCCTTGGCTGAAATCATTGCCTAATCTTTACACTCTACTCCGCAAACCCCTTTACATAATTATATTGATCAAGTATCAAACATACTACTGAACAAAAATAATTGATATCATGGCTCACAATTTTTGGGAGACGCATGAGCAACCTTCTCGCGGTGTCTCACGGGTGTAACGCTAATAGCTCACAACGCAATGTGCCTGTTATAGGGTGAGCTGCCACTCACGAAGGGAAATACCTGCGACCACCCCTGTACAGTTAGCCCATTTTCAGAGAACTCTCGTACCCTTGACCGATCACTAACGACACAGGTATTCGTAGCCTAAGTATGAAATCAATCAGACACATTTTGGTTCATTATTTTCAAGAATAAACCTTTAGAATCGTCCATGAAAAAAAAAACTAACCCCCTCCCCTCAAAATTTCATGGTTTACGTTTCAAGGGACGTACAAATTCAAAATTTCCGTCCGTCGCCTTGCGCGGTCCGTGGCTTTGCCCTGTCCTTAGCAACCGTGAACCAAAATTAATGAAATTCGGTTCATAGGTCCCGTTTGGGCTCTAGTTGGTCCTCGAAGCTCGGCGTTACTGTCACTCAACTCTAGGGGGTGAAAAATAGGGGTTGAAATATCTAGAGTATCCCTATCTTGGAAAATTGTATTTTGAAGTGTAGGTTTTCTCGCATTTTTAAATAGATTGATTTTTTCTGCGTTTTTGAGACCATCTCTAGCATTCTACGATGTTGCCATAAAAGTGAATTAGGTATCCCTAAAGAACAGCGTGTTTGTAGGCATCAACCTGGACTGAGAGCGCACATCACTTGGTTCGTGCCCATGTGCACCGTAGCTCAGTTCAAAGAAAAACGGAGTTATTGAAAAATAGTCTATTTCCACTAATACACGAAAAACGCAAAAAACACTGTTATACCGGTTTCGGTGATCAAACCATCGTCAGTAACACACAATAACTATTAAGAGTTACATGCGTCTTAATTGGACTATTTTTCAATAACTCCGTTTTTCTTTGAAATGGGTTTCCACGATTTCGTCGCGAGTGATTTAGTTCGTAGTAGCTCAGTTCGGTAGGGGCCGGAATCCCACGCTGATGGTCGCAGGTTCGAATCCCAGCTGTAACCAAAAAATGTTTTACACTCCACATGAAAAATTTACCTTCTGACTTTTAACATCTGAATTTTCCTGTTTTACCTACTGGTTTTTATGAAACTTTAATAAATTCCCGGGCCGGCTCCAGTAACTCGATTTAGGGCTTCCATGGGGGGAGCTCAGAAGGAGCATGAAAAATATTTAAGCAGAAGGGGCATCTGCACAGGTAAATAATGAAACTTCTGTGTAATAATCTGCAGCGTTTTTAATGAATGAAATGATACACACATTTTGTGAACATAATAAATTATGACTATATATACATAGTAATGTTCTGTATATATGTACTTGAATACTATGAAATGTTACTGGCAGACAGGTAGGTAGGTAGGTAGGTAGTTGATACCCAGTGAAACTACTACAGGATATGACTCTTGAAACATTTCATAACTGTTGTTAGTGGTTGAAATTCATGGGAGTCCATAGTTTCGATTTATTCAGTGGACTGGTAGACGCCATGGTAGACCACACGGGGTAATCGAGAACAAACATCATTAGCGTTTGAGTGGGAGTTGCAGTAACTGAAGGGGAGTGAAAATCGAAGGCTAAGTCGACTCGAACTGATAGGTAGGCTGAGATGAGGGTGTTCCGGTCATTTTTGCTGCCCACCGTTTTTGAGCGTATCCAAGTCCTCGGCAATTGGATGTGAAAAACAATGGGAACGAAACATTTTGTTTTATTATTTTAATAACAAACCTTTTGAATCGAGCATGAACATTTTGACCCCCCCCCCCCCCTCAAAATTTTATGGTTTCCGTTACAAAGGGTACGTAAAATCCAAAGGTGGAATTAAAAAAAAAAAGCATCAAATTTTTGCATAACGGTTATTATTTACCTGTAAAGAACTGTAGCCCCTTCTGCATTGCCCATTGCTTTCTGTGGTAAATATTTACCCTTGAGCCCCCCCTCCCCCTCCCCCCAGGAAAGCCCTAAATCACTTACTGCAGCCAGCCGGTCAATTACAATTTCATAAACATACTGTATAACTTCTATTCTATTATGCACTTTTTTACCGATTTTCGTGCTTCAAAAGCTTCTTAGGGGTGCTTCTTAGATTCGATGGCGTCTTAGACTCTATGTAACACAATCATGGTATTTCATTTTCGATTAAAATAAAAAATTCTAGGCCCCTCTCCCCCCCCCCCCCCACCGTGGTTGAAAACAACGTCCTGTCAACACAATGATCATCTGACGATATCAGATGATCATTATTAAACACCATATTATGGTATTTTATTTACCGACCTCAGTGTTGTATTTAGTCAGTTGTTTGTTTACCTATGTTACCTACAATGTCGGAAAATCATAGGTCGCACTACTTACTACTATTTATTTTTTTAGTACCTGTTTTTTTATTTTTTGCACTTGCAAATAAAGTTTACCATGCGTCTTACATTCGATGTGTGAAAAAAAAAAAATTAAATTTACTAAAGAAAAAATAGGATGCGTCTTAGATTTGATGGAGTATTAGAATCGAAGTGTACGGCAATATGGTGTTCACAGTGGTACATATTATTTTTTGCACATCTTGGTTGATGAATCCCAGTCGGTATCGGTTATGTATTAACGTTTGTGTGGTTGGTTGCTGCAATAATGTTTACAGTATGTTATATTCTCCAAGGTCAGAGGGAACCCATCGTTCCGCCATCGTACTATAATTTTGTCGTACGTGGGGTGGGTAAAGAACAGCGACGGTGTGCGGTGCAGTATGTGTGTGTGGGCGCCTTGGGGCTAAACTTGAAGAATATTGGGGAGACGAGGTAGATCTCTTTCAAGATTTAGGAAGCAATATAAAAGTCATCTGGCGTATTTGACAAGAGGGCCGGCTTGGGAATATAGTTGGGGGTTAGCATTGCCCTCCCGTCTGATCTACCCATGGTCCCCGCCCAGCGTCCTGGGAATGGTATTTCCGGTATTTATGCTCGGTTGTGATCACCAAACGAAACGTGGCCCGGAATACCGCAGCAAGTTAATCCAACCTTCACTATTTCTGTCCTTCCTCTTCTTGCTCCTCTAGAGCGGAAATATTCTCGGGGTTCTGGTTTATTGAACCGATACTCCGGTAGAAAGCATGATGGTAGAGATCTTTTATAAACAAGTAAATAATTATTCAATATCAATAAGTATTCGATGAAATCTGCTGAAATTTTGAATACAATAGATGAGTGTTTCCCTCTTGACGTAATACCTACCACACACTCATGTCATGCGCTACATGCATGTAGGACATCAATTGATAAGTTAATGTTACACGAAGCATCAAATGTGGTTTCCAGCATACAATCCCGAAACGATTTATTGAAATTACTAAAAAAACAAAAAATCCTTTACCATAATATATTATAATGGCACTCGTGACTAAGGCATGGTCGTGTAATATTAACACTGACACACACTGTCACTTCCACCACAATAAGGTAAAAGCGAAAATAAGGAGAAACAGTAAAGATAATTTCATTAAGATTTGCTCATGCGCAGTTGCTACGATTCATGCATTTGTTATTTGATTCATTCATTATTTTTTTCCAAGTGAAAGACCCCCAACAACGTACCAAATTTGAGCGAGCTGTCGTATTTGACTGGGCGTGAATCACTCTGCCACCTCTCTATTGTCCAAAGGAGATTAGCGCATCCTACACTCTGTCACCTAGGTATGTCAACAAATCAATCTGCCACCTGTGACTGGGCTCGCTCAGTAGTTGATAGTTCAACGGTCATGGAGCAGTTTCGATTGGTTCCGTCACGTCTTCCCCACTGCTTTATTTTGAAGGGTTCAGACATACCAAACATAGGACGTACAAGTGCGGTACCATTTTGGTTTATTATTTTCAATAATGAACCATTGGAATCGAGCATGAAAGAAAAATCTAACCCCCCCTCAAATTTTGATGATTCACGTTTCAAGGTATGTAGAATCCGAAAAGGCAATAAAAACGCTGCTAATCCCTGCACAACGGTTTATTATTTTGTATAGAATACCCTTCTGTTACAGAACACAGCTCTCTGTATAGATAACCCGTCTATATAATATAATATGGTACTAGTCTACACATATTATGTAGATCGCAGACCCTCCGTAGGTTAGTACCTAACCCCGTACTCGTTACTAGGTACCTACCTAAATCACGAGTTAAATGTTACTTAACTTAAATGTTAATGTTAGTTATTACACAACGGTTCATTATAGGTATTGACCACAGAAAACAGGGGCATCTACGCAGCAGGGGCATCTATTTCACTCCACATCAACAATTTTCCTTTAGAACATCATTATTTGCGTTTCTTTTTGCGATTTTAGTTACTGTTTGTCATCGGCTGTATTATTTTAGCAACATTTAACTCGTGATTTAGGTAGGTACCTAGTAACGAGTACGGGGTTGGGTACTAACCTACGGAGGGTCTGCGATCTACATCATATGTATACAATAGTACGTATTATGTTATATGGACGGGTTATCTATACAGAGAGCTGTGATCTGTAACAGAAGGGTTTTCTGTACAAAATAATAAACCGTTGTGCAGGGATTTGCAGCGTTTTTGGAGGTGCTCGTTCACCCGTGACGGGATACGGAGTTGTGGCAGACTGGTGACCACCGACCCATCCATTTCATCAGATGTTGGGTTATCGGAAATCGGAGATTGCCATGAACCCATTGATGAGGAACTATTCATATAGTAACCATATGAAGGGGAATTATTGACAAAACGTGATGAAGGTATGAGCTGAGTAGATTTTTTTCAAAAGGGTGAGAGAAAGGGCAAACACTTCTTGCTAATCTTATCGGTAACTATTTTGACATACTAATCACAACAGGTAGATACAAATCTGTCAATAACGTTAACTATTACTACTTGACGTTACTTGACTGTTATTTCAGCTGCTAGTTTTCCGTTTCACCCAGATGGCAGAATTTAGCATATTATTTCAAGAAATAGGTGACATAATGTAGCTTTTGGAACTTGGGATTAACGGATTATAATAGGTGGCAGAATGTATATTGCCACCTTCGGCTCGTGTGAAGCGAATCGGTACGTCGGATTTGACTTGTCCATGGGCAGTGGTCATAACGATCATCCAATCGTGATCATATTCATTGGGGACCATCATCTGGAAGCTACAGACCAACTACCCACTGAAGTTGAGCTTATTGGGACCGTTGATTCGTAGGAAATTTGGCTACCGCGGGTTCGGTGTTTGCGCATGCGTACTCTTATGACAATTATCCGATCGTGTTATAGTTCGCAGAAGACCATCTGGGGCCCAGCCCGCATGATCCCTGAAAATCTACTAAAATCGGGCTGTAGGTTCGTGAGAACTTGAGCACCTCAAATTTCACGTTTCCACGCGCGCAGTGACCGTAAATTCGATCGTTCCGAAACTCGTAGGGAACCACCTGGGTGCTACACCTCAGCCTGACAGATACTCAACCAAGCTTGTTTAGAAAGCTCTAAAATGTATAACGCGAGTGGAATTTCTCATTTTGAAGACAAAACATTGTTTCCCCTCAAAAGTGAAAATGAAGCTTCTGCTACCATGGTAGACTCGGAAGCAATATACCTAGCAAATGCCTTGCAAAATAGGTAATAGGTAAAATAAATTGATATGAACATAATTTTGTTATCTTGACCAACTTGTCAAAAACGGCACAAAATATCGAAGAGGTTTTTTTTCTTTTACGAGGGAAACAGCAGGAAAATCTTGAAAAAGACTTGCGCTTTGGAGGGTCCGCACTCCGCAGCCGTGTGAGGTTTCACTCACTAAAAACCCACTAACCCTGATCCTCTTGACCTAATCCACCCCGGAATCACTTGTTCAGCATTACTTCGGAGTGGGGTCGATCACTGGGCGGAGTCACGCCCTCTTCTGATCTCTTCTTGTGGTCTCCAGTTTATTGCTCACCTGAGGATCGGGTCGTCCAGCTTTTTTGCCTTGAGGATCCGGACTATGTAGGACACAATCCTCTCCCAGGTTTCCTGCCTGGAGATCATCTTCCCGATCACATTAGTTGGCGTGATTTCGCCCTCCTGTTCTTCTAGGATCTCCTTCTCCCTGCTCCATCTGGAGCATTAGAAAAACGTGTGTTCAGCGTCGTCGTTTGGTGTATTACAGTACCAGCACGTTGCGGTGTCTGCTAGCGCCCTTCTGTGCAGATAGGACCGGAAGTACCCATGGCCCGACAGGAACATAGTGATGTAGAAATCCACTTCTCCGTGCCTCCTGTCAAGCGCTGGGCGCACCTGTGGAATAAGTACGTGGGTCCATGCCCCCCTGTCATCAGTTTCCCACTCATTTTGCCACTGCTGCAATGTTAGTTCTCTCTCCTCTTTCTTGATAAGGGATCTTGACTCCTGTGCGGATCGCCGGAGGTAGATACGCTTCCTCTCCATTGCTAGGAGGCCGATTGGGATGGTGGCAGCAATTATCCCAACGGCAGGGAAGGAGACGGTACGGTAAGCACTTGCTATTCGTAGGGCTCCTCTCCTCTGCACTGACCGAAGGTGGTCTCGGTACTTTTTAACTTGTAGGGCCTCAGCCTACACCTCCACTCCATATATCATGATTGCTTCGGCTATGGTCATGAGCATCTTCCTTTTCTTGGGCCATGGTCCACCGATGTTTGCCATTAGCCAGCTCAGGTTTGCTGTCACTGCCGCTGCTCTTTCTCCTGCTCGCTTGATGTGCTCCCAGAAGGTCAGCCTGCAGTCGAGGGTCACTCCCAGGTACCGCACCGAATGAGATGAGTCAATGGTTTCGTCCTCCACCTGAAATTGGGTGAAACGGTTGATGTGCCTCTTAGTCAGTAGCACTATTTCGGTTTTGTGTACTGCAAGCTGCAACCCATGCTCCTCCATCCAACATGACTCGCCTCATTGATAGGTTGAGCTTCCACTGGAGGCCCTCCAGAGTATGGTCTTTTATCAACCACCGCTACGTCATCAGCATAGCCCACTAGGAACAATTCCTCTGGCATGTCCAGCAGGAGGATCCTGTCGTAGCTCACATTCCACAGATCAGGCCCCAATATAGACCCCTGAGCCGCCCCACTGGTGATCTTCTTTCTGCACACCTTCCCCTCGGACTCATACACTAAGCTGCTGTTCTTTAGGTAGTCACATATGACGGCCAGTAGGTAAGATAAGCCCAAAGCGCCTCTGGAGGGTGTTGATGATATCCACCCATCTCACAGAATTGAAGGCGTTCTTCACATCTAGGGTAACTACCATGCACATCTGTCTTGTGCGGTGGTTTCCATGCTTGGTATCCCATGCAGCTGATACCACCTCCTGTATAGCGCTCAGGGTTGATCTTCCCTTGACAAAGCCGTACTGCCTGCTGGCAAGGTTGATAGCTTCCATGATTCTGGGCTTGAGGAGCTTCTCAAATAGTTTTCCCGCAGCATCCAGCAGGCATAGTGCTCTGTAAGCTGAGACAGAGGATGGATCTCCTTTTCCCTTATCCAGCAGGACCAAGCAGGCCACTTTCCACTGGGAAGGGATCACTCCGTCCACTAGGCATCTATTGCACATTCAGAGCAGCATATCCGGTTCGGTTCTGGTCACAAGTTTCAGGATCTCTGCAGGGATTCTGTCTGGCCCTGGCACCTTCTTATTTTTAAAAGATGATACCGCTCTGGTCAGGTCATCCTTAGTAAATAATGGGATCTCTTGCCATGTAGGACAGCTATATGGAGGGTCTCCGTCTCGTTCAGGGTGATTAGGAAAGAGGCCATCCACTATTCGGTCCTTGAAGGCTGCATCCAGGTTGGCCCCACCTGACATGCCGTTCAGCTTTTTGGTCACAATCCTGTATCCCAGGCCCCAGGGGTTTTCTTCTATTTCTTCGGTGAGTTCCTTCCACTTGGCAGCTTTACTTCTGGCTTTAGCTTGCCTTAATCTTTTTTCATCTGCCTCGAACTCAGCAGTTCTGGTGGGAAAGTTCGGGGAGTCCCTGGTTGTCCTTTGAGCCCTACGTGTTAGTCTGAGGCATGCTCTTCGGAGATCTGCAATTTCGTCGTTCCACCAATGAGCAGGTTGCCTTTGGTCCTTTCCTTTCATAGGCATAGCAGAATTGCAGGCCTGCTGTATGAGGTTCATGGTGGCCTTGATCAGGTCTTCTGCTGTGGGGTATGTGGTAGCCTGAAGGGAACCCTTTCCAATGGCGATTATGGTGGAGAATAATCCCTCATCTATCTTTTCCACGTTCCACTGAGCTGTCTTACGATTTGGGGGCCCTGGTGGGGCTAGGGTGTTGTGGTCTACAATTGCGTACTCAATGCACTGGTGGTCGCTTGCTGTGTACCTTTCCGAAACGCGCCAGTCTTTAACTTGGCCTTCCAGTCTGTCTGTTGCAAAGGTTACGTCTGGGATGGTACCTCTACAACCGGGCCTCCTGAATGTGGACACACTACCTCTGTTGAGAATGATCATGTTCAGTCGAGCCACCATTTCACCAATGGCATTGCCCCTACTATCTGTGTGATTCATCCCCCACTCCACAGACTTCGCATTGAGATCACCAGCTACGAGTACATCACCAGATAACCTGCTAATCGTGTCCTCCAGGACCTGCAGCTTTCTTTCAAACTCTGCAGCTCGGTCGTTTGGGGAGAAGTAGCAGCTGATATATGTGGTGCCTTCACACACACAAATCCTTCCCCCACCCCATGTTCCGTGACTGCCAGCTTTTGAGGGTTTGTTACCCGAATTGCTGCTGTACCGAGGGTATCTGAGAACCATTGCTGGTCGTCTCTCCGACGGTACTGTTCACAGAGAAGAGCTATGTCAGCTGGTCATTCAAGTAGGTCATCAAATAGGTCTTTCTAGTAGAGCGTGAGCCACTCTGCTCCTGTTCATGTTTCCCTGCAGGATGTGTATCATCCCCTCTTTTTGGCAGCCTCCAGTGCCCGCTTGAAGGCAGTGCACCCTTTTTTGCCAAGGGAATGGTCAGATGGCTCCCCAAGGTCTTCACAGAGGACGCATTTTGCAGGCTGGCTGCAGTTTGAGGCTGTGGTCACGCTCCCCGCGCTTGAAGCAGGCATTTTCTCTGTCCCCCCCATTACAGTTTCTGGCTTGATGGCCAAAACCAAGGCATCTAAAGCATCGAACTACCTGGATGCGCAGGCGTACTCGGCAGTTCATGAGCCCTATGCGTGTGCGCTCCATTACCAACAGCTCCTTAGCACCCTTCATATCCAGTGATAAATGGCAAGTCGCTGTTGTCCCTGTTGGGTTGCGTGACAAAAACCTTCATCTGCCCTTCTACTCGCTTCAGCCTTTCAGCTAGGGCCTATTTTACCTCCTCTTCTGTGGTGAAGACGTCCAGATCTCGGATCTCCACTGAGGCCTGCGGCGTCAGCTCTCGGACATCCCCTGCCTCGCCTACTGCTCCTTTGAGAAGGTTACTAAAGGCCAGTTTGTACTCATCCTGGTCGAGCTCTATGAGCAGATCGCCTCTCACAGTTCGGCGCATTCCGCGTACACCCTTCCCAATTTGCTCTGGCTTTACATTCTGTCTTACCTTCTGAAGGACATCTGCATAGGTCTTCCCATCTGCCACCTTGATCATGACAGCTTCCGGGCGCGATCTCACCCTCTATTTCTTAGGGGCCCGCTGCTTTACCTCCTTCCATGGGGACTCGGACTCGGAAACCGAAGGCTTTGTGGTTGGCGCTTATCCTTCCTCTTCTTTTTCAGTTTCCGCTTAGGGGTCTCCTCTGGGGTGTTGGACTCTCCATCAGAACTGCTGTCCTTCTCTCTTCCCCTCTTCCCAGGTGCATTTGGGGTCTCGACAGCTCTGCGGACAACAGGAGTGCTGGGGCCCCCCATACCTGTATGCTCTAGGTTGGTAAATTTTTTCCTCTTTCCTTGCAGATCTTGCAGCGAATCGTAGATGTCTACAAACTCTGCCAAGCCTTTCTTTATGCCCCGTGGCATAGTTATCTGGGACTTTGCCAGGTCCAGCATTCTATTTAGTACTGTTTTCCACCTAGCCATTTCTTTCGAAGAGTATAAAGTTGTTACGAAATACTCAAGTTCAGTGGAGTGGGAGCGCGAAGAGGGTTCGAAAAAATTAACAAAACCAAAATTCAGAGGGTTTTGTAGATTGGCAAAAATGTCTTCTAATCATAGCCTCATAATAATATAATAATGATGGGAGTGATGAGAATATGATTTGTGAAAATGCACCTCTTGCAGTATCAGACATAAAATGACAGTTTCCTAAATAGGAATTCAAGCAAAACTAAACTCATAGTGTAATACTTATTATTATCAGTCACTACATTATACAGCGTAATGTTGTCAATAACATTATCGAGCGTAAGGTCAATTTTCAATAACCTTCAACATGAGCCACTTTTTCAGTCGGTTATGTTTATGATCGTGCATTCGATTATCCTTCGTGACGGATGCCCTCGCGAATACTATCTTAATAATACCTATTCGTTTTTCCCTTCTTTCTGTCGCTGCGTCTCGCATAAATTCAGTTTATACAGCCTGCTTCTCCTAGCGTCAGCAATTTTCTCCCACCATGGCTTTGAGGAGGCTCACGGAAAGTCTCATCCGTCATCCGACCGTATATACCCATCAATACAAATCTGGACGCTATTTCCGCTTTTCATCTGATTCTTCCACGTGCTCTCTCGAGGTAAATTATTTCCCGTTGATCCGCTTACCGTTTCGTGTATTTTCGTAGCAATAAGCCTTGATAGGCGGCGTTTTGTCATGTACCAACTCGTGCCCTCACAATGAAAATAAAAAAATGTGTTCCTTCGATTCAGTAAACATTATTTTATACATTTAGATATTGACTCAGCGCTATGACACGTTCAAAATACGTGAGACAATTCAATTCAATTCTTTATTAAAACACATATTTAGTACATAATGAGAATATAAGTACAGAAACACGAGAAAACCAAGTTCATGAATGGGCCCCTAAGGTCTTGACGACCCGTCCAGGGGCTGGTTGTCGCTGAACTCGCTTATTAGTTTGGATTGAGCGTGAACTTATCCCTGGAAACGACAAAGACAAAATTAAACTTGAGTGAAAAAAAAATTAATGTATATATGTATAATGGGTATGCAGCACCTATGCCATCTATATTCCAAGGTGGATCCATATCCAATAAAGCTGTATTAATAATAATAATAATAATAATAGTAATAATCTTTATTGCGCATGAGACTTTGCAGTCTATATGAAGCACACAAGAATTACATGAAAACAGACAGTCAATAATTCAAAATGCGCTTTACACACAAAAGAAGGTAGTTATTTGAATTAAATTAAAGGAACATAAAAAAAGGAAGGGGGGGGAGGTGCATTTGGAATAGGTCCTAGGTTACTAATAATTACGCATCACTTAGATGCTTACGTACAGCTGCCAAGAAACGATCCAAGGTGGGCAAAGACCGCACAGAGGCAGCTAGCGCGTTCCAGTACTTAGCCTCCGAAACGCTGAAACAGTGAGCTATAAATCTACTGCTGTGTTGGGGAATCAGCAAAGCATTTGAGCGGTTCGAAGAAGCCAGGCGAATAGTCGTGTGAAGGTATGGAGGGAGAGACCCTTTGAGTAACATGAAAATCATCTTAAGATGCCTGTATATGTAATAATTGTAATACTTAATTATAGGCAGACCATTGGCGTAGCCAGGATTGTTGAATTGGGGGGGATCGGAAATAGAAAAAAATTAAAAATGCTGTCATGTAGCATGACTATAAGAGCGAATTGTCGAAGAAATATTCCTGATATTGCGTGTAAAAAGATGATATAGCGAGAAACCATACCACTTTTCTTCAAATTATATAATTTTTCGTGATTTTAGCCATTTTTACCGATGTTTGACCCTAATAAAGTCAAATTTGACCCACTTGCTTTTGAGAAAAATAGTTTTATCATCGAGGTAGTCCCTCCGTCGTGATTATTCATCCCACACAACGCCAGGTGAATTAATATTGATTTTACCATTAATACCAATTTTTTACCCCAAAAAATCAAAATCTGACCCCTATTCTGTGTGAAAAACCACTGAAATGGTATTTTTCTGTCTTTACTCAACCTTTCATACCAATTCCAGTGATTTTATAGCAATTGTTTGCAATTTTAGCCGTTTTTACCGACTTTTGACCCCTAAACACTCCAATTTGACCCCCTTGGAATTGAAAATTGCTCATCTTCGAACTCATCCATTCGTTTGGCAATACAAACGTTTTGGAGAAATCTGGAATTTTTACCATGTACCTACCCAAGGACAGATATCATCAGGAGTGGCACATAAATCTACATAATAATATTATATACATTTTTGCTAAAATCTAGAGGTGAACTGAGGACGCTTTGAAACGGATTTGCCTATAAAAATATTTCAAAAATTCATGTTCTGAAAATGTGACCCATTGCAATAGCTTTATTTTCTTTGAAAATTCGGTAATAAGGTTTGACATTACAAAGAAAGCTGAATTTAAATTTAATTTAACAAAGCACTAAATGTTACAGATAACGTTAGGTAAGATAAACTGAAGAAGTACAATTTTTATTTGGCAACAATGTTCGCGAATTTTCAAGGAAAATGAAGGTATTGCAATGGGTCCAAAATTTTCAGAACATAAGTTTTTGAAAATATTTTATAGGCAAATGTGTTTCAGATCATCCTGATTTCATCCTTAGACTTTAACAAAAATGTATACGTATATTACATATAGATATTTATTTATTTATTTGTCACTACAGACGATATATCTGACCTCGGCTACGTGATAAAAATTCCAAATTTCGCCAAAATGTTTTATTGCCAAACAAAAGGATAAGCAATTTTCAAAAATTTGAAGGGATCAAATTTGAGTTTTTAGGGGTCAAAACTTGGTATTAACTGCTAAAATTGATATATAAAATCACTCAGTGGCATGGAAGGGTGAGTGAAGACAGAAAAATACCATTTCAGTTGCTTTTCACACAGAATAGGGGTCGAATTAGGATTTTTGGGGGTCAACAATTGGTATCAAGGGCTAACAAAGTATTATTCACTTGAAGTGTGGGATGGTGACGGTGAGGGACTATTTCGATAAGCATTTTTGTCAGAAAGAGCGGGTCAAATTTTTGGGACAGATCGTTCGTAATCAAATAAGCGTAATATTATTTAACTGTTTAATCATGTTTGATTTACCGTTTAACCTGTTATTGTTGTATAATATATGTTTGTTACTTTCGTGATTGTTCATTCTCAAGATTTAATTTTAATTTGTGATGATCTTTTCGAGGCAATGGGGGGGGGGGGGGGGGGTTATGACCCCTCACTAACCCCCCCGGCTACGCCACTGAGGCAGACACAAAAGTTTTAAATCACCTACCGAGTGGCGTGGCTTTATTTTGTCCACATAGCGAAGGCAAGCTTTATGAAGCAACTTCCAATTTATGGTTTAAAGGCGAAGAGATACAATATGAGAATAAGGAAGAACAGTAGGTACAACAAGTGAGGGTCAACTAAAGCATTGGTAAGTCTGAGTCTTAAAAAAGGTGGAGTAACATTGGACAAGCGGCGCAGAGTGGAGACTCCCACACACCCTTCTACACATCTGAGAGATCTGAGGCACCCAGGACAAACCGGCATCAATGAGCACACCCAAATTCCTCACCTGTGGTGAGAAGGGGACCACAACTCAATCGATTATGATAGGGGGTAAGGGATCTGTAGGAATCACGTCTTCGTAGACAACAATCGCCTGGGATTTACGGGGAATGATCTTGATGCCATTATTTGAAACCACTTAGAAATTGACATGAGTTCCCTGTTGATAAGTTGTATAGAGGAAAGTAGGGGGATAATGGCTAGTGTGATGTCACCATACACGTTAAACATACGCAACCTACGAGGGGTGTCCAAAAAGTAACTTTCCTCAAGTAATAGAACATCAAGTATTCAAAAATATCTCAGAAGGCGAGGAAAACTCAAAACAAAATTCATAGTATTTTCGAGTAGTGTATTTTCGGCAACACCGCTCGATACAAATTCGTTTCAGAGCCACTGGATGCCATCCCTAAATTTCAAAATGTTTATGAGTTTGACAGGTTATAGGTATATCTGTAAATCTCAGATACCTACCATAGAATAGGTACGCTAACATAAGAGTAAGATTGTGGGAGTTGATCGGGGAGGGGGTGGGGGGCTTGAAGGGACATATCAAGTGAACACGTTTGCAGCGCCGCCGATTTAGTTGGTGATTCTCAGTGCCGATACCCATTTTTGTCGTGACGAAGGATGTTTAAACAGGTGTCAAGAGAGGAATTTGTTGAACACGAAACTGGGAAACAAACATCGTGGCATTCATGGTAAGGAGATAGGTGTGTAGCGAAAAGGCCACTTCCAAACCACTTGAAAGTCACTTGGGCGTTCGCAGTGAATTTACCCGACTCTCTTCTGACTATATAGTATCCTTGTCCTACTGTTTGTGGGGTTGTTTTGACCACTTGCGGACGGTTTCCTAGTCGGCAGGTCGATCAGAGGATTTTTCAGCTTACCGTTTTCTGACTACATGCCCCCCAACATCTCCCGTTAATGATAGACAATCGCATCATCTGATTTCTAGCTTCGGATTCATGCGAAAGCGATGTTTACAGCTTCCTCTTCCACGTCTCGTAAAGATGGAGTCGGTCGCGCAAGCGCACTGGGTGGTTGACAACCCAATTTGTAAGTCACCCTGACCTACTTAAAACCCACAACGAACAAGCCTAATGTGGACGCATCGTTCAGAGATGAAATGTAAGATTATGTCGGTACAGGCAAACGGCCAGACTGAATTAAATGTATCAGAAGCTGCGCTCGGTGAATGAAATGGTCATCAGTCAAATAAATAATTGTAGTGATTGGCTGAAGGGGGGGGGGGGGGGGAAGTAGGGGCTGTTTCAGAGCATTTCATCAAAGATTTGTGTGCCAAAATTTGAGTCAGTGGTTGTGGGGGGGGGGGGGGGGGGGTTCAGAGCATTTCAACAAAGATTTGTGTGCCAAAACGAAGTTTCGCGGGGATAGAGATCATAATTTCTGGCCGCGCCCATGGGAACAAAAAAGCTTTAATTTGTGTAGCATCGCACCACTTTCGATGTTGGCATTTTACGTCAGTTTTAACTAAGGAAATCTCCAGAATCATTGTGTAAGTGATGTTTATTGCACGTCTTTCTTCCCATTACCTACTTCACTGCGTGATATTATCGTTGTAAATTCCAAAATCCAAGTTTATACGTTTAGGGTGTCTCGCTAGTAGATTTTTCAATACGTCTGAATTACAGAGCACATTGTACCATCACCTCTGTTCTTCATTGTGGAGTACTCAGGCCTACATGTTTATGTAGACGTGGAATTCGAGACAGAGTTCTCAAACTTAATCTGGGCTGCTGATCTGTGCACTTTTCGATTATATGCTTGGCGTTTCATATCAGCCTTCATAGCTGCTTCGGAAAACGGCATGTCCATTGCACGCCTCTTATTACGATAGTAAAGCGTGTTGTTACACTACGTCCAGCCCATCAACTCCTATCGAACGTAAAACAGTGCCGAACGCTTTCATCATTCGAGCGTGCTTTCCAGTGGGTGTTGGAGTAACAAATCGCTCTTTGAGTGTCGAGGCCAGATGTGTCGCGTTTTAAACCTAAACCGACGTTCAGCCTGACTCTTTGAAGATACAAACTGAGTATCAGCATTCTGAAATTGTGAATGGTACTCAGTCCTACTAACCGTACAGCTGCTAGTGTGAGAAGAAACGAAAAATGCAGGCTATTCCGGAAATGTTTGTTTCTTTTTTCCCCATTTTTGGGAAGTCATTCCCCGAGCAACGACCGGAGGTAAACCTCAAAGAGGCGTTTACTCCCATTTTTCCCTCCATAAGGTTTTACGTTACGACCCGAGCCATCTGTATTTATGTATATTGGATATTGCATCATGGGCAATATAGCACAGCTTTCCCAACCGAATTCCGCTTTCCACATTTGCCACATTAAAATGGTGTATATTGAGGTAGGCAGCTATATTATAGTAAAATTATTAATCCGCAGTAAATCCTGGGAACATGGTAAGGACTATAGTTTTATATTACGATTAGAAGGGGATTGAAATTAGGGAGAGAATGAACACGAGGAAGTACCTACGCGGGGGTATTTCTACTGATGACCTACCATACCATTTCAGGATAATTATAATTCCCGAAAGCTTCCTAATATAAGTATAAAAACTAGTTATTCAAATATAAAATATTAAAATTATTTTATTGTCTAGTTTGTTTCAAAGTCAAGTATTTAAATGTTTTTATTTTCAGGTAGACGAACGTTATTCTTGCCGGCAGTCATCAATCTGTCATTTATAATTCGTTAACAGCTATTTGGTTAATTATTTTCGATAATGAACCTTTATAACCGAGCATGAAAAACTCGGCGCTTCGCGCCTCGGCGGGGGGCTGCGCCCCCCTGCACCCCCCCGGATGTTATTGCTTTGAGCCTGACTGCTAAAATGTAAAAACGCTGCAAATCCCTGCACAACGGTTTATTATTTTGTATAGAATACCCTTCTGTTACAGATCACAGCTCTATGTATAGATAACCCGTCTATATAATATGATATCGCTGGGTCAGAAGAAGACCGGCTTAAGTGCGAATTTCGCGTTTTTCGGTTTTTGATGCTATCTTGCACAGAATTTTCTGCTCTTTCTAACATTCTAGTCGGCTTATCTCTACGTCCACCCAATCGCCACCAGAGTGCACTTACGACACTTCCTCCACTCCAAGACTTTCCTATTGTCCAATACTAGAGTGAATCATCTTCAGTTGTGTGTTGACCTTCAAGGAAGGAAGAACGTTTTTTTTGTACAAAAGTGTCCTATGTGTCGAAGTTGAACGTGTTGTGGTGGAAGACTGTCTCATAAGTGATATAGATCCATATTTCATGGGAAGGTAAGGTTATTTCAATATTGCTTAATTGTGATAGACAGGCCGAACTGCAGTTAAATCAGTCTAGGATGGGAGAGTACCAAATAATGTGCCACTATTTTCATGCGAGATAGTCTTGTCTGCAGTTGAGCCCTTCTGCAACTGTGGCAAAAGCAAGTCCCTCCCTGATGAGTTACTTCATACCGGCTTAATGAGCAAATAAGCCAGTCTTACACTCTGAAGTTCGATCAGATTTTTGTCTTATCTGTCTGTTTCTACACTCTTGCATTAGAAAAATCCAAATTTTGTCATTCTTCTTCTGATATTATTCAACTTTTCTTTTAATAATAACTATTACGCTAACAGTAATAAATTGGAAGTTCCTGTCTTATACTTCTTACTCAGATTTCTATATCAAGAGATGATGCTGTAGGACGGCATTGAAAAGTTCTTGTTTGTGTTTCTGTAGGAGCTCTGGTGTTGTTGGGGAGGACCCCAAAGTCCAATCGAGGGGGGCCCTTATGGTGAAGCTCGCCAAAACAATTGTGCGCTCTCGAAACAATTCTAGTGAAACTTGCTGGGAAGTTAAGAAGGATTCTTTGACTGCAGAGTCCAAAGGTAGGTACATGAACGTGTTTCCTCTCTGTGTATGTGTGTCCTACTTTCTGTCATGACTGTCAAAAACAGAGGCACTGAATTTTTTCTCTTATTAATTAATAGGAACAACTCTGAAATCTGAGGACTCCCAGAACCCTGTCCCAGGTCCTGATATTGAACTGGAACATGGAAAAGAACTCCTCCCCCTCGTGGAAGATGCGGCTGAACTCAACTGTGGAGGTAGGTATTTACAGTAGAGGATTCCCATAGGGCAGAACACAGTCCCAGTCAATGTTTGATAGGTACCTACTACATAATTGATTTCTCTCTTCCTCAGAAAACCGTGTCAACGTTCCTGTTCCTGTTCAGGTGGACCTTGTGGAAGATGTGACTGAACCTGATTGTGCAGGTAGGTACCTACATTTCATGATTTTTTTCCACTGCTACTGTATGTGGAATGAGACTGATTGGTTTGGTGAATTCAAATTTCAGAGAACACCCCAAGCTCTGCTTCATCGTCCGATGGTGAAAAAATGATGAGCGAGATCTTGAACTCTGATGACTCGGAAGCAGACCCAAACTACAGCTACTCCTCTTCTGATGAAGCAAGTTACGGTGAAATGTTTGAAGATCACACTGCACCAACTTCAAGCAAACGACTCGCACGCAGTTCTTGTCGACCTGCGGCTTCACCTAACGACCTGCCAACGACTTCTCATGTCCTCAAACCAAGAGCTTCACCAAACCATCGACAAACGTCTTCATCCGACAACGAACCGGAGGCCAGCTCATCACCAAAATCGCGTAAGCGTAAAAGAAGAGAAGATGGGTGGCAGAGGTCGATACAAAAAAAACATCGAAACACTGGAGTCAGTTACAAGTCTTTGAAGGTGAGGATATGTGGAGGAAAGAAACAAGTGGTGGGGATTGTGGACAGGCCTGCCAGATTGATGAGGACTCCTTGCGGTTCAAAATGTAGATTCAAATGCGCTGAAAAAATAACGCCAGAGCAGAGACAGCTCATCTTTAACGCTTACTGGAACCTGGGGGACTTGCAAAGACAGAGAGATTTCATTTCACGTCAAATGACGACAGTAAAACCGTTATACAGGAGGGTTAAGGACACTAGAGATGATGCACCACGTCAATTGAACAGTGCTTTCCACTTCGAAATTGACGGCTTAAAAAAGAGAGTCTGCAAACAATTTTTCACATCAACGCTAGCTGTAAGCGACAGAAGGATAAAGACAGTTAAGAGTAAGGAGTCTCAAGTCGGAGGAGCTATGGCAGAAGAACTTAGAGGGAAACATGCCAGCCACTACCATATCCCTGATCCAGTCATTGATGAGGTCAGGTCTTTCCTAAAGGCAATACCACGAACCCCGAGCCACTACTGCCGTTCCGACACAAGCAAGGACTACATTGAAGGAGGAAGAACTATCATGGATCTGTACAGAGACTATCAGCAGAAACAGTATGAAGAATTTCGCCACTGCGTGAAGTATGCTAAATTCGCTGACATCTTCAATGGAGAGTTCAACATGGCTTTTTTCGTTCCTAAGAAAGACCAGTGTGCTCTTTGCGTCCAATACGACAATGCAGACGAAGACGAGAAAGCAAAGATTGAAGAGGAATATCATCGACACCAATCTGTAAAGACGCTGTCACGGGAAGAAAAGGAGCGAGACAAGCAGTCAAATAATCCGGTGATTGTTTACGACCTGCAAGCAGTAATGCCTTGTCCTAACGGAGACGTTTCATCATTTTACTACGTTTCAAAACTGAACGTACACAATTTTACAATGTTCAACGTGCAGACAAAACAAGCAACGTGCTATGTTTGGCATGAAGGAGAGGCCCACCGGGGGGCCAACGAAATTGGGTCCTGTGTGTGGCGGTATGTGCAAGAACTGAGCGAGAGTGTTGTTTCCTCCAATCAGAAACCACTTGACGTCATATTTTACTCAGATAATTGTGGGGGGCAAAACAAAAACCGATTCATATTCTCAATGTATCTTCACGCAGCAATGACCCTGGATGGAATCAATTCAGTGACCCACAAGTTTCTTGTTACAGGGCATACCCAAAATGAAGGGGACAGTGTTCATTCTATCATAGAACGAAACATTAAAAAATACAGAAAAGCCGGAGCAATTTTTGATCCAGAGCAGTATTTTTCGTTTATCAGAACAGCAAAAAAAAAAGGTGATCCATATCGGGTCATCGAGGTCAATCACAATGACATTTTCGACTTGAAAAAATTATGCGCCGATATTGGTATTGAAGAGTCACAAATTCTGAAAAACTCAGAAGGTGAAGTCTTCAAATCGTCGAAGGTTTCCGTAATCCAATTCCGGAAAGATACTCCTAACGTCTTTTTTTACAAGAACTCGTTCGACGAAGATTTTAAAAAGGTGGACATAATTACTAAGAAACCAAAACAAACGCGATCACGTAAAGTATCGGTGACCCCAGTTATTGAGTTGATTAAAGCGTATGAGAACAAACCAGGCATCTCCGAAGCAAAAAAGAAAGGGATTCTCTCTCTTTTTCAAAAAGGGGTGATACCTAATTACTATCTCAATTTTTTCCAAAACTTGTAATTTTTTCCAAAACTAGTGTTTTGTGATTATCGAAAACCTGTGATTTTTTCCATGGCTTTCAACTATTCAATCTTTCCGATTTTTCGAACTTTCAATTTTTTCCACTAGCAACTTGTGATTTTTCGTGATTTTCCGAAATTTGTGATTGATTACTTTTACTCAGTTTATACTTACTTGTATACAGGTAGTTGTTTACCGTCCACCCGAAAAAATGCGGGTTTTAATTCAACTTTCTTGTCATAATTTTCTTGTCATTATTTTACATGCTCAAATAAGTAATTGGTATATTATTCATTCCTTTCCTACTTGATTTTTGTAAACGGTAATACCAAAAGCTACTTTTTGCAAGACTGACAATAAGACTATTTTGTGATATTTTTGAAGGAAATAAAATATTTTTCGTTTTTGGTTATAAATTGTATGCGTTATACCATGGAATGCGACAGAAATGTTGAATAATTTAGCACATATGTCTATCTTGCACGGTCTCAACCCTCAGAACAGTCCATAATTTCTAGTTCAAGACCCTCTCATCTACTAATTAAATCCTTAATTAATTGACGGAAAAATCAAAAACTTTTACCACAATATCCTGGGGCCTCACTTAGTATGCTGTCAAAATTTCAGATCGCTAGCCACATTAGGACGAGAGTTACATACTCTTGAAATTTTCAAAAACTTTCAATCGCTCCTCCTGAAAAATTTACCAATTTGCACTTAGGCCGGTCTTCTTCTGACCCAGCGATATGTACTATTCTATTATATGCATATTATGTAGATCGCAGACCCTCCGTAGGTTAGTACCTAACCCCGTACTCGTTACTAGGTACCTACCTAAATCACGAGTTAAATGTTGCTAAAATAATTCTGCCGATGACAAACAGTACCTAACAAAAAGAAAAACACATAATGTAGTTCTGAAAAGAAATTGTTGATGAGGAGTGAAAAAAGTTGCAAAAGTACCTACCAACAAACTCCAGCCCCTTCTACGTAGATGGTATAATGGACCGTTGTGTAATAATTTACCGTTGAGTAATGATTTACCGTAGTAATAATTTACCCATCAATAATACTTCAACGTTTGTTCAAGTTTCACTACCTACCAACAAACTCCAATAGAGCCATCATTTTTCAAATTAAATAATTATCACAGAACAACCAACTCGACTTCATACTCCGCCAATATAATCAGGTGATCCCTACCAATGATTGGCCGTATTCACAAATTCCTATTGTGGGCGCGTCTCTGGTTACGAGATTTGGTTTGGATTGTATACAATTTCATTCACACTGGAGTCGAAAATGCCTGTCGGTGCAAACTTCGGGGCCTTACTGTGAACGAACGGCTGGACGTACGATGCTCCGGATGGTCTTAAAAAACTCGCAAGTTCAAGAACTATTTAAAACCGTAAAAATATTTACGTAAAAAAATGGTATAGGCGTTTTGAAAATTTCAACCCCTATTTTGAACCCCTTAGAGATGACTCACAGTAACGTCGAGCTTCGAGGACCAACTAGACGCCGAACGGAACCTATAACCCGAATTTCATCAATTTTTTTTCATGGTAACTAAGAAAAGTGGCCCGTACGGCGTACGGCGTAAGGCGTACGGCGGACAGACAGAAATATTTTTATTGCAGTTTTGGATTCTACATACTACCTTGAAACGTAAACCATCAAATTTTGAGGGGGGGGTAAGAATTTTTTTTTTCATGCTCGATTCCAATGGTTCATTATTGAAAATAATAAACCAAAACATGGAATCATGTTTTAGCTCCTCGCTCTCACTTTATTATAGAAATGATCACGACGACCTTCACTACTTACCAACCAAGTGACAACCAAACAAGCGTCATTGTTTACTATCCATTTACAACATTCATTTATATAGTTATATTATGAAACTAGGATATAAATACCAAGAACAAATACGAAATACATTCGTGATAAATCAAGAGCTTTCCAACGAATGGAAAACGATTTTTGTCCGATGAAAATGAAAGAAGTTTCATTTCCCTAGCAACTACTCGGTTGTAAGTGAAAATCATTGTTAAAATACGCGCTACTTTCATCTCACTTTATAGTCTCACTTTTCGGCGGGGGATCCATCGCTAAAACATGATCCATGTTAAAACAAATTTTAACCCCACCTCAAAATTTGATAGTCTACGTTTCAAGGAATGTAGCATCCGAAAATGCAATAAAAACTGTGAAAATTATTACACAACGGTTCATTATTTACCTGTATAGATGCCCCTTCTGCGTAGATCACTGTTTTCTGTGGTCAATACCCTCGAGCTCCCCCCAGGAAAGCCCTAAATGGAGTACTGCAGCCGGCCCGGGAATTAAAGTTTCATACAAACCCAATAATACTTCAGCGTTTGCTCAAGTTGCAAAAGTACCTATCAACAAAACCCAAAAGACCCATGGCTTTGGTTTATTATTTTCAATAATTACCTGTATAGATGCCCCTCTTGCGTAGATCACTGTTTTCTGTGATCAGTACCTATCCTCGAGCTCCACCCAGGAAAGCCCCAAATGGAGTAAGGAAGCCGGCCCGAGAATTGAAGTTTCACACAAATGCGCGGGATTCAGTAATTCAATAACTAATTATTTGTAGTTATTCATGAAGCATAAGGTAAATAATAAACCGTTGTGCAATAATCTACCAAATAATACTGCAGAAGTGAGATCCATCATTTGTCATATGAAATAACATCACAGAACAACCAACTCGACTTCATACAGTGATGTATGATTATAATCAGGTGATCCCTAGCAATGAGATGGGCCGGATTTATACCTTTGATTCACGATCAAGTTAACGAAGTTTCTCGGTGCACGAACAGCTGGTCGTATACAATGCTCCGAGTGGTATACAAAATTATTTAGTTCAAGATCAATTTAAAAACGTAAAAAAACCATACTCTTCTTGTGGTGACGTGAAGATTGAAGTAGGTAAGTTTTAGGTAGATGAGGTCGAGAAGGAGAGCGTAGGGTAGGTATGAGGTAGCTAGTATCTGGAGGAGTTACACCACAGTGGCGAGGCCAGAAAGGTTACCACCACTTTGGGATCTTTTATGAGAGACGTTGAGGAGGAAGGCAAGTCGAGAGAGAGAATTCATTGAGTTTGAGTGAGATCGGTAGAATAGTGAGCTGAGCAAGGAGGGCGCCTTATAAAGGCGCCTCTACCCTCCCCAGTCATTTGAAGGTCGTTGAAAGCCTTTGGAGGATCGATGGAGGGAGGCTTCCTGGTTGCGCCCCTCATGTCACGTAGCTCGCCTTCTCCTTGGTTTTATTGGAAACAATCTTAAATGTACATTGAGTGGTATATTATACCACTTCTGGCATGTTATACCAGTTGAGTGGTATATTATACTTCTACTGACGGTTTTCGAAGTATGGCGTTCTAAAAATGTCAACCCCTATTTTTCGCCCCTTAGAGATGACTTACATTATCGCCGAGCTTCGAAGACCAACTGGACCCCAAACAGGGGCCCTTAACCAAATCTCATTCATTTTGGTTCATGGTAACCAAGAAAAGTGCTGAGTAGGGCGTACGGCGTACGGCGGACTGACAGAAATTGTTTTATTGCATTTTCGGATTCTATATACCTTAAAACGTAAACCATCAAATTCTGAGGGGAAGGGGTTAACATTTTTTTTTTCATGGTCGATTCCACAGTTCCATTACTGAAAATAATAAACCAAAAACCACATTCTTCTATTGAAGGTTTTCAGGTTCAGCGTTCGGAAAACTTCAACCCCTATTTTTTTCACAGTTTACAGTTGACTGACAGGAACACAGAGCTTTGCGGACCAACTAGACCCCATACGGGAACTACAAACCGAATTTTATTAATTTTAGTTCATGTTAACTAAGTAGAATGTGAAGTACGGCGTACGGATTCTATGTACACCTTGAAACGGAAACCATAAAAATTTGTTTTGAGAGGGGGATCAATTTTTTTTTTCTCATGCTCGATTCCAAAGATTCATTATTGCAAATAATAAACCAAAATGGTTGAGCGAAATCTTTAAGAATATAATAACCATCTTCCGCAAAGCACAGACAATCCAGGTATTATAAGAAATCAATCTGCGGTAGGTACCTACATGCTGAGGTTACTACGTACATCTTATCGCGACTCTCATCCACCGCAGCTCGAATATCGCACGTACGCTGACTTGGAAATCACCCGTTCATATTATTTCCCTGACAACTTCTCGAATCATTGCGGTCCTGCGGCGGATCTCCGAGTCGCACCCTAATTGGGAGAATTCTCTTTGAGTCGAGCCACTTTCTCTTCTCTTCGGCTGGAACTGCGATAATTTAAAGGAAAAGCTGATCGTTATCTTAGCGCTCCCTCGACTCGTTTCCGGCCCCGTCTACGCCAGCAAATAAGGCGGAAATAAGAGTATTCCGGAGGAAAAAGGAAACGAACTCCGGCAATAAGGACAATGGGTACCTTCAAGACATTATTTCAGTGGTATTTAACCTTGATATTCCAAAGATAAAAGTAGATTGAATCCATTGTAACGTCGTTGCTGCAAAAACGAATTTGGTTGATCTTCTACTTTAGACTTGTCATTAATAATTACATTGCCGGGGTTCAGTTACAGCGGAAGGGCAGCAAGAAGAACTCAAATTTCCTTCTAACATTTCTTCGCGACGTTTCGGGCCACAGCCAGACCCATCTTCAGGTTAGACTGGTAGTAGTGCAGTGCACCAGGAACCATTGTCAAAACTACTTGAGAGAATATTGTCGTGTGCTAAGATCGTAAAGGTGATCTGAAAATTTAAAGGGGATCGTGCAAAAATGTTTAAATGTCAACCACCCAGAATAATTATTAACACAAGGTATGGAATGGATGGTAAAATAAACTACCGATCTCATTTGCAAAAACGCTGCAAATTATCACACAGTGGTTTATTATTTAGCTGCATAGATTATTTACCTGTCAATACCAACCCTCGTGCTCCCCCAAGGGAAGTCTATAATCGAGCCGGCCGAGGAATGGTAGTTACATAAATATTAGGTGGATTCAACAATTCTGCCCTTAACTACCTATTTATTGTTCTCATGAAGCATAACGTTGGTTCAAGTTAGAAAAGTACCTATCATTCTTCAAATGAAATTAAATCACGCAGCACGATTTCATTCAGCCATGCGTTATTATAATCAGGAGTTCATAGCAATGATATCTGAGCTGGATGTATACCGGTTCATACACGATCACGTTGACGAAGCTTCTCGGTACAGACCAACTGCTGGGCTTACCAGAACTGCCAGATAGGCCAGTCTGGCTGCGGCACCTAGTTATTATTTGTTTACTCAATTTTCGGATTCCACGGAAACCATCAATTTTTGAGGAGGGGTTAAAATTTATTGATTTTTCATGGTCAATTCCAAAGGTTCATTATAGAAAATAATAACCAAAATGAACTTCAACGTTGTTTGAGTGATTTTTTTATAAGAACACAGAAATTTGAACCGAAAGTATGTTGAAATTATAATCATTTTCGATCACGAATTTTGAGTAATTTTGAGTATTGATTCATCAACTACTGTCTACTGTGGATCAGTCACAGCCTGGGTCTGTGCATCATATATCGTTAACTATATACATAATGGTACTCATCGTTATAATAGGTATACGGTCTCTGCCTAGTGCTGCAAGACCAGCGGTCCGACACGGTGTCATCTGCAAATGCGTGGATGTAGTAGACTGGTTAAAATGTGTAAGTAACCTGTGTATAATAGCTTCTAGTAGATCTACCTGGATGTTCTCTGCGCTCGTATCTCAAATACCAGGTACCTAGAATTTCCTATCCATCCAAAATCCCGTTACGTAGATTGGTTGAATTGTTGATTAGTTGATCTTGATAGGATCTCCCATCCATCCAAAATCGCAAAGCACAAATTAGCTGAAATGTATAGATTAATGTTGATCTGGATGCCCGCTTTGCTGGCATCTCAAAAAACGGATATTAGGTAAACCATCCGAGACCACAGAATAAAGATTCGTTGGAGAATTAACATAACAACTTGTTATCAAGGAGGATTGGGGCCAGTAATAAAGAATTTGAATGGCGAAATTCTTTGTTACTGGCCACCGTATTTTTCAATGCGCGTTTATCGTTATTCAAGTAATCGCTGCTTAAAGCTAACATGAGTGGAAATTCCATGTTTTCTAGATTCCAGAAGCTCCTGAAACTTATTTTTTCGTCAATTAGTAGTAGTTAAATGTAGAAAATGGGGGCCAGTAACAAAGAGTACCCTTAATTTCTTATAAGGTCTTCAAGTTTGACAGAAAGTTTTGTTTTCTTCATCGCAGAGCGTTTCAGTTTCAACATTTTCATTTCGAATCAATCATTGCTTGGGCAAGTGAAGTCAATACAATCCCTCAAACAACAACAACACCCAGCACAACATCAGCACCCAACAGAACAACAACAAAAATCAACAACCCCTTACAACAGTACCCACGGCAACAATCCCGTGCAATCCCTTATAATATAAAAATACAAGCGTCGAGTATTAATTCTACAACCCTTAGGAGCGCAGGTACCAACTTTTTTAAGACACGAGAACGGTTTGGATGGAGGGGAGATTGATGGCCGGAGCTTACAATAAAGATCTTAGGGTAAAAACACGCTCCATCATCAATCAATTACGTCAATCAACAAAAGAATAAAAATAATGATGACGGGTTTCATTAAATTAATCTACACTCTAAAGAGTTCTTATGGAACTAATGATAGTACCATGCAGATTGTCTCGGGGAAGGTTACATTTTGAGGAATGGATTAAAATTTTGTCACATTCATGAATTGAAGGTTTCACCGCGATATGCTCGAAAAATGAACACCCGTTTCGTTAGTTTTGTTTTAAGACAGGTGGGAGAAAATGCAGCAAACACGTTTAAAAATTTGAGTTTTAGTCAGTCAGAAATCGGTGAAAATAGCTTTTCAGAACCACCAGAAATTGATATGAAAAAAAAAAAAATGGTATTATACGGTGCATCGAGATTTAAAAAAAACTACATTGCCTATGATATCTACCTAGTAAAACTTTATTTTTTCTCGAAATAGATGGGTCGAAATTGAGTTTTTTGTTTTTCCACCATCGGTGATATGGCTAAAATCACCAGAAAACGGGTAAAATTTCACCAAAAGTCGCATCGTAATAGGGATGGAACGAATTTTTAACTACGTCAATTACTATGAATCTGAGTAGTTCTAAACTGAGTTTTGGGCGATTTCCATCGTTAGAAATCTAAAAAAACGTGAAAAATAACTTCACGATAGGAACAAACATTTTCATGCATGAGTTATGATTTATTCATACCAAGTGTCTGGAATTCAATTCCGCCTCTTCATTCCAGTAGTCATCTCAGTTTAACATCTGACAGAAATTGGAACAAGGCCCTCGTAATCCAACTAGGTACGTAGAACGGCGGAACATTATAGAGCCGAGAAGACTGTGCAACACGATACTTTTGTCACCCCCCCCGCCCCCACCTTATGCCGGAACCTTTCTCGCGTTTCTCAGAGATGATGTAACGAGTTGGAGCAGAAGGACAGGAGTTGAGAGGAGGGGTATCCCCTGTAATTGAAGTAACTCTTTGAAGAGGGAGGTCTTCGCAGACCCCAAGAGACCCCGGCCACACCTGACAACCCCCTCCACCAGGAGGTTCTTGCCTAATTTTGGCACAACAGTTACGCCGTTGAAGGTTAATGAAATAAACCCCCGGGTGCGGCCCTGTAGGGTTTCGACGTGGATCAGGTTACACTTAGTGGATTATTCTACCACCTTCGACGGAAAGGAGTTGACCAGGTCGAGGCGTAACCCTTAATAAACCAGAAACCACAAGTAGCTAGGTACCTATTGTATTTGAAGCATACCTATATTACGAAAACGCTTCAAATTATTACACAACTGTTTATTTTTATTTTTATTTCACCTGATTCCCTAATCTCCTACTTTTCAAAATTGATTCCGAATCTTGGATTTTTTTGAGACCACCTGGAATTGTATGTTCAGCCGTTCATTCACGGTAAAAGAGCTGTGTCTTGTTATAATAGATACGCAATAGAACGGTATTGTACGAGACAATAGGTAACTAGGTACTGAGTATGACTACTGAGTAGGTACTAAGTAGGTAGTGCTGAGTAAGTAGTACTGAGAACTGATATTTGGTAGTAAGTAAGTACGTACTGAGCAAGTACGTATTTTAGTTACCGGGAAAAAATGTTTACTCCACCAATGCGGAAAGATGTGTAAACATTTACCAGCCAAAAAAAACCTCCTGAGCCGCAAAAAGGGCAGATATCCATTTTACCCACCAGAATAGCATGCTTGGTGCTTCGCACTTCGATCACGTATGTCCATAATCTTCTACAGAGGAACAAACTGCTTTTTGGTAAGCAAGAAGTGTAGAGTTCTGGTTCAAATTATTACATAAACCAAAGAGATGTGATGTGAAGGGGACTGACTAGGCTAAACCTCACGACTGAGCGGTCTTGAAGGCGGTTAAAGACCTTGTGCGCCGTCTCCCATAATCCAGTTCCACAGTTTCCTGGTATTCATGTAATTCTAAATTTAAGCGAACAATTTACGTAATTTAAAATAATACGAGATAATATATATTATTGATACCAGTAAAAAAATACGAGGAAATATCCCATCATCTAATTGTTTTCCAAAATTAAGAAATTATACTGGTAGGTACACTACCTTCTAACCTGTGCTGTCACACCGTCATCATGGGCTCAAGCCACGGAACGCGATGCCCACGCACCTGGGTTGATTTTTGAAGGGAGGACAGTTTTTCTTGGCACATGTCTTCATCGTACCTCATAAACATGAGTTTCATATAGCCTACGTACCAAAATACCTACTATGTTATAGTACATGAATAACTTTGGTAATGTTTTCTCATAGGAATCTGTTTCCTCATAATAGGATACTTTAGGAGGAAAGGGTTGGGATAAACTTAGTTTGCGATGTCCCTGTCTAATTTTAAGACAATTCCTTTTTTTCTTCCTTTTTTTTTACAATAAACTTAGTTGTTGGTTTGGTTAGGCCATAATTTACGGAACGCCGTGAAATATTCAAAATTCAAACTCAAATTCGACATCCAAAAATTTCAAATCACTAACTTTTGTACCACAAAAGTCCGACCCAATGGAACAACGTCAGTCTTGGGATGTGATACGTATAATGAATGTACGTACAGCAGGCATCGAATGACCTAATAGTGATGATTAAATTGTATTAATTTGAGTGCATTATACTGAGATGTGAAAACGTATTTGTAAGTATTCTTCAATCAACGAGATCCACGTTTCTTATTTGTATTCGTATAACCCCAGTGAAGTAATAAGCACTACATTACGCTGTGAAACTAATTGATTTTACGTAGGAACAGCCTGCAACTGATGTACAACTATTTGGATCTAATTATTTTCTGTTATTTGTTACAGGTAAATTGGTATAGTCTTGGGTGAATACCGCTTTCTGGAATACTGCTGCGGTAAGCGAATTACATGTAGGTAGATAGTTTTGCGCACCTTGCAGATGGGTCCTCTTGTTTCAAATATTCGTCATGAATTCACCTAAGGATATCCTGCTGGTAGCAAATTTAGTTAGCAAATGTTAGCAAATAACTAAGAAATCCTAAAACTCTGGATCAATAAACGTCACAAAGCTACGTTTCGATCTACGTTTTGATATTTTCATCCCCTATGTTTCACCTCTTAGAGTTGACTGACGCCAACGCCGAGCTTCGCCGATCAAATATGACCTAAATACCAAATTTCGGTCATCATTTTGGTTCATGGTAGCTTACCCGGATAACTACTTATGAAAGCGGCAAGCACCTACGCGTACGACGGACGGAAAGAAACTGTTTATTCAATTTTCGAATTCTACGTGCCTTGAAACGCAAACCATCTCAAATTCTAAGTTGGGGGGGGGGGGGGGGGGGGCTGTTGATTGCAGAGGTTCATCATCGAAAGTAGTAATGAGTAGACGTATGTAATCGGATGTACAAAACGAACAGTTTGGGTAGTATGTACATGAAAGATCATGTTTGTTCGTTGTTTGCTTTGTGTTGTAGTTCAGTAGGTACATGAATGGCAAACGACACCTACGCGCAAGTGACTTGCGTTGTGTGCGCGTAACCGTCGGAAATTAACTTCATCTGCAATTCCGTCCAATAAACTCCAAACGCGCGTTTGACGGTTTCCGGTGTTCAGACCAACGTCCCAATGCAAAGGCCCCCAGTGGATTCCGTCGGCGAGCCGATGGAGGAAGAGGATGATGAGAGACCGAAACGCTGTTTGCCCGATGGAAACAGGATCTGGTGGGAGGGGGATGAGAGGCGGATCGCGGATTCGTGCGGTGTCACCTTCGTGACAAGTCGGTTCCTCCGGGCCGTGTTGATTAAAGGAAACTCCCAGAAGACTTAACTAAATCGACACTCAGAGTGCACGCACTCGTGCAATAAATTATGAAAACGTGGCTATGCTGAAATGGCCTGCAAAGCCAGACCCTCCAGCGGATACGAACTCGAAGAGCCTACTAATTGTTAAGCTGATTATTGCATAATAAACTAAATCAAGTGCATTCAAATCGTCGACACTTCCACACAAATACGGTAACCACAGCCACGTTCAGCGGTACTGAGTACGCGAACACTGTCCTTGACGATTCAAGTTCTGCAGGGTACCTCCTCCCGAACGTTCGCTTTGATTCTATAGCAATCGCTTTTGTACTGATTATGGTAAATATCATGGTAATGGTAGTTTAGTTTCTTTTATGCGGCTATTGTTGGTGTTTATTGTTTCAGTTAATACAGTTTATGCATAGTAAAAGCAGCTTGTACTTCAACACGTCTATACCTACTGTGTATGCTAGTGTTGTGGTCCTGTCTTCTGTTCAGTGATAGTGAGAAGTAGAGTTGAAAGCGGATTTTGGTTGACTGTTCTGTGAATAATACTGGTTTATTATTCCGCAAATAACACATACTATGTATACTACATACATACTACATACTACATACATACTATGTATTCGCTCAGCAAAAAATTACTACTACTACATACTGCATACATACTACATACTACATACATACTATGTATTCGCTCAGCAAAAAAATACTACTACTACATACATACTACATACTACATACATACTATGTATTCGCTCAGCAAAAAATTTTTCGAACACCCCTCGTAATTGTGGTTTATACAACTATGTATTGTGAATAATATACAACTATGTATTCACTCAGCAAAACATCATTCGAACACCCCCTAAACAAATTTTTCTTTTACTTTCAAGGTGCGTAGATTCCAAAAACGCAATGTCCGTCCGCCGTATATCAACCTTTATTTTGGGTCTAAAAAATAAGTTCGTTCTCTCGCACATGGGCTCAATCTGGGCCCTAGTTGCCCCCAAACTTTGCAGCCCGCCCGATCGGAATATACCCAAGGGTATCACTGGTGAAAAATGGGTGTACAAATAGGGTTGTTCTGGTGTTTTAGTAACGTGAGCTTGCGAGGTATCGTTTCCCATGTTTTTTTACGGCGAGGAGACCGAATATGAAGTCGCTTTTGACCAAAGAGTGAAGATTTCAGGTTCTAACAAAGTTTCAGTCTTAAATTTACCTTACATTTTGGTCTAAAATCTTCGTTTTTTCGCAGACAGGCTCCATTTGAGTCCTCGTTGTGCTTCGAAGCTCGGCAGCCCGGCCGGCATACACCCACACCCAGGGCTATTATGGGTAAACAATGAGCGTAAAAATTATGTTTTTCGAGGTATTGTTAGAGATTTCAGTGAAAATGAGCTTGTGAGGTACCGTTTTCCATGTTTTTAGGGCAAGAAGACCGAATATAACGTTGACTTTGACCAAACAGTCAAGTATTGAGGTTTCAGCGAATGATCAGCTCCCAAAATTCATTTTTATAGAACCTAATGAGAGCCAAAATTGGTGGAAAACATAAAAAATAGCAATTTCAATTATCGCACATGAAAAGAACGATAAAGTAACAGCCAGCATTTCTTTAGGTACGTCCAACAGAATAATAAACCCATGTGACAAGGACTTCGCACAGTTTTTCCAGTGTACTAGCGTAAATGCGCCGTGTCAATTTTCGGTTTGTCGGTTTTGGAGTTCACGTATAGTATCAATAATATTATTCAAACTACGTGCGAATGAACCTCAAGGAAGTAAGTATCTAACACGAATTATTACCTACTTAGGTATGTACGAAGTCAGTAACGAGTCACATAAAAGTGGTAAATAACTGGTAACTAGTCGTTGGGTGACGTCATAAGTTTGAAGATAGGTAATTTGGGAAACCGCGAATAATGAATATTTCGGGGAATCTATTCCATTAATCTCATCGAATGTGAGTGCGAAATGTGGATTGTGGAATGAATTATGCAAATTATTACACAACGGCTTATTATTTACCTGTATAAATAGATAGGTACCTCTTCGGCGTGGATCACTGCTTCTGCGGTCCGTACCTACCCTCATACTTCCCCCGGTAGACCTCCTATCCGGTCATGTTGGAAAATTCTGATGGTCGCTGAACCTAAGTGGGATCCTCGGCATATTCGAAAATTATCACCTGATGTGGATGATTCGTTTGGTCGGGAACAACAACATTATACCTATAAACAAATAGGTAGAAAGAGCTCATCAACGAAATGTAAAGTAAACATCCTTCAGATGAAATAATACGGAAAAATTCAACACGAAGCAACGAGTTTTATTAATTTAAATTCATGGTAGGTAACTAAGAAAAGTGCCGCGTATGGCGGACGGACAGAAATTTTTCATTCCATTTTCGGATTCTGCATACCTTGAAATGCATACCATCAAATAATATTGAGGGAGGTTAACATTCGTTCTTTCGTGCTCGGTTCTATAGTTAAATATTTGAAATAATAAACCTAAATCGGTCAGTTGCTGATCGATGGGTCCATTGCAATAGTTGAGCTGAAATCAAACTGTAGAAGATAACGATACCCCATCTACTCCTCCCACAGGTCACCTCTCCTTTTAATTCCAGTCAACATCCTATACCATGATAATAATACCAATTTTTGTTAAATTTTCAGCAATTTTTAACGATATGTGATCCACAAAAACTCATTTTTGAGCCACGCCTGATTTATTTATAGGGTATATTAACCTGACCCTTCAGGTTTTTGCGATGGGACCCCCCGCCGAAAAACGACAGGAAAAAGTGAGACCAAATAGTGACAGTAATTTGTGAGACCAAATAGTGACAGTAATTTGTGAGACCAAATAGTGAGACCAAATTGTGAGACCAAATAGTGAGACCAAATTGTGAGACAAAAGTAGCGCGTATTTTATAAAGTGGCTCCTAAAGCTAATTTCTATGCTATTCACTCTACGAAGCTGAAATTTGGTATGTGGGCTCCTTAGGACTTTAACTTGACACTGCCCAGGCCCCGGATCAGCTGAGTGGCTCCTAAAGCTAATTTCTATGCTATTCACTCTACGAAGCTGTAATTTGGTATGTGGGCACCTTAGGACTTCAACTTGACATTGCCCAGGCCCCGGATCAGCTGAGTGGCTCCTAAAGCTAATTTCTATGCTATTCACTCTACGAAGCTATAATTATTTGGTATGTGGGCACCTTAGGACTTTAATTTGACACTGCCCAGGCCCCGGATAAGCTGAGTGGCTCCTAAAGCTAATTTCTATGCTATTCACTCTACGAAACTATAATTTGGTATGTGGGCTCCTTAGGACCTTAATTTGACACTGCCCAGGCCCCGGATCAGCTGGGTGGGTCCTAAAGCTAATTTCTATGCTATTCACTCTACGAAGCTGTAATTTCGTATGTGGGCACCTTAGGACTTTAACCTGACACTGCCAAGGCCCCGGATCAGCTGAGTGGCTCCTAAAGCTAATTTATATAATACAGCGAGGGGGACAAAAATCTGAAGGGTCAGGTACACCACATTTTAGCCGTCAGGCTTTAAGCGGAAGTCATCCGGGGGTGCAGGGGGCGAAGCCCCCGCCGAGGCGCGCACATTTACTATTCAGTTTTTTTTTCTTTTCGTGAAAATTCCATCGTAGGTATAACATACCAGTCATTGTCTAATTCACGATCCTATTCTACCTTCGGTGATTTTTAATGTCAACGTTTTGTGATTCCAACCTTTTTCAACGAGTTGAGCGATTCTGACCCACGAACAAATTGCCTTCCCTCGACTCATCTTTCAAATTCCGAAAGTTCACATGGTCGAACTCATATTTTTGTTTTATTTAGGTACACATACTTATCTTGGCAAAATTAGGAATTTTTTATAGGATTTTAAGGTGCAAAATATCGGCGCATAAAATTTCATTTACTTTTGGAGTTATCTGAAAGTAAATTCTGAAGTTGGCAGGTAGGTGCTTATAGGTTATACCTTCTTGCAAGAATACTATTACTCATAGCTGAGTTACTTGTATCAATCACTGAATTATTTGATTCTTTGTCATTATAGGCTTGACGCTCTGTAATGAATATTTCGGTGGTCATTCCATTCCCTTTTCGTTCCTGAACTGTACTTTCCAGGTCGAGTGAAGAATGTGGAATTATCATAGGACAGTAAACATCAACAATGTGAGCGCAATGGTTTAGTTCGGAAGTCCACAATACACATTCTGCGTGCTTGGAGCAGCGGGAGCTCGGCCGTCCGTTGTGAATACCGCTGTCTGTCTCTCCGCCTGTGAGCACAGCTTTATCAGCTTCTGGCATGGAAACGCCGCTCATCAATACAACAATATTCTCCCATAGTAGGCGTAGATAGCAACCGTGTCGAGCGAAGCTCATTCAAGTGATCGTTGATGAACTGCATTATTTGTTCGTAGTTCAGACGCACTCCCTCGGTCGAAAGACTGCAAGTGGAGCTGAGTAAGAACCACCTACGATGGTTCAATTGAAACAATTTTGGAACAGTTTTGTTGCAGGGATATTAATTCAATGTCATTCCATGTGTAATGCTATATATACATATATACATATATACATATCTTTTTTGGTACCGATTTGTGTTAGAGGATGCTCAATCGGTCCCACATTTACTATTCTGATTACCTCAGATTCAAACCTTAGCTGTCTAATACACACTCTCCAGTTTTCATTCTAATCTGACCATCCAGGTTTGTCTATTAAGCTCACTAAGGCAATAATTTCACCCATGCAATAGGTAGTATCCAATCACCATTCGGAGCATGAAAACCAACTCTCAGCAAATTCGAAACAGTAGGTAAGTAGTCGCCGGATTTTACCCAAATTCCAGATGCGTCATCATCCAAGTATGTGCAAAACATGTCATGGATCCTGCTAAGTAAAAATATTCGGTACCTTCTCTACCAAAAAAACGCTGCAAATCCCTGCACAACGGTTTATTATTTTGTATAGAATACCCTTCTGTTACAGATCACAGCTCTATGTATAGATAACCCGTCTATATAAATGATATGTACTATTCTATTATATGCATATTATGTAGATCGCAGACACTCCGTAGGTTAGTACCTAACCCCGTACTCGTTACTAGGTACCTACCTAAATCACGAGTTAAATGTTGCTAAAATAATTCTGCCGATGACAAACAGTACCTAACAAAAAGAAACACACATAATGAAGTTCTGAAAAGAAATTGTTGATGAGGAGTGAAAAAAGTTGCAAAAGTACCTACCAACAAACTCCAGCCCCTTCTACGTAGATGGTATAATTTACCGTTGTGTAATAATTTACCGTTGAGTAATGATTTACCGTAGTAATAATTTACCCATCAATAATACTTCAACGTTTGTTCAAGTTTCACTACCTACCAACAAACTCCAATAGAGCCATCATTTTTCAAATTAAATAATATCACTGAACAACCAACTCGACTTCATACTCCGCCAATATAATCAGGTGATCCCTACCAATGATTGGCCGTATTCACAAATTCCTATTGTGGGCGCGTCTCTGGTTACGAGATTTGGTTTGGATTGTATACAATTTCATTCACACTGGAGTCGAAAATGCCTGTCGGTGCAAACTTCGGGGCCTTACTGTGAACGAACGGCTGGACGTACGATGCTCCGGATGGTCTTAAAAAACTCGCAAGTTCAAGAACTATTTAAAACCGTAAAAATATTTACGTAAAAAAATGGTATAGGCGTTTTGAAAATTTCAACCCCTATTTTGAACCCCTTAGAGATGACTCACAGTAACGTCGAGCTTCGAGGACCAACTAGACGCCGAACGGAACCTATAACCCGAATTTCATCAATTTTCTTTCATGGTAACTAAGAAAAGTGGCCCGTACGGCGTACGGCGTACGGCGTACGGCGTACGGCGGACAGACAGAAATATTTTTATTGCAGTTTTGGATTCTACATACCTTGAAACGTAAACCATCAAATTTTGAGGGGGGGTAAGAATTTTTTTTTTTCATGCTCGATTCCAATGGTTCATTATTGAAAATAATAAACCAAAATATAAATATGAATAATATTCTATTATTATGTGGCTATAATATTAACTACCCACAATGAATTTTGTTAAATGATCGTTGTACGCTTGGAGGGACCATTACGGTCACCTTGCAGTGATCAGCACACTGATACTGAGATAACACTAAGTTCCAAAATGTGACCACATCTGTTATTTCCTTCCTCGAAAGCCTTGGGTAAACGGGGAAAATGGAAACACCAAGATCTGAGACGGCGAGCGGTGGTGGTGGGATAGAGATAAGTAACTGTAAACATTGGCTCGCTAAAGCAAACTCCGAAGCTTGCTTCAGAAAGCACTCGGCAACGTGTAGATCCCAACACTCCCCACCTTGACTAGTCCCCTGTGCTTCATGCTACAAGACGTTATCAACTCGTGAACATCCACATTATAATTGAGACAGCTCGGTAAAAAATACATTAACAGGGAAATGGTATTTTGTTGTAAGCCACTCGATCAACCAACCAAAGGATTTACAAAATAATAAGTACGTTTTTGAAGCATCTCTGTTACATAACCTAATGAGGTGAATTTTCGATAAAACGTAGGTACCTACGTCAACTCGACACGATCGATCAGCTTAGTTTTCGAGAATACTGAATACATAATATGAGAATGCTGAATTAAATTTCAGATGTATGTCATTGTGAAATACGAAAGAGTGAAGAAATCTAGAAGGGGACCTTGTAAACAGAAATAATTCTCATTTCAAATTTCAACCATCTGAAGAAATCACCTAGGGATTTCAACTCCAAAGATTGCCACATAAAATTTGAGTTTTGCGTTCGTGGTGTTCATTTTATCTTCTGTTTCTGGCAAAAAGTTTCAACTATTAAAACTGAACGTCTCAATTCCTCCGTCCAGTGACCGCATAACCTTGACGACAGCCAGGACAACGTCCATCTGGCAATTGCCTTCAATGTGCAATGGCATTAGAATGTTAGGCACATACACTTCTTCAAACAAATATGATTGGAGAAGGGAAGGTTGTATCGTTGAAGGTCTCTGCAGAGAGTTATTTCGTATTTTTTTGCAAATTATAGTGGTCACGCTGTATAGCATACTTTCCTTATCCAAGACGAAATCCCGTTTTACGCCCCTGTGAATGGTTTTGAGTCGGATAGAACCAACCCCCTCTCCTTCATCAAACTCAACTTTTCAAACGATGGAACTTGTTGAAGAGGTCGAACAAATATTTATTTTGGGACCTACGTCTAGTTATACTATCTCTCTCAAGAGCTATTTACTTACTAACTGAGCTCCAACTTTGTCATATATGCTCCTCTCGGTCTGTTAGAAGTTTTCCCCATACATGCTGAATATTAGTGTTTACCCAGTTTTTCCAATGCTATCTGATTGAACTCTGTGGGAGGAAATGAACAGTGGATGAGGGTCTGATGTGTAAAGAGGCCTCCCAGGGCTATTCAGTGGTTATTCTCAGGGATGAGTGGTTCTATTCAGAAAACCAAATGTCGAGATTCAATAATTAATTTTCACACAGTACCTTCCTAACTTTTCCCCCACTTTCAATATAATTTTTTCCCTCCAATATTGGTCCTTCTTTTCCTCCTTCAGCTCGTATTCGACGAACCTTTTGCGTATATCCTTGGTAAACTCAATTCAACCTAAGAAATAAAAAACATGCTGCAAATCCCTACACAACGGTTTATTATTTTATATACATCCCCTTCTGTTAAATATCACATTTCTCTATATATAGAACACTCTTCTGTTGCAGATCACAGCTCCCTGTATAGATAACCCTTCTATATAGATCACAGACCCTCCGCAGCTTAGCACCTAACCCCGTACTAGTTACTAGGTACCTACCTAAATCATGTGTTAAATGTTGGTAAAATAATTCTGTCAATGACAAACAGTAGCTAAAATGACAAAAAGGAACACACAATAATAATGAAATTCTGATGGGAAATTGTTGATGACCACGTCAACAAAAGATTGGTCTCGGTAGGGTTTTGATCTCCGGAACTTTGATGCTAAGTCCGCCTCGTATGCCACTGCGCTATAGCTCCAACCTGGCCGAGAAACTAGTGGTCTGCGCTCTCAACTCTGCTTGATGCCCGCTTACATCCTGCTCTCTACGTGAAATATTATAACAAATGTATTGGCTACATCGTATAATGCTTCAAACGGTCTCAAAAGATTCAGAAAAAAATTCAAATATATAAAATTGCGAAAAACCCGCACCTCAAAATGAAATTTCCGGAGTTAGGGATACTCCGGGTATTTCAACCCCCATTGTTGACCCCCCTAGAGTTGAGTGAGTAAACGCCGAACCTTGAGAACCAATAGAGCCCAAACGGGACCCATATACAAAATTTCGTGATTTTGGTTCATGGGAACTAAAGAAAAAGCCGCGGACAGCTTACGGTGGACAGACGGGAATAGTTTTATTCGATATTCTTATTCTACGCTCGCTTGGAATGTAAACTATGAAATTTTGAGGAGGGGGGGGTAAAAAAAATTATTTTCATGGTCGTTTCCAACAGTTCCTTATTGAAAATACGCTGCAGATTATAGCACAACGGTTTATCATTTAACTATTATAGTTAGTTAGTTAGCATCTATAATAGTTGTTCAAGTTACGAAAGTATCTATCAACAAAATCCAAAATATTATTATTCTTCAAATGAAATAATATCACGAACCAACCAACTCGATTTCATACAGCCATGCAGGATTATAATATCTAGGCCGGATTTATACAGTTCCTTTCACGATCACGACGAAGCTTTTCGGTGTACACAATCACGACGGCTGGTTGTACAATGCTCTTGGTGGTCTCAAAAATTTCTTTAGCTCCATATCAATTTGAACACGTAAAAAACATGCCTTCTGTTGAAAATTTTTGAGCTACGGTGTTGTAAAGATTTAATCTCCCATTTTTCTCCAGATGACTGGCAGTAACGCCGAGCTTCGCCAACCAACCGGACCCCAAACGGGACCTAAAAACCAAATTTCATTAATTTTCGTTCATGGAACCAAGGAAAGTGCGACCGCCGGCGTTCGGAAAGAAACTGTTTTCATTACATTTTCGGATTCTATGTACCTTGAACCGGAAACCATCTAATATTTGAGGGGGAGGGGAGTTAAATTTTTGTTCATTTTTGGTTTATTATTTTCAATAATGAACCATTGGAATCGAGCATGAAAAACAAAATTCTTACCTCCCCTCAAAATTTGATGGTTTACGTTTCAAGGTATGTAGAATCCAAAACTGCAATAAAAATATTTCTGTCTGTCCGCCGTACGCCGTACGGGCCACTTTTCTTAGTTACAATGAAACAAAATTGATGAAATTCGGGTTATAGGTTCCGTTCGGCGTCTAGTTGGTCCTCGAAGCTCGACGTTAGTGTCAGTCATCTCTAAGGGGTTCAAAATAGGGGTTGAAATTTTCAAAACGCCTATACCATTTTTTTACGTGAATATTTTTACGGTTTTAAATAGTTCTTGAACTTGCGAGTTTTTTAAGACCATCCGGAGCATCGTACGTCCAGCCGTTCGTTCACAGTAAGGCCCCGAAGTTTGCACCGACAGGCATTTTCGACTCCAGTGTGAATGAAATTGTATACAATTCAAACCAAATGTCGTAACCAGAGACGCGCCCACAATAGGAAATTTGGTGGAGATAAAATCATTGCTAGGGGCCACCTGATTATATTGGCGGAGTATGAAGTCGAGTTGGTTGTTCTGTCATATTATTTCATTTGACAAATGATGGCTCTTTTGGAGTTTGTTGGTAGGTAGTGAAACTTGAACAAACGTTGAAGTATTTTTGATGGGTAAATTATTACTACGGTAAATCATTACTCAACGGTAAATTATTACACAACGGTTCATTATACCATCTACGTAGAAGGGGCTGGAGTTTGTTGGTAGGTACGTTTGCAACTTTTTTCACTCCTCATCAACAATTTCTTTTCAGAACTTCATTATGTGTGTTTCTTTTGTTAGGTACTGTTTGTCATCGGCAGAATTATTTTAGCAACATTTAACTCGTGATTTAGGTAGGTACCTAGTAACGAGTACGGGGTTAGGTACTAACCTACGGAGGGTCTGCGATCTACATAATATGTATAGAATAGTACATATCATATTATATAGACGGGTTATCTATACATAGAGATGTGATCTGTAACAGAAGGGTATTCTATACAAAATAATAAACCGTTGTGCAGGGATTTGCAGCGTTTTTTCTCATGCTCGATTCCAAAAGTTCAGTATTGAAAATAATAAACCAAAATACTGACAGAGAAAATTGTCTTGGAAAGAATATACCGTTTGGAGGTTCTTGAGGTTTGATCTGTGAATATCGATTTTCTTTCGTTGAATTTATTCAACATCTTCAAGAGGCGTCTGAAAAAACAAAAATTTGGTTTTGTTTTTTCAAACGCCCGTTTCCAAGCACAATATAATTATTTTCACCAAATTGCTTCAATTTCATCATCACCATCAACTTTTGTTCATCATAATCATAATCATCATCAGTTCATCATCATCATAATCACCAATGCCTGAAGATGTTGACTAAATTCAACGAAACGTTGGCATAAAGAAAATCGTTTTTCACAAACCGAACCTGAGGAACCATCAAACTGTATTTTTTCCATCGGTCAGGAACCTCATCATAGGGAATATACCTACTGTAATTTCCCAACAACTGCACTGTCATTCTCCAAAAACTTCTGAATAATCAGACATGCTTTCCGGCCTTGCTTGCAAAAATTGGCATTGTCGATTTCTTAGCTTTCACTGTTTTAGAATTTCCCTTCGTGTATCCGTAATTGGGCTTATAAATACTGTGTCATTACCATTCTGAACCATATTTTGGATTATAGCTTTTTTTAGCTTTTTCGAGTGAACACCTAGCATGGCGGAGAAAAATTTGAATAGCTGCCAACAAATAAGAGGGAGACGGTGTGTTGTGGTCAACTCCTTTTGTTTCTTTTGATAATTACCTACCTTACCAACCGATCTCTGTCCCCGACACCACCAAAGCAAGGTGACCAACAGCGATTGAAATATAGGTCCGGAGTTTTGGGGCTGTGCTTGTAATTTCGGCAATAAGACTGCGAGATGAAATCAAATTCCTGCGTCACGGAGCAATACATCGGGGAAGACACGATGTAAAGTATAATGTACGAAATATGTTGATTGGTGATACAGTAAAAAAGAGGAATTGAAAAAAAGGAGGTATGAAACGAAAGAAGAGGTACAGAGATGCAGTTGTTGTGAAGTCAAATGGAGGCAGAAAGGTTCCTGGAGACGGGTCTCAGTGATGCGACGGTCTCTAAATAATTCATCGGAAGGCCGCTTCCGAAGCGACGAGTGTGACGCACTCCGTCCTACACTGGATATAAGGGTAGCATGAGGAATCGCCACACACACACCTACTCGTATAATACACTAATCCCCTCACACGCGCGCCTCTGGCAGCCGTTCCTCAAGCCTTCCACACATACAGCGCTATTCCATTAAAAGATTAGCCTTTTTCCCTCCTCTAGACACTGAAAAGCACTGACCACTCTAAACAAACTTACGTTTTGTCTGAGCAAGGCCAACTTATAACAGGAGCGGAAGGAGGCCCAAAGTGGTGGGATCCTAGAGTTTTTAAAACCCGTCGAGTCGAGGGTGGCAGAGAAATCCTTTTTTGTCCCACGTAAATTGCTCGAAGGACCCCTTTCATTCCCGTACTACTGCTAATGGAAGGTTATTACTATCAGTAGCACGGGATTCCTCGCACGGATAACCAGCATCCTGACAAGGACTATGCACCACAGCACGCGTTGCTAACGTCGAGATTAGAAGAGGGAATCGAGAGAGAAGTTTTGCTTATTTTGTTACGGTTATTGAGTGACAATCAGACTTTCCGTTGACCGTTCCAGTTTAACAAAGAAACGCACAATTTTCATGTTGATTGGAGGTTAGTTAAGATATTGCGGTAACGTGCATGTGAATATCCACGCCAAGGCTCCAGTTGACGGTGTCTCATTTAAAATTTGACGCTTCATGTTATTTCTTGACAAGATCCTTTTGCTATCGTCCCCAAACTTTGAGCTTATTTTCGAAGATACAAGCCATAGCAATACATCCAAAAACGTTTCGAAGATGAATTTTTCATCAAATTAATTATTATAGATATGTAGCATTTCCAAATCGAATTGGACATTTCCCAAACCAAACTGGACATTTTCAAAACCTATTCGGACATTTTCCAGCCCAATCTGTACATTTCCCGAACGAAACTCAAATTTTTTCCAAATTTGCTTTTCAATTATTATTTTCAATACCGAACTTTTAGAATCGAGCATGGGAGAAAAAAAAAATAAATAGGTACCTACCTACCTAAATTAAATTAAAATGTTAACTCCCCCTCTTTTTTACGTTTTTGAATTGTTCTAAAACTGAAGAATTTTTTGAGACCACCCGGAGCAACCAATCGTTCGTTTGCACCGAAAAGCTTCGTCAACATGATCGTGAATGAAACGGTATAAATCCGGCCAAGATATAAGTGCTAGGGAAAACTTGATTATAATCACGTATGGCTGTATGAAGTCGAGTTACTTGTTCTGTAATATCATGTCGTTTGAAGAATGATGGTTTCATGACTAACAACAAATAATTAATTATTGAATTATTGAATTCTGTGCATTTTTATGAAACTGTAATTTCCGTGCGGCTCCATTACTCGCTTTAGGGCTTTCCTGGGGGGAGCTCCAGGGTAGGTATTGACCACAGAAAAATTGATCTACGCAGAAGGGGGATAATACAGGCCAATGATAAACCGTTGTTAATCACTTGCAGCGTTTTTATTAGTTTAATTATTGTTTGTTGATGAGACAAATCGAACCAGTTCTCGGGAACAGCAGGTATTTGTCTAGTTTCTAAGATTATCTGGATAGCGGCAATGACCCTACTTCTTCCTCCATGCTACAGCATAGCGCCTTTTCGGGCAGCAGTATTGATGTCACAGCTCACCTCAACTTCGTGAATTACACTATAAACAAGCAATATCCACAGAAAAATAAAAATAAAAATTCTACATTTATTTAAAAATTAACTACTTATATGTCTCTTCCAAATGAGAATTATGTACCATCTCACATCAATCTATATTTTCAGAAAAATAAAAATAAAAAAATGGTAGGATACGCAATTGCATGCACAGTATATATGCAATGCACAGAGAGTATATATATTATGCAATTGTGCATATCGTTTGGAAGATGCCCCCTATTTGATGTGGTGAAATTGGTTTGGACATTGTCCGAATTAGTTTGGAAAATGTCAAATTCAACTTGGAAATGTTAGGTAAGTACATTACATATACATACTTTTATGTCCTTCAAACGTTGTCAGACCTTGGTTACCTACGGGATAAGTTTAATAATCGAAGAAAAGTGGCCTAAACAATGATAATATTATAAATTTACCACAAGTGGTATATAATATTTTATGACAGTCGAGACCGGCAAACACTATTTTACTAAAAATCAAAAGAAGTTACACATGGAAAGGGAGGTCCAAGTAAGTTATTTGAGTTTCTGTAGGTGAAAAGGGAAAAAACGTTGCAAATTATTAGGCAACTTTTACTATTTATCTGTACAGACGCCCCTTCTGTGTAGATTAGTGTTTTCTGTGGTCAATACCTATCCTCCGCTTCCCACAAGAGAGCCCTAAATCGAGTACTGGAATGAGCCGGGGAATCAAATTTCATAAATATGCGGTGGAATGGAGAATTCTATAATTAATAATGTTTGTTATTATTCATGAAGCATACACTTTGTTCATGTTAAGAAAGTTATAGCTATAAACAAATTCCAAAATAACCATCATTCTTCAAATGAAATAATGTCAGGGAACAATAACTCGATTTCATACAGCCATCCGTAATTAAAATCAGGTGCTCCCTAGCAGTGATATCTGGGCCGGATTCATACCGTTTCATTCACGATCATGTTGACGAAGCTTTTCGGTACAAACGAACGGCTGGACTCCAATGGGAGCCCCAATGGAAATCAACAAACAAACAAACAAACAAACGTGTAATTAGTTTTGGACGGACCAAAATTTATCCATTCCATTTTCGGTTTCAACCTGCATTGAAACGGAAAACATCAAATTTTGAGGGGGGTGCAACTTTTTCCATGCTCGATTCCAAAGCTCTGTTATTGAAAATAATAAACCGCAAATTTAATAGTTCAATGTAGGTAGAGGTCATACTCCATGATTTGGCCCTAATTTCGATAGTTGAGCTGCAGACCGACTGAAAAAGAGACATCCCCTAACCCTACGTTACTTTGAAAGCTAAACCAGAGAAAGAAGATCATGGAATATGCTTTTGTAGTTGGGGTTTGTTCTGATTCCGATAATCATTGAAGTAAAATTTGACCCAGCTGATCAGAAAGCTTAATTTATTTCTAATCCTATTTATTTATTTTTTTCGTGTCTTCAACTACTACCAGAGAGCTGAGCTGGGAAAAATGATACCTACTTGAAAAACGCTGCAAATTATTACACAACGGTTTATTATTTACCTGCAAATATGCCCCTTCTGCGTAGATCACTGTTTTCTGAGGTCAGTACCCGCGAGCTCCCTCCAGGAAGGCCCTAAATCGAGTACTAGAGCCGGCCCGGGAATTACAGTTTCATACTAATGCGTGGGATTCAACCATTCAATTATTAATTATTTGTAGCTATTCCTGATGCACAAGGTAAGTAATAAACCGTTGTGTAATAATATACCGTTGTGTAATAATTTACATTTGTGTAATACTTTACCTTTGTGTGATAATTTACATTTGTGTAATACTTTACCGTTGTGTAATAATTTACCAAATAATGCTTCAACGTTTGTTCATGTTGGCGAAGGTTTTCGGTGCAAACAACGGCTGGTCGTACAATGCTCCGGGTCGTCTCAAAAAATTCTTTAGTTCAAGATCAATTTAAAAACGTTAAAAAAACCATACCCTCCTATTGAAAGTTTTTGAGGTACGTCATTCTGAAAATTCATCCCCTATTTTTCACCCCTTAGAGATGACTGATAGTAACCAACTAGACCCCAAACGGGATATACGAACCAAATTTCGTTAATGTTGGTTCATAACAACTAAGAAAAGTCCGAAGTACGGCGTACGGACAGAATTTTGGTTTATTATTCTGTGAATAATACACCTATGTATTCGCTCAGCAAAAAATTTTTATAACACCCCCTCAAACTTTTGTCTTTTTCGTTTCAAGGTGCGTAGATTACAAAAATGCAATGTCCGTCCGCCGTACGCCGTCCGCCGTCCGCCGTCCGCCGTATCACGTGTACAGGCTTCATTTTTGGTCTAAAAAAGTCGTTCTTTCGCACACATGCTCCATTTGGGCCCTAGTTGTGTCCCGAAACTTTTCAGCCCGATCGGAATATACCCACGGGTGTTGTGAGTGAAAATGTGTGTAAAAATAGGTACTTTTTGCGTTTTAGCAACATGTTGGTAAGATGAGCTTCTGAGATATCTTTTTCCATGTTTTTCGGGACCAGAAGACCGAATATGAAGTCGATTTTGACCAAAGAGTGGAAAATTCAGTTCTACCAAATGTTCAGCTCCCAAAATTGATTTTTTATGAGTCAAAAACCTGGAAAATCTTCTGAAATCACCATCAGTTTAGATAATAGCACTGGAAAAAGTGTCAACACGTGGATCAGGAGGATTAAATGGCAATACCAATGATCAAAGATAGTTTTAAAAAAAATAAAAAAATAAAATAACACGAGCGTAGGTATACCTAATTTGTGTTTTAGGGGCCAAAATTAATGGAAACCATCAGAAATAGCTATTTCGATTATTACGCATGAAAGAAACAATAAATGAAAAGCCAACATTTCTGTAGGTATGTCCAGTAGAATAATAAACCCATGTGACAAGGACTTTGCAGCGTTTTTTTTATTGCATTTCGGATTCTTTTCACCTTGAAATCATCAAATTTCGGGGGGGGGGGGGGGGTAAATTTTTGTTTATCATGCTCGGTTCCAAAGGTTCATTTATGCAAATAATAAACCAAAAGCACTCGCAACGTTCTAAGCGACGGAAACCACTACCTGAAGCCAAAGGTAATCTATACAGGAAGTGACCCAAGGACTTTGAAAATAGTAATATTCATGTTGGAAATCTCCCAAAATACTAGGTACCCAATACGGTGGAATTGAGTTGTCAGTTGAGCTTGACTCCTAACGTATTTTGGAGACTAATGGAAACAGTAATGGGAGGATGATAAAACTTTCAGATACTTCGTATTGAATAATTGAAATTCTGAGTAGATGAATAGGAGTTACTCAATTCTCGAACTCGCTGGTAATTGTGTTCCAGGTAAAACATCACAGTTACAACAGTTAAGTGGAGATGTGGGAAAGAGAGGTCGCGTTATAAATAAACCTTCACAGGATGTCCCTCGGAAATGCAACCTAACTAATATATATATCCTCGGGTCGTGTTATTATCTCGAATGGGTTTAATTAGCCGGTCGACGTAAATTAAGTTTGCAACTTGAATTTACACGGGGGTTTCTACGTGAAGGGAAACGAGGGGGCGTGTCCACCGGCCCTGGGCCAAAACCGGAGTGGAGGTGGGTTTTGAGGCTAACAACTTCATCACGATTGATTAGGTCTGGGTCAGCACGAAGTCCCAACATCCAGCTTAACAAACTAATTGCGAGCACCGCTTAGGGACGGCGGCGGTGGTGGCGAGAGGGAAGTCCGCACTCTTACCTGGAATTGACGTCGCCATCTCCTTGTTGTGCGTCCACCTTGTTGGGCGGTTGTTGGCAGTTCCCTTCGCCATAATCGTGGGCAAAGTTACCTTCAGCTTTTAGTGGGGAATATTCGATTCCTGCTCCCACTACTCCAGGTTGGTTGATGGCCAAGTGGGGCACATCATCGAAGGACTGCGGTGGGGCAGACCGAAACCGTTGCTCATAAACGCAAAATACTAAAAGTTGACAACCCAGAAGAATGCGGATTCGTGCTGCATCTTCATACTAGTGATTAACATTAACCTCTCAGGATATAAAATTATGATTAGATTAGTCTCAAGCCCCCTCACCCTTGGACAAGACAAAAAAAATCCAACAACCTTTCACGTTCTTTCTCCCGCCTTCACTTTCCTTTCCTACACTTTCACTTCCTCCCTCATAAAATAAAAACGCTGCAAAGTCCTTGTCACATGGGTTTATTATTTTATTGGACATACGTACAGAAATGTAGGCTGTTCATTTATTGTTTCTTCATGTGAAATAATTGTGAATTGTGAAGTGTGAATTAGGTAGGTACGCTCCTTTTTTTCCCAAATTATCTTTGATCATAGTAGTGATGCCATTTAATCGTCTTGATCCACGTGTTCACATTTTTTCTGGTGTTATTATGCAAATTAACACTGATTTCAGACGATTTCCAAGGTTTTTGACTGATGAAAAATCAATTTTGGGAGCTGAACGTTTGGCAGAACCTCAATTTTCCACTCTTTGGTTAAAATCTACTTCATATTCGGTCTTCTCGTCCACAAAAACATGGAAAACGATACCTCAAAAGCTCATGTTACTAACATGTTGCTAAAACACAAAAAGTACCTATTGTTAAAACATTTTCACTCATAACACCCCTGGGTATATTCCGATCGGGCTGCAAAGTTTCGGGACACAACTAGGGCCTAAATGGAACATGTGTGCTAAAGAACGAATTTTTTAGACCGAAAATGAGGACAGAGGACGGCGTAAGGCGTACGGCGGACGGCGGAAGGACATTGCATTTTTGGAATCTACGCACCTCGAAACGGAAAAGAAAAAAAATTGAGGGGGTGTTATAAAAATGTTTTGCTGAGCGAATATATGGGTGTATTATTCACAGAATAATAAACCAAAATGAGCACCAACTGACTGGCTCACTGCGGTCATTCCCTTGAGACAAGTGTTCTTGAAGTGCGCTCCTGTTGGAGATGCGATAAACTGCGTAATGTGGGGACAGGACTGCATAGCCGTCTAGGGTCATGTTTAGGGACTGGAATTTTGAGGGGGTGTTATAAAAATTTTTCGCTGAGCGAACACACAGGTGTATTATTCACAGAATAATAAAACAAAATGAGCACCAACTGACTGGCTCACTACGGCCATTCCCTTGAGACAAGTGTTCTGGAAGTGCGCTCCTGTTGGAGATGCGATAAACTGCGTAATGTGGGGACAGGACTGCATAGCCGTCTATGGTCATGTTTAGGGAGTGGAATTTGTCTATCGTTCATATGTGTTTTTTATCGTGTATATCGTTCTACTTTTCCGTTTTGAGGGTATCTGAAGCGTTTAGAGTGTGTTAAATTTAAATTTAAATATCATATTTCGCATAATTTTGTTCGATTTCAGAGATTTTTGAACATTTTGGCCATATTTTGCGCATTTCTGCTTTTTTAATCAAAATTAGGGAATTTCCGTATTTTTTGACATTCCAATCGCCCAATCCTCCGAGATATGTGTGTCCTAAAAGGGGTCACGGATATTCTTAGGCAATTCACCGTTTAATCCGTGTTCCTGGTAGGGCTTAGCAAAAAAAAAAAACAAAAAAAAAAAACAGAGGGCGTCAGGATAAGGTGTTGGTAGCCCAGAAGAATCAGCCGAAAATGCAACAGTCTGACCTCTCATCTGGCCTTACCCCAGGAGAGCTCTCAGCACTGAAATGTTACCCACCGTGTCCTGTGATGTCGAGAGGTGGTTTTCTGCCTTAAAGTTGCTCCTCAGCGACAACCGTAGGAGATTTACGGTTGACAATTTGGAATAATCAATTGTGATCCAGTGCTATAATTGTGATACAGAGTGACTTTTTGGTTTATTATTTTCAATAATGAACCATTGGAATCGAGCATGAAAAAAAAAAATTCTTACCCCCCCTCAAAATTTGATGGTTTACGTTTCAAGGTATGTAGAATCCAAAACTGCAATAAAAATATTTCTGTCTGTCCGCCGTACGCCGTACGGGCCACTTTTCTTAGTTACCATGAAAAAAAATTGATGAAACTCGGGTTATAGGTTCCGTTCGGCGTCTAGTTGGTCCTCGAAGCTCGACGTTACTGTGAGTCATCTCTAAGGGGTTCAAAATAGGGGTTGAAATTTTCAAAACGCCTATACAATTTTTTTACGTAAATATTTTTACGGTTTTAAATAGTTCTTGAACTTGCGAGTTTTTTAAGACCATCCGGAGCATCGTACGTCCAGCCGTTCGTTCACAGTAAGGCCCCGAAGTTTGCACCGACAGGCATTTTCGACTCCAGTGTGAATGAAATTGTATACAATTCAAACCAAATCTCGTAACCAGAGACGCGCCCACAATAGGAAATTTGGCGAAGATGAAATCATTGCTAGGGATCACCTGATTATATTGGCGGAGTATGAAGTCGAGTTGGTTGTTCAGTGATATTATTTCATTTGAAAAATGATGGCTCTTTTGGAGTTTGTTGGTAGGTAGTGAAACTTGAACAAACGTTGAAGTATTATTGATGGGTAAATTATTACTAGGGTAAATCATTACTCAACGGTAAATTATTACACAACGGTTCATTATACCATCTACGTAGAAGGGGCTGGAGTTTGTTGGTAGGTACTTTCGCAACTTTTTTCACTCCTCATCAACAATTTCTTTTCAGAACTTCATTATGTGGGTTTCTTTTTGTTAGGTAGGTACTGTTTGTCATCGGCAGAATTATTTTAGCAACATTTAACTCGTGATTTAGGTAGGTACCTAGTAACGTGTACGGGGTTAGGTACTAACCTACGGAGGGTCTGCGATCTACATTATATGTATAGAATAGTACATATCATAAATTATATAGACGGGTTATTTATACATAGAGCTGTGATCTGTAACGGAAGGGTATTCTATACAAAATAATAAACCGTTGTGCGGGGATTTGCAGCGTTTTTGTATAAATGTTAATATTGTTTAGTCGAGAAAAAAATGTGTGTACATTTTCATTCAATTTTCTTCCTTGATCCTTTTGTATAATTTTTCAAGGACGCGGTAATGACTGGAACATAATGAATAGACTACCTATACGTCACACAGCAAAATTTAGTTCATTTTAGAAATATTTTAAATTTTTTAAACGTAATTTTGCTTGGGGTGCTTATTTTTCATATCCCATTTCGAGTGCATACTTTGGCCTCATTTTGTGCATATAATTCCAGTCCCTAGTCATGTTCAATGATGAGACTTGCGATAACAGGCCGCAGCGTTTCCTACGTTATTATTGACACCAAGACCATTACTTGCCTTTGGTCCAATCACTGCTCTCTTCGCTTCGCTCTCTTTGATGCTCCACCGTGAACACCACCTGCTTGGGCGAACCCACGCTTTTCTTTCTTATCACTGCTCTCATTCCTCGCCTCGATACCTTATCCTAAAGCTCGTGGGGCCTGGGTACGTCTGCAGTCTGAGTAACGACACTATCAACCAGGGATGGGGTTTTCGAAGTAGCGAATCAAGATGTTGAGACCAATTAACGCGTTAAAACTGAAAAAATCATACAATTTCGTAATTATAATAAATGTAAAGACAAACAGAACCACAATTCAAACATCATTGTCATTATTTCAGATAACTGATGGAGTCAATCAACACGAAATGTAGATGCGAACAGAAACCATTTGGTCATGAGAGAGGAAGAGATGTTAGACAGCATCGACACCGGACGTATTCCCTTATTAGTTTCAATCTATTCGGTTCAGCAGTTGCGTACCCTTAATATTAAATTACCCGTAAACGACAATAACGTATAATTTACAGGATCCCGAGTTGATTTAGGAGGATTAAAAATGAAGAGAGCAAGGTAATTAATGATACAAAACAGGGAAAGTAGCGCAAGGCAGCAAAATAATAATAATTAAGAAGAATAATAGTATTAATAATTTGAAATGATTAATACGGTCCTAAAGTAATAATCAAGCAAGGTTACGGAGGAGAGCGGGAAGTGGACTGTTTAAGAGAAACAGGAGGTTGAGAGAGAATTTCCAAGAATAATGAAAAGTAAACGCCATTACGCTGTACAAGGGTTTTCAGCAGTACAGGGAAATAGATTGCTAGAATATTCGCCTAACATTCGCCTTCCAGCTAAGATTTCTAACCTGGGGAGAAGAAAATGATTACCCTTACTCTTTGCAAAGACTTGAAAATTCAATCAATAAAATCCTCGTGCTAACAGGTGGTTGAGATTGCTGGGGTATGGGGGCTATTTGTATAAAACTTATTCATGACCTTGTATATTTTTATTACGTAGGTACTCAGCGTTCGAAGAACGAACTCCGCCTTATTTTTGATGTAGATAATGAATATAAAATTAAACGTTATCCGAGATGATACGACACATTTTATAATGTGTCGTAATGAATCTGTGTTTGAAATGTCCAGACATAAGGTACCATCTATTCACTGCATTCATAGTCGTAACTTTGGTAGTAACTACTATGACTATATCGGAGCTAGCTGAGGTATTTAGTCGACTTAGAATACAAATTTATTTCATATTTTTTCATTTCTTTATTCACGGGTGAGCCCAGTTACAAAACGCTGCAAATCACTACACAACGGTTTATTATTTGTACAGAACACCCTTCTGTTACAGATCACAGCTGTCTGTATAGATAACCCTTCTATATAATATATGTAATATTCCATACGTATCATGTAGATCGCAGACCCTACGTACCTTAGTAACTAGCCCTGTAGCTTTAGGTACCTCTAAATCACGTGTTAAATGTTGCTAAAATTTCTGTCGATGACAAACAGTAGCTAAAATTGCAAAAAGAAACACAAACAATGAAGTTCTGAAGGGAAATTGTTAATGTGGAGTGAAAAAATATTGGGTTCCGGTATGGCTTCAATCTCGGGAACTTCAGCGTATCAGTTGGACCACTGCGCTATAAAGTCTCGCTAGCAGGAGACCAGTGATGTGGGCTATCAACACAGCTTCATGTCTGAATGAACCCTGCTCTTTACGGCAAATTGTATAGCAAATTTTATGGCAACATCGTAGGATGCTCCGTATGGTCTCAAACATTCAGAAAAAAATCATACTATTCATAATGCGAGAAAACCCATACCACGAATTACAATTTTCCGAGGTAGGGATACTCTGGACATTTCGACCCCCATTTTTCACTCCTTATGGCGGATTTCACCAGGTTGGTAATAAAGTAGGGAATAGCTATCCCTGAGAATAAGACCTATCTCGGTGATAGCCCATTTTCCGTTTCACCATGCATTTCCGGATGGGAGATAGTTATTCCCTAGTTATTCCCTGGTTAGCCCCCAGACTGTTGCTCCCAGACAAGTTTTCCGAAGGCGTTGCCGCCAACAACGCTGATATCAGTGATAGTGGTGTTGAAATCTATTTTGTGTGAAGTGCTTCTTGCGTGGAATCAAGTGATTTTGCGTGAAATAAGAATGGAGAAAAAAGAAAGTGGGAAAAGGAAGAGAAACTTGAACTTCACCAAGGCGGAGCTGGAACTGTTGGTAGAGTTGGTGCAGAAGAGGAGGGAAGTGATAGAAAATAATACGACTGATGCCGTCATGTGGAAGGAGAAACAAGCCGCCTGGAAAGAATTGTGATTAGAATTTAATAGTTACCTATTCCGACATGGAAACTAGTACCTAATCCATTCTCTGTGTTTATAATTGATGTACTCATAAGGGCACTTGAATCCCATTTTACCAAAAGTAAGGAAAATTAACTGTGAGAATAAATGCCTGACCTAGACAATTAACGTACTACCTACCTACACACATCAGCTGTTTCTTTCCCAATATAATTCACCCAAGAAAATGAAAAATAAATTAAAGAAAAATTCACCAAGTTGGTACGTTCTAAATCAGCTATACCTAGGTATCGATCTAGGCTCTTTGGTTTATTACACGAATTGAAAGTAAACATACATTAGGTATATATTAACAAAGAGTAAAAAGGTAATCATTAAACATATATTGGTAAGTAGGTACATGAATATTTAGGTTAAAAATTCGAAAAATAAAAGGTACCAATGTAAAAAGTGCTGGAAGCGAAAGTCTTCAAAGGTTATCAGCAATGAGGGACTGGCCAAATGACTAAAACTGAACAACGGTTTGTCCTCAAGAACACCAACATTCCTCGCCACAAATGGGTCATAGCCGTGTCATTATATACCTACTCGTAGATAGTTAATACCTATGCAATGCTACACTAGCTAAATATAATATCATTATAGACCCTTCATTGGTGGTAATAATGGTTTCTTGACTAATTTACTCCTAGTTTTACATGATTAAAAATAAATTACACAAGTTCTGTATTGCAATAAATTTCAATTCAGAAAGTCTATACCTACCTAATAATTATGTATGTAAGTGCATAAAAAAGGTGTCAGGCGTGTTTTCACACAAAAATTGTAAGAAACTGCTTATATTACCTATGTAGTTGAAGTTTATGGAAAACGTTTTCAAATAAAGTTTAATAATAAGAAGAAACTCGTGCACATTCAAGCAGTAGGTAATAAAATATTTGTGTCCAAGAAATTGTACAATATTTTCAAATCTACTGGAAGCCGTTAGTTAATTTCGTCGTCGAACAGAATGTCTTGATAAGCCATTCCCAAACAAAACAACATGAAAAAACAAACACTCGAACTCACTCACGGCCAGAAAAACACTGTTTTACAGAAAAATAGAGGCTCGAACATATGATCGTAGTTCGCCATTTTGTTTTGACTTGGGGGATAACGCCTTAACACCCAGAGGAAGTAGGGAATAAAATCTAGGGAATAACAGCTCTCCGTATTCCGGGGATAGCGCTACCTCGCACTGGAGAAACGCGCTTCTTTGCACTATTCCCAAGATAACGTTAACACCAACCTTAACACCAGGTGGTGAAACCGGCCATTAGAGTTGAGTGACAGTAACGCCGAGCTTCGAGGACCAACTCGAGCCCAAACGGGACCGATATACCAAATTTCGTGAATTTTGGTTCGTGGGAACTAAGGAAAAAGCCGCGGGCGGCGGACAGCGGATGGCAGACGGCGGACGGACGGATTTTTTTAAATTCAATATTCGTATTCCACGTCCCTTGAAACGTAAGCCATCACAGTTTGAGGGTTGTTAAATTTCATTTTTTTCATGGTCGATTCCAAAGCTTCATAACTGAAAATAATAAACCAAAATCAGAACGATGCGATATACTAACAAGGGGATAGAGAAAAAATAAAAATAAAATAAAATTCGATGGTCCTAAATACAAAAAAGGAGGAAAAAAACCTTCATGAATAGCTCTTAGTGGTGGGGAGGGGGGGGGGGGGGGTGAAAGACTTTAAGGTGGAGATGGAGAAAAGAAAATCGAAGTCAGGGTTCACAGTTGACAAGAGGTTCGCAGTCAGAGGGAGTCTATGAAGGGGTTCGGTTCCTCGCGTAGTTTGTAAGGGGAAAATGGGACGTAGAACGACAATGGCGAGCGTACGTCGATGCGAGGAGCCAGAACATCCTCGAGGGAAGCAGTGAGCAGTCGATGGTGTTGTTAAAAATTTTGTGGAGCAATGTGAGATCCGCTGAACTTCTCCTCCTTGCGAGCGTGTCCAGGTGTCATTTCTGCCGCAAAAAAATTGTAATCGACGTCGGCTGACGGGATGCCCAGCATGAAAGCCACATAGCGTAGGAATTTGTTTTGCACTCTTTCAAGACGGTATTTGTGCACAGCATACGCGAGGGACCTTTCATTTTACATGTAAGTGTGACTTAACTACCATTTCTCATCATCATTAGGCATTCAATTATCATTCGATTTCTGTTGAATATTCAGAGAAAATGACGCGGGAGTGGATATAAAGGTAGTTTGCGTGAATGGCAGTAAGGGAGCTATCCAAATGAGGCTATCGGATCGCGGTGAGGATGACAAAAACCAGCGCGCGACAGTTTATCGTTAATACTCCTACAAACAGATTATAAACCTGGTAAGTACCGTCTCACCACTACCACGGGAAATATTCGATAGTTTGAGTGGATTGGTGATCTACATCATAAATTCGGTCATGCTGCATGACTGGAACTTCTGTTATTTACGTCTGATCATGGCAATTTACATCCCAATACCCAGTTTTCTTCTGGACGGCTTTCTGTCAAGTGCAGAGGACTTCCGCACGATGTTCACAACACTGCTGTGACAACGCTATTGCTCAAGATGATTCATTTGCGACTTCGTGCTTTGGGGGTGGACAATTTTTCATGCACTGTCCGACCCCCAGTCAAGGATCAATTGAGAAACCAGGACGTTTCATATGGTGTTGTTGACGCAGATGATGAAATGTTAAACGAAAATCAACATTTTGAACAACAGCAGGCCGCTTCCGTCAAGATCATTATGACGCCTTGAGCTGAACATTAAATAAAAGGAACCTCAACCCGAAATGAACCATTGTTGCCCATCGCCTGGCAGTAGCAAGTTGGTGGAAAGTTGTCGGTATGTACGCAGGTCAAGCCTCAACGTTCTTTGCCTTTTCAAATTTTCAGGAAATCATGAAAAGTTACTCGAATATCTTATCGGTTACTCTTTACTAGCTTTTAATTCTCTTGCGCTCCCTAAAATAAAATAAAATATATATACGAGGGGGGGGGGGGGGGGTGTATGGCCGTGTCGGATGGTACCTATCAGGGAACTTAGTAGAAATGCTTTACGTACATTTTCCTGAGGAGGAGGTGTAAATTACTTGTCTCCTGTAAATTTAAGTAATTTCTTAATTACGTACTCTTTATAAATTCCTGTGATTTGTAGGAGTACATTTTTTTCTCTTAAAATAATTTTCTAAATGTGACACTGCCCGCACCGATCCTCAATATTTCATACCACTTTTGTTGGAGTAATTATATATATTTGCGACAGTGATCTAGACAAAATGATCATGTATACAGAAAATAATTATTACCCGTGTGAATGATTTTACTAGAACATGAAACGCTGTGCACGCTACGCTCCGCGGTTATTTATCCCATTTAATTAGATATTCTTCGCAACGCTGGGATCTCCCAGCCAGCAATATAAGTATACGTATTGCTGGAGCACGATATTTCCATGAGGTGTTGACCTACTGTACAAAACTCAAATATGTTCAAAAATTTTCGAAAAAGCATTAAACAATCAAATTAAACGTCACTCGAGAAGAAAAACTTATTCTGCACTGAAGAGTTTGGTTTTCGTTCGGAAAAATCGACTGAACAAGCGTTTTTGAGCTTCTCCAACTTTGTAAGTGCTGGCTTCGAAAGAAACAAATATGTTACAGCGCAAATGGTAGATGTGTCAAAGGCTTTGACTGCGTCCCTCACGACATTCTTCTGGCCAAGCTGCCGAAGTACAACTTTTCGGACTGTGCCGTAAGTCTGGTCAGGTCATACTTACTTGGAGAATAGAATGCAGATGGTCCGAATGGGTGGCCAAGTATCCCAAGTTACACAGCTGGGGGGATTATCGGTGGTTCAGGGCAGCGTTCTGGGTCCCACATTGTTCCTGATTTTCACTAACGATCGGCCCCAATGTACTCTAAATCGCACAATTCTCTTCGCAGACGACTCAGCACTATTGACGGTTGATGCCAGTTTGATGGTGGTGAAGCGAAATACCGAGGAATCTGTTGCTAAGATCTGTGACAGGTTCCTCGGAAATCGCCTGGCGGTCAATGAGTCTAATACCGAACAAATCGTCTTTGGACTTAGAGATCTTTCGGGTATTGAGGATAATCCAGAGAAGGTTAGGACTTTGGGAGTACTCGTGGACCCAAAGTTGAGCTGGAAAGTCCACTGTGAACAACTGGCCTCTTCCTTGAATGGCATCGCATATCTGCTCCGTCGACTCACAGAAAAACTCTCTCAATCTGCAGTATTGTCGGCATATCACGCGGTCTTCCAGAGTAAAGCACGATATTGCATTCCTTGTTGGGGTCAATCACCACATAGCGAATTAATTTTCAGCAGCCAAAGGAGAGCAATGCGACCCGTTGCAGGTATTGCCTATCGGAGTGATTGCCGAGACGTATTTTTGGACCTCGAAGTCATGACTTTCCCGGCTCTCTACATTTTCGAGTGCCTAATATAATATGTCCATAAAATTTTTGATGATTTCCCCCGCCCGTCCTATTAGTATAGTACAAAAAACTGTGAATCGCTTACACTGCCGTCATCCCGTCTAAGAGTCAGTAAAAATTCGACTAACTGGTGGGGAATCAAGTTTTTTAATGCTCTGCCACAGTATATCAGACAAGAAAAGTATATTATTTTTAAAAAGATTTGCAAAGAGCTGATGCTCCAAACTGCCCCCTACACGTTTGACAATTATTCAGATTCGTCAAAAATTATTTACACCTAATAAATTATATGTGGTATTTGACTTCACTGAGTACTTAATCTGTGATACATTCCTAGTTATAGTTTTTATATTTAAATATGTTGACCATTGTCATATGCCTTGTGTGAAAGACAAATAAAGCGGATTCTGATTCTGATTCTGTACCCACCCATTCACTCCTGGGATCGTCAGAATTTACACGTAACAATTATGCACAGGTGTTTCGCCAGGTGTATTGTGTGCGATCCGTCAGCAGAGCGCTTGATACAGAGAAAAGCCTGCTAACACGTGGCTTCGAAAATGCATGTGCGAATGAACATGTTCATTATCTCGGACACGGGGCGGGACATCAGCGGCGCACCGGAATCTCTAATAAGACAAGCTTCCACGGGCCGACGGATTGTTACGGAGAAAGGAACGCTGGTGGAAACACAAATCACTGCACACACACGAACTGTATCATTTCACTCCCTGACACCTGAAATTGTTTGCATTTAATCAACGGCTCGATGTACAAAATAATGTCTTTGGGTGATACAATAATGGAACTCTATGCTACGTTTTTACTTTTTCACGAGAATATCACAAAGTTCCGAATGGTACGAGTACTAAGCTACCTTTTTATCAGTATTTTTTCCCAATATAAAATGAGGCGTAAACGTCACTCCAGGGTTTGATGAGGATCTAGAAACAGGGCAATGTCGATATAACAAAAAATGTCAATAGGTTGAAACAGGATGTAACTAGTGTGAGACATTATATTAATTAAAAAACGCTGCAAATCCCTGCACAACGGTTTATTATTTTGTACAGAATACCCTTCTTTTACAGATCACAGCTCTCTGTATAGATAACCCGTCTATATAATATGTACTAGTCTATACATATTATGTAGATCGCAGAACCTCCGTAGGTTAGTACCTAACCCCGTACTCGTTACTAGGTACCTACCTAAATCACGAGTTAAATGTTGCTAAAATAATTCTTTCGATGACAAACAGTAACTAAAATGGCGAAAAGTTACGCAAATAATGAATTTTTGAAGGAAAATTGTTGATGTGGAGTGAAATAGATGCCCCTTCTGCGTAGATGAGTGTTTTCTGTGGTCAGTACCTACCCTCTGGTCATGTATAATGAACCGTTGTGTAATAACTTGCCCATCAATAATACTTCAACGGTTGTTCAAGTTGCAAAAGTACCGATCAACAAAATCTAGCCCCTTCTTGGTAGATGAACCGTTGTGTAATAATTTACCATTTGTAACAATTTGCCGTTGTGTAATAATTACCGTTGTGTAATAATTTACCAATCAATAACACTTCAAAATTTGTTCAAGTTTCACAAGTACCTACCAACAAAATCCAGCCCCTTCTTGGTAGATGAACCGTTGTGTAATAATTTACCGTTGTGTAATAATTTACCGTTATGTAATAATTTACCGTTTTGTAATAATTTGCCGTTGTGTAATAATTTACCCATCAATAATACTTCAAAGTTTGTTCAAGTTTCACATGTACCTACCAACAAAAACCAATAGTTCATCACTTATCAAATGAAATAATATCGCACAACAACCAACTCGACTTCATACAGCCAACCTTGATTATAATCAGGTGCTCCCTAGTGATGATATCCCGGCCGAATTTATACCGTTTGATTCACGATCGTGTTGACGAAGCTTTTTGGTGCACTTACAGAACGGCGTGATGAACGGCTGGGCGTACAGTGCTCCGGGTGGTCTCAAAAAATTGTTTAGCTCAACACCAATTTAATATCGTTATAAAAAACCATACCCTTCAATCGACAGTTTTCGAGCTACGGCGTTCTGAAAATTTCAACCCCTATTTTGAACCCCTTAGAGATGACTGACAGTAACGCCGAGCTTCGAGGACCAACTAGACCCCGAACGGAACCTATAACCCGAATTTCATCAATTTTTATTCATGGTAACTAAGAAAAGTGGCCCGTACGGCGTACGGCGGACAGACAGAAATATTTTTATTGAATTTTCGGATTCTACCCTATCTTGAAACGTAAAACATCAAATTTTGTGGGGGGTTAGAGTTTTTTTTGCATGCTCGATTCCAGTGGTTCATTATTGAAAATAATAAACCAAAATTCGTTAATCTTCATGGCATGAACTTTTGTGCCCCCTGGAAAAATTCTTCTTCTCAAGAAAGTTGATAATGGAAGCGGGCGTCTCAGTGTTGAATGAAATCATTAGGGCGTCATATAAATACTCAACTTGCCAAATCGAACCTCTTCGAAGAAAAGGTTTCCACGATTTCTTCGCGAGTGATTTAGTTCGAACCCCTTCGATTCAACATCAATCTGTTCTTGGGACAGAATGCGCAAATTTGAAAATTATACGGGGGAATGTTGAAGATATGAAAATAATGGAGAAGACCATTCAAAACAACTGTAGGCAGAATAAAAGGAAAAAAAATTCTACCCAACATCCATCGCAGCCGTTCCCCTCCTCTTCACAACTGCTCAAAATCTCTCAGAGTAATTTAAGGCTTTCATATCCGACTGCGGCAAAAAAGGGGGGAGAAAGGTGATGAATGTGCTGGTCATTACAAAAGAATATGAAAACAAAGGGGGCGAGCCAGGGAGAGAGGTAGCGAGAGGGAGTCGTTACTAAAAAGAATATGTGGCCGTTTTATTAGGCCGCTGCCACACGGGTCCCACCTTTTCTGTCGGCTCGACTATAAAATAAATTAAATAATCATTCGGTCCTTTTCGAAAGTTTGAGTAAGATACCCACTTCTTCTCACATTCACAATACAGGATGTAGCTGAGGCTGAGCTTGTACTTGAAATGTACAACAGGATGGCTGGTAAAGGCAAGGGCATTGTTATTAGTGCAACCGCCTCGCTGGCGACACGGACATGATCGGCTGTCTGCCAACAGGAGGATCAGAATTCGTTCTGATATTTCTTCAGTACTTCTTGTTTCCCCACCACCCAGTAGTGGAACCATTGACTTGGAGAAATTGTTCAGTGTCCATGACTGCGTCGTGCGTCAATAGATTTGCTATCGATTGCTATTGTTCCAAAACCTATTTTATTATTTTTAAACATCGATTCGCCAAATTTAGGCCTCCGTGAGAAGTTCATCATTATTGAGCCACTACCGTAGAATTGTTGGTCCCCAGACTGTACTCTGCATGCTGATCTACCGTATGTGGGGTCACAAGTGGCCACAAGTTATGAATTTATGAAGTTGAATTTATGATTTGAGTATGGATTTATGACTGTTAACTTATATTTATTACGGTTGAATATGAATTTATGACTGTTGAAAATGAATTTATGTCTGTTATTTATGCAGGGCTCCCTGTTTGGTAGAAAGACGAAATTAATTGTTCAGCCTTATGATCAATTCGCTTATTTATATAATTAAACCTTTTGCGAAATGAATTGAACCGTTTGCCAAAATAATTACCTAAATATTTTGCCAAACGAATTAAACCATCTATCTTTTCAATTAAACCTCAAACTAAAAAATGGATGTGGGGAGAAAAAGCACGACACAAACAGGTAGATAATTCATTTCGCAAGAGGTTTAATTTAAAAGGCAAATCCTATATCAAACGGAAATTTAGTAGCTTTTATTTATTTATTAAACGCAGTTTTATGTTTTGTTTGTTTATAAAGTCTCTTATCATTGTTTAAAAAGAAAAGCCAAGTCAATAGCGGTTCTTGAAGGAATTACCCACACACAATACGAGCTTGTGCTCATAGTGGGGAGCCTATTTTTTTACCATCTATAAGTATCCATCGAATAAACTGTTATTAAAATAAAGTGTCTCAAAAAAATAAGAACTATATTTTAAAAGATATTTATAACAGTCCTACCACTGAATAAGCTGATAAAACTGAGACAAGCCAGTAGAAGAAGAAGAGGAAGAATAGGGAGAAAGCTTACTGAAGACTCGAATTATACGGTTGACAATAATTGTATGCCTGAATAAAGAGAATAAACAATACGGCATTGGGTATCCGTCTGCCGGAAGTTTGGGCCGTTTTGGGCCTCAAATATCATATAACATATTCGTAGATATACAAGTAATTACAAAATTATAAAAATACAGATATACCTAACTGTTTTCTAGTTGAAACTAATTCTTCCTCTTCCTAAAACAAACATTAAATTCGCCCAAAAGGGATGCCCTATAGTGGCAGAACCGCAGAATATCTCCAGCCTCGACCAATCTGGAACATATAAGATTCGGGTTGCCTCATCTTGCGTCAGTATGGTCCACTTGAATGCCAAGTGCCGAAACTCCGAATGTATGGAAATCTCCAGAGAAATTGGAATACGTCCTCTTGCTCCTGTGGGTTGCACAATGAATATTTCTCAGGTCGATCAGAATCAAGGTTTTGCGTTCAATTTCACGGACTCAGCTCGTATCTTGAATGCCCAACGGGCGATGTGCAGAGGAAACAGGCACACTTCACCTCCTAATTGAAAATCCAGTATTCTCAGTGTCTTCTCGACTGCACCTTGCATATTCGAGATAAAAAACCGCAGTTATTGGCGGTGACCCGATCGAAAATGCGGTAATACAGGTAGTCTGGTCGAGTGCTTATCCTCTCGGTCACTTGGTGCGAAGGTGGACTGTCCAACCCCGTGGACCCAACCGAGGGTGATGAGCAGAGACGATACGTTTATGACGCTTATAATTCCATTTCATGAAGTTTGTTCTATGACTTTTATGACTCTTATTTTGGCTTTCTTATGACGTTCATTTTAGGAATTTGGCTATTTTATGACGTTTATAAATTATGATGATGCTTATTTTAATGTCATTTTATGCAACAACCATGTGCTGTTGAATGTGTTGTTCAGTCAAATTGGTTCTTTTGTCTGTTAAAAGACCCTTGAATTTGAAGTACGATCTTTCTACGTCGGCAGAATCGAAATAGGGAAAACATTTTCAATATTTCTTTGCGGGGGAAGAAAAAAATCAATAACCATGAATTAAGATTCATTTCATATCATAACAATATTTTAATTTAAAAAAAAGTTAAATAAAATGAAAATAAATAAGAAAACGGAAAAAAGAAGAGCTAAAAGGGCTATTTTATTACGTTTATTCCGAAAAGTGCTATTCCAAAATGTTCATCCCAAAAATGGCCATTTCATTATGAAAACCTATGACAATGACGTTTTTGACTTCTTCCCGTCTCTAGTGATAAGGTACCGGTTGACCTCAACCAAAACTAATGGACCAACATCTGAATCTCCTGAGAATGCTGAAGATCTCGTCTACGACATCTGTACTTTGTTCCGGGTGATATATGGAAATCATAAATATGGTGGTGGAGAAGGGTGGTTCAATATACGTTACAAAATATTGGTGTCCTCTACATTCCTCCCACTTATGTTTTCCACCGAAAGGATATTCGGAATGGGGGACATAAGGAATAGCTGCCTATAGGTTGTAGTTCACACTTCTGCTCATCTTCCTGAAGAGGTACCCAGGTAGTAAACGATATAATTCAATATTGCACAGCACATAACGTCCTGGCTCCCTTTTATCTATGAAAAACTTGGTCCAGTGTAATCCATGGATTACTTGCCCAGTCTGGGAATTTGGTTGCCAACTTTATAAGACAATCCCTTCCCTTAGTATTGTGCGAATTTTGGTGTTTGCCAATAAAGTAGCGACCCTTCCCCCCGTCCCGAAACTGGACCCCCCCCCCCCCCCACGTGAAACCTTTGGCTTCGATTGCTTGGGGACGGATGGATGCAGAGGATGCATACACAGAGATGTGTATTGAGCCTCTCCAAGAGCATTAGCTGGAGCCAAGGCGACCACATTGGGAAATCTTACATACACATGATTGCTAACAAGTTGTATTTGCCCTCCACACGTAGGTACCTCAGGTTCTAACCAAGAACCATTCTGTAGAAAGTCAGAAGAGAAACTGCGTCCCCTCCTATGCTGTTGGAATGTGTGGTTTACTCAGGTGATGGAAAATGTTCAGTAAAATTTAGGGTTTTGAACGGTATCAGGCCGAGGAGTTCCTACAGCTCAAACAGCTGATTCGGGAGCCGTTCCAAATTCGGGTGTCAGTGTTGAACGGTGGACGTGACCGGAAAAACCAATCGACCGATGAAAACCAATGCGGAGAAAAACACGCGGACCGTTGGCAGAAGGTCGGGAGCGTCTCGCCCCACTAAACAATGGGATCGAGGGAAACACGTTTTCCTCGCATTAGGGAGTCACTGTCGAAGCTAACTGCCTCAAGTTTTACGACAACCGAGCGAGACAGGAGTGCTAACTACGCCACGTTGCCCTGAAAGGGTTAATTTGAAGCGATCAGGTGGGGGAGAGCACACGGCGAATGGGAGGCCTTTGGCAGTGGCAAAACGCCAGGGCGATGTCCCATTAATGAATGCATTTGGCTAAGTGATCTCCCCGTTCGCCAGGAAGGGCACGTTAACACGCCCCCTCCCCACCGCCACCAGCAAGTGACAGCCTGACAATCCAGGATTAAAACGGTTCAGCCTTTTCAGGATGACCAAGCTTGGAATTAATTGTATATAAAAACTGACTGTTAGGGGAGAAAAAAAACTCCCGTCCACCAACTGTAGCGTAACTCCAGTTACATCAGGTTGGCAAAACGGTATGAAGCAGGTTCAAATTAAAATAAAGTGAATTAGGTCAATTCAGGGGGTCACAATTCGCCAATATCGGTAAAAATGACTAAAATCACCACCTAGTATATTATTACACAGTAGAAGTCGCTTATAGAGATTGATCGCGCATTCGATCACCATAAGCGACTCCTACTGTATCCTCGCGTAGTAGGCTTGCGTATTTTGTGCAAACGGTTTGTATTCTAGGCCCACTGTTTCTGTTTGTGATGCACAACACAATGCCTATATTACGAGAGGAGTGTTGGAATTTTCTACAAAATTTTAATGAGAAGAAATGGAATAGAAGTACCTATGTATCACTAGAATTGTAGAATTATGTACTATTATACAAAACTAGTCGTTCAGCATGACAGTATGAGCAACGAAAATCCACGAAAACTGTACTCTATCTCGCAGTAAAAATAGATATTGCTTTCTCAAGCCACTATACTGCACCATTTGACAGTTACCTAATATAAAGTAGTTGGGGCGGGGGGGGGTCGTATCATTTTGACTGTTTCTACCGATTTCTGACCCACAAAATCCCAAGCCCTAGTTTTGGTTTATTATAATGTGCCTTTGGAATCGAGTATGGCAAATTTTTCACCCCCCCCCCCCCCCCCTCAACCCCTCATCCACCCTTGAAAATTTAATGGTTTCATTTCGAGGTACTTAGAATCCGAGGATGGGATTTAAAAAAAACAAGTTATCACAATGGTTTATTATTTACCTGCACAGACCTCATCTGCATAGATCAGTTTTGTGCATTCGACCAAATTTTATTACAAAAATGATTACCTATTTTTATTGAAACCACCATGCTTAGTATACTTAGCGCCTTCGTGGAATAGATAGGAATCACCAAACTTTGGAAACAATCCCAATTCCTACTTCATTATAGGTAATCACACAAACAATGAGAATCGATGATTCTATGATTTGCGAGTTCGTGTAGGTTGGTGCCTACATCCCTCAACCAGTTTGTGGGGTAGTACCACAAACATGGCTATAATGGTAGGGAATGGTGACACGAGAAGGTAAAAGATTATTTCAATAACAGTTTAATTTTAAATAGCAAGATTATTTAAAGAGCAATGCAATTTTTGTTAAGGTTGAAAAAGGGCAAGGACAAATCAAGTAGGTAGATAGGTAGTAAATAGAAGGATATGTGGAGGAGATTATTCGAAAATTCGCTTTTGTGGTTATGCCGCATTACTGGGATTGATCTGTTTGTCGTATGTTGTTTACAATTCGCAAGATCCCTGACCCTCAGCGGCGCCGCCCCAAGGCTGCGGTTCCCGCGAAGAGGCGTACTAAGGAATGAGGTCGCCACGGTATCGATCAGACGGAGGGCGACCTCCGGTGATAGGTATATCGTGGAGATATGTCAGATTTATAGGTTGGAGGGAGCTGTGATTCCGAGAGGTGAATCGGGAGTCCCGGAACGCCGCTAGTGACTACCGAGAGACCGAACAATGAGCCCATTAATTGTGAGTATTGTGCTCTGACAAACACATCCAGGGCTCCAATACTTCTTGCGGGAACGCGTTGGATCAGGGTCAGTGTGGCACAAAGCCCTGGCTAACATCTAGACTTTTTGCAACCCCCGCCGTCCTCCACTAAATCAAGGAAGTCGTAATCATACATCAAATCACTGGAATCACTAAGGAATAACTCGTGTAGAAGGTGTCGTGGAAGCGGAGGTACCTAATGAAAATCGCTGAATTAGTATTCAATGCATGTACGAAAATCGTCACTTAATCGGTGTACAACGCCAACGGATCGAACACCGCTATCGGTTTGTATTGTGGTGATCTAATGGTTTATGTTGATATCTACTGAACCACATATTTGTCCACTTAATGCGTCGTAACTAATAGCTGACAGAGGAGTTATTGGTTTGAAACTACATGAATAGTTACCTATATTGGGAAAATTACGTGTCCTGTTGAATGCATGTATTATTGTTTTTAATCTTCCTGTGATTTGCTTGATTGACTTTTGTTCATCATTCGTCAGCTGGGTATGTTTACAATATATACCAAAATCACTCAATGTCAATATCGTTGTTTCGTCTCCCACAGGCAGTTTATTCGTAGTACATACGTGTCTAAGGATTAACAGCTGTCCTCTTATTGATTTGTCTCAGGATGTACCTGTACATTTCGCACTCAGATACAAGTCTATCAGTCATTTCTCGAGTTATTCATCAATTATCAATTCGAAATCAACTATTGAGTTTATTATTTTCAATAATGAAAATTTGAAATCGAGCGTGAAAATCAATTTCCCAATCCCTTCCCCCCTCCCTCTTCCTCAAAATTTTATGGTTTGCGTTTCAAGGTGCGTAAAATCCGAAAATGGAAAACAAAAACTTCTGCCCTCCCACCGTGATCTAGTGAAGCGTTTCAGTATGTTTATTTATCTATGAAGAGAATTGGACGTTTATTTAATGTTATTAATAATAATATAACACTTTGTAATTTCGTATGTAATAATGTGGCGTAAAATTAATATATATAAAATAAGCCAACAAAAAGACAGTATTTATACCCTACTTATTGAGAAATGTTCCATATATTAGGACATGCAAACACAACTGATGAGAATCACGCCATTGCAGTGCGTTTTGGTTCGTCATTTTCAACAACGTCAGGAATCAAGCATGAAAACAAAAACGCTGCAAAGTCCTTGTCACATGGGTTTATTATTCTATTGGACATACCTACAGAAAGGTTGGCTGTTCATTAATTGTTTCTTTCATGCGTAATAATCGAAATAGCTATTTCTGATGGTTTCCATTAATTTTGGCCCCCAAAACACAAATTAGGTACCTACGCTCTTTTTTTTTCTTTTTTTTTTTAAACTATCTTTGATCATTGTTAGTGCCATTTAATCGTCCTGAACCACGTCTTGACACTTTTTCCAGTGTTATACAAACTGATGGTGATTTCAGACGATTTCCCAGGTTTTTCACTCATAAAAAATCAATTCTGGGAGCTGAACATTTGGTAGAACTCAATTTTCCACTCTTTGGTCAAAATCGACTTCATATTCGGTCTTCTCGTCCCCAAAAACATAGAAAACGATATCTCAGAAGCTCATGTTACCAATATGTTGCTAAAACGTAAAAAGTACCTATTTTTACACACATTTTCACTCATAACACCCCTGGGTATATTCCGATCGGGCTGAAAAGTTTCGGGACACAACTAGGGCCCAAATGGAGCATGTGTGCGAAAGAACGATTTTTTTAGACCGAAAATGAAGCCTGTACACGTGATACGGCGGACGGCGTACGGCGGACGGACATTGCATTTTTGGAATCTATGCACCTTGAAACGTAAAAGAAAAAAGTTTGAGGGGGTGTTATAAAATTTTTTTGCTGAGCGAATACATAGGTGTATTATTCACAGAATAATAAACCAAAACGTTTAACCGCCCCTCAAATTTTGATTGCTGACTTGATTTGCTTTGTTTTTTGGTTTTGTTGTGTTTTTTTTTATTGTTTCGAAGGGGTGGGGGGTTCTAAGCAGAATCCGAAAATTGAATAACAATATTTCTGTCCGACACTGTCCTTGAGCCAAAATCAATGACATTTGGTTTGTAGGTCCCATTCCAGGACTAGTTGGTCCTCGAAGCTCGACGTACATTCAGCAGTTATCTCTAACTGGTGAAAAATCGGGATTGAACTTTTCAAAACGCCTTAGCTCGAAAACTTCTAATATAAGGGTATGGTTTTTATGAAATGTTTAAACTCCAGCCCGAATGTCTTTATCATTGCTAGGAACAGCTAACGCATGACTCCATGAAATCGAGTTTGTTTTTCCGCGATACTATATTTCATTTGAAGAAGGTTTTTGGATTTTTTTGATTTTTACCTATTTTTTTGACATCAAAATTACAAAAATCGGTGGCCGAAATGGCGCGTTACAGAAGGTTTGGGCGGTGGAAAGATACGTACACTGCAATTGCCAAACGTTAGCGAGTATTTTTATACTTCGACTCTCCAGGCATTTACCTACTCATTTCCCCATCAATAAATCAATTTCGAGCTTTCCTTGTGGAAGCACGAGGATATGCTTTTCAAATAGACAAATACACACAAAAAAGGCCGGGATGTTTTCGTCGGGTATTCTGATATTGAAATAATAATAAGGGCTGACGTTTTATGTCATCGTGCAATTCCAAGTCTGGCGACAGCCAATATGAATCACTTTCAAGTGTAATGAATGCATATGAGCGGGACACCATGTCGTTGGTAGTCGAATAGGCAAGTGAGTTTTGTGATCGTATTGCTGATTATTTTTCATTGAATCAAGTATGAACAATGAATTCAATTATCTACTCCGTATTATTGGGTGTCTGTACATCGAATAATGATATAGGTATTATGTTGAATAAACTATAAACATAATATGGATCAACATTGCGTATAAACAATTCCCAACTAATGTCACGTGCTAACGTAAACAGCAGTCTTCTCATAATTTCACTTCGTCATAACGCATTATTATGATGTATCTACCACTGTCTACGAGTAAAGCAAACGCACTTTTTGGATCTTGAAATCCTCCAAGAAATTCCTGTGGGCAACACCTCCCAGCTGTCTGCACAGTGAGGCTTTGGCCCACCAACGCAGTCAGCTGCACAGTATAATTATTATTAATTGAAGGCGGCAATGTATAGAATAGAAAAAAAGAGAGAATTCCGATATTTTGGATCTCGTTTAAATTGTTGGCAACATTTTTCCGTGAAATTTGACCTCGTCAGCTTTGAACTGCAACATGATTAGAACGTCAGCCGATATTAGGTATCATCAGTGATGAAAAAATAACGATTTTCTGGCAGTTTCACTTGTTTACCCTCCAGTTCGAAATTTGAAAATTTTCTAGCTTTGAGTTTCCGCAACGCAACGACGTTAGCTGCCCCATATTACCATCTCGAGTCCTTTAGGTAAAAATTTCGATAATTGTTATCACTCGGGTTAGTGAGAAATACCCATGTATTTTTTATTTTGAATGTAGACACTGAGGTGAGATGATAATAATAATATCTCTCATTTGGACGAGACATTTTTAATTAAATGTGGATGTTTTGATGACGGAATTGCCACCTTCCTGTGGATACAGCTTGTTTTGTATAGTCCACGTCCTTGAGGCTAGCTGTATAACATCTGTAAAGCCCGAGAAGTCGCGGTGTCATAACAGTGTCTGTTTGGGCATGGAGCAAGAAGTAGCGGCGATGAAGCCACAGCCGCTTCTCACAAATCTTGGAAACTATACAAATACATTCCATTCCGGTGAACCGATTCGATTTTTCTCATCAACAAACAACACAAAACGCAAATGTGGGGAAAAAATCAGCATTAACCCCAAAAGTATTCCACATTGTATGCGCAATTTTGTATAATTTGACCTCGTCAGCTTCCAAATGGCACCACCACAATCCCAATTTCGAATTTAAACACAAAAAATGTAATGCAAAAAGTTTCCATGAGCTTCCAATTGTGATTGACCAATAAAGCGTAGTATTGAAACAAATTGGTTAAGTGGAAAGAGAGAGAGAGAAAAAAAATTATTGCCAGAGCCAAGTTGAAACTTCATAAGGAGGTATAAGTGTTATATTGTCAAGAAAGAACAAAAGTGTGAGAAAGACAAATTATTGTCGGGGGGACTTTACGTTGGTTTTACAGGCGGCATATTTCCCGGATTAGACTTTACATACTTCTTTTCCACCAACATCTGGACGTTTTCAAGCTTCAGGGCAACTGTTGGTAAGAATACATTTTTTACTGTTGTTCACCTTTCTTTAGCGAAACTCCAGCTCTTTCTCGCCCATCAAGTTGAACTTTTTTTTTCTCCCTCAGCCCAATTAGAGAGAAATATTAAGGTAAAGGGAGGAGCAGCCTTTTGGTGCCTTTGTGCAGGGATTGCTCTCACTTATCAGATCCGTTCCTGGGCAGGGGTTTTCAAAAGGCGGAACGAACTCAGATAAAAAGGCTCCATTTGACTCTAACATCATGTTCTACCCCGTAATTAAGATTAAATAAGGATGAAGTTGTGTTTTGTATATTTCTTGATACCGGGAAACGATTGAACTTTTAGACTGAAGCTTTATCCGATCTTGTAAAAACGAAAAGAGCAAGCTTGTACGGTACTGTATCTAGAAAACAATCTTGGATAAAGACGTAAGCCTTGGATAAGTTACTTACTACGCAGGTACCTAAGTAAGTAATGTGCGAACGGGCAACCTTCATAATATATATTATTTTTTCATCGCTCTACACATTGTACATCCAACGTACATACTACCTATACAATTTATGATCCTAGTTAACGATACAATATTTATGTCTACCTAACGTTCGATATGAACGAGTATTTTTAGTTCAGTGTGTAGCTTGGATCTAAAGCTGACGTTGTATGCGAGACAAAAAGATCATCTTGGAATTCTGAATTTTTAGGCATGGTCAAATTCTTGGGATTCACGAGGTCTCTATCGTCCAGCTGGCGTGTATGGCAGTTAATTCCAGTTATTTATACTCAGAACTATTTATATTCAACAATTACAAGTTAAATGAGGGACTATCATTCAAAATATTACTACTTAGCACTCATGTAAATAACTAATTTTATTACCACAGCCACATCATCCATAGAACTATAATTGCCAAGGAGAAATTTATAACTTCCTATTTTACAGTACGTGCGTGACTGCAATCTGTAGAGCTGCCCGAGACAGACTTCGTCCGTATCTTTAAAAGATTGTCGAACTATTGACTCGCAATCGTTTCATCTAACCTTCATCGCAGAGGAACTGTTGGATGGTGGAAGAGTGAGAGGGTGGATGGATACTATATTTATGCCACAAGTGTTCTAAGTTGAATTAATAACCGTCTATTTTCTACAAAAGTATTTTACCCTACGCCAACTTAAGATCGTTTGCGATTCCGCCACTATCTGCGATCTCGCCCAATAAAGCGAGGAAATTTTGGACCAGTGGGTCTCGTCTGATGTAAAAGCCTGGCTTACGTCTTCGAGTTGAGGACAGTCAAATAGGTGATCCAAAGTCATGGATTTTTTTAATTAAGCGTAACGGTCTCATCGATATACTTACAAGAGTTGGGCATTTCTTGTACTCATTTAGAATTTAAAATCTACCTGTTGCTTTGTTAGGTGAGAAGAGCACTCGTGAATTCATTCGTGCAATATTCTATCGAAGTACACGTATATTAAGGGAAAGCAATACGGAAATCAATAAATGATATTTGTCAAAATGATTGTGGCCGTAAATCCGATGCCCCGAATACATTATTCCAAGGGTCCTCGGACCGAGGGAAGGATAAAGACAAATTTATGATCATACTGGGAACGGTTCAACGGGAGCGAAATTATAGAGAAATTGCCCAGTCCTAATAGATGACCGCGTTATTTCACATTATCTGGCGCCACGGTGATTTAGGAGTGCCTCAATAATGCATCGCTAAGGTTTGTATCGAGTCGAAATGACCGTCATCATTTCTCTGGGTGCCATCCCACGATGTGACTCTTCCGTCCGGTCGACAAGACAGCACATGGGTGGTAGTGATGAAGAAGGGTCATCCGTGCACCAGTGGCGATGGTCCGTCTTTGGGACTATTAGATGGCCTCAGGGGTGGCCTGACACTTGAAAGGCTGCTGTAACAAAGACTGGTGATCATCATTCCTTTAGGTGTGCACGCGCAGTGAGCCGAGTTATCATCAAGTCCCAACCCTCGGTTAAAAGCCTGAAATTTGAAATAAAAATAAGTGGAAGCCTATTTTTGAGCAATTCCAGGCCTGATGGACGCTGTGTAGAGGCACCTACTCATCGCTGTAACTCAGATTAGTTTCCCCACGTATAGTTTGAGGCTTTCTCCACAAATGCACTAAAACATGATCGACAACAGCCAGTGTAATCGGGTAAAGTGTGATATTGGAGACTAAGTTCTCCGAACTTTCTGAAGACTCATAGACATGGAACCAAATTTATTCAGAAAAGTCTGAAACGGTGAACGCAAGTGGAAAACTTAATTTATTTTTTTAAATTAATTTATTATATTTTGTTTGTTCAAATTTCTGGAGGTTACGGTTCTCAGGTCTGCACATGTAAAAGCGCAAGCCGAGGTTACTGGTTGACTGATACAATTCCCAATAAGAATTTCAGCTAATCATACGCGCATTATTTCGTGCAGCCACTGGCGTGGTTAGGGTTGCACGTCCACGTAAGCAAAACACGAAAGTTAGAGTCCGATTTTGATGAAATTCAAACATATGGCAACTAATGTAGTTTAATATGGTCCGTTTGAAATAAGGGGGTGGGGTTTTACAAGACGCGATGTCGAGGGTTAAGCTTATGGGGGAAAGGTCCCCCCGGAGATTCACATGAATACTATAGAGTATTCATGTGAGTAGTCTCGTCGCTTCTAGTTATAAATACACCATGTTTTCCGCTCACTGTCGAATCAGACCCAACACGAAACCATCTGTTGCGTCAAAAGGATAAAACCTAAATCAAACGGTAGAGCTACCAGTGAATATCAAAATATGTCGAACTTCGAGAATACGAACACGTAGACGTAACAAACACAAAAATAAAATCCCATGATTGAAGGCGATTGCTCGTTTGATATAGCAACTTTTGGTATCAACCTCTCACTTGATATTTCTCGTCAATCTATCTCTTTGTGCCCTGTATCATCTTTGTGTCCTCTTTGTATCTACCGTAAGGGTTCTGGAAATCGAGATGGCGATTTTATGCGTTCGCGAACAGTGTAGGGAATGACACCAGCTCCCTTATTTCAAACGGGAACCCCAATTTTCTCCGCAGATCCCGATTTTCCCAGAACTGTTACATTATTTATCGCACGTGGCCTCAGGATGTGCAAGGCAATCATAGGATCGTTTTTTTTGCAACGAAATATTCAATCATTGTTAGCCACGATTGGGTCATCAAAAAATGCTAGCTGTAACGCCAAACAAGGTCCAGTAAAATCAACATGAGAACGGCAGTATTTAAATTAATGTAGTCACGAAGACTAAATATGGACTATGGAGTGCTCACATCAGGAGGCTTATGTAAATAAAGGCTGTATGCGGATCGAGATGTGGAGCTCATCCTATAGCAGCAGTTGTGTAGGTAGAGTTAACTATTCGTATAGTCTGTTAGATGACTATATCTCTGTTCTATAATACGCCTCTGTTATGTACAGGAACGCTTGTGAGTCTACGTTAGCGTTTTCAGACAAGCTTCAAAATAGGTGGTCATCGTTGCGGATTGCTGCCGTCAACGCCGCTAAATAGACTTCATGCAGTAGCGAACAGCTCACCTCTTGATGATCGGAGAGCTATATTTGCTGGCCCGCAGTTGCTCTCCAAAACATCAGGAGATCAATAATTTGCACAAACCTAGTCCAGTGTCTACGGAGGTGATGACTACAAGAAAGTCACCGCTACCGGGAGTGCTACCCCCACTTCTACCCACGAAATCCGCCTTCTGCCGTCATATTAAGTCCGATCACACATTTCGTGTCCTCAAGTGAAGCCAGTCAAACGTTGTGGATTTATAATATAACGATGTTAAATCAAAAGCATTTCAACTCAACTCATATGCAAACTTTTTCACTGCTAAGATAGTGCGATAGTGAAAGCTTTGGTCTTGCACTGTGAACCTCAACTACTTCATTCATACTTAATCATACGCAAAGCTTAGTCATTTTTTACTCACATTGCACGTTGCTGAAGCTCAAACATCTAGGACCAACCTCGAAGATAACAAAGTTTTGTTGCGCATGTTCCGCGGCTCTTTACACATAAATTGAGAGAAGCTTAGGGAAGAACCAGGGCTTACCGGATAAATCAAATGGAAGATCTTGTTGCTAGACGAGAGACCACATATGGTAGGAGTATAGGTTTCACTCTCCCGTATAGAGACATCTATGCAAAATTTATGAAGAGAAAGACCGTATACAAAAATAGTTTACTGCCAATATAGATCCATCGTAGGTCGACCGCAAGTTTCCTTCTCATGAACCGATGTCCTAAAATGGTGCAGAATTCATCAAGCAACCAAAAATCATCTATTTTTGATTAATCCTAACGAACTACCAAAAACATAACTGTATTATCTCACGTTATGCTCACTTCTTGGTAAATTAAATTAATGAGGTGGACAGCGGTCGATTGCAACTTTTGTAGGTGGATCATTGAACTCATCGGTAGGATTTAAAATTAGGTAGTTATCTACTTCATAATTATGTGATAATGGTGTTGAAGAATTTGAGAAATTCTAATACGACGTAACGTTATGTTATCCCTACACTGTTGCTGTCGCGCTGTATATTGCACCTTTCCACCACTCTCAACCGTTTGAGCACATAATTCAAGGAAGCGGAGTTCGATATTATTCCGATTAACTCAATTTATGCTCAACTGCCGTTATTATGTCGACATTACTCCTAGTGTCGCACGTGCTCGTAATGCGAGACTTGGAGAGATAAGTTGGGCAGCGGAACAAAGCGCTTTATTTTCTACGCGGCGGGGCCTTGCGGTTCAACTACGGCAATGAACCGATTGGGAATCGTGGTCAATTAATATCAGTTCAGGCAGGGTTGGAAAATAAGGGGCATAATCAATTTTGTTACCTCCGAGACTGGAGAGAACAGGAGATTTGGTACTCAATACCAACCAAATTTAAAATTATGACAATAACTAGAGGAATTTGTCACTATTTTATCATGATTATCACGTTAATCGCCTGCCAAGTTTGGGTAATGAGATCATGCCTAACTCGAAAAAGTATTTTGATAATTTATTACTTGATAATCGCACTTAGGTACTTTGTTTTCAGAAAAGTGAGCATCATCCCTGCCGGCGCGGACTTGGCAATAATTGGGATCTAGGTGGATACAATTATTTTATGAGCTATATTTATGGGAAATTTTGCGGTGATCCCGAGTTTTTCACCCAATGTTTCTAAAACTAAAATCGCCCATTACTGTTTTTTTTAATCAAAAACACCAAAAAACAGGTTTTTTAACATCATGTTTGACTACAGGAACCGCTCAAAGCATTTTTGGTCAACAGAAAAGTTGTAAGAGGCTTACCGAATTTTAAAGATTCGAAAAACGGGAACTACTTACAGTGTTTAATCAAATTACAGGTCAACATTTATTTTCAGTTGGACTGATCCAAAAAAAAATTGATCAGCACTCTCGGCGAACGAAATATTTCATCACATCAATTCATGGAGATTTAAGATTCAATAGATTTTTTCTTGCTTGATTCCAAAGGGCTGATTATTGAAAATAATAAACCAAAATGTATGCGTCGAAGGAAAGTGGACGTAAAATTGAACAAAAACGGTTTGCTTCCTGGAGCGTAGTGAAGCTTTGGATTCGTGATTGAGTGAAAAAAGAAAGAAAGAAAGAAAGAAAAAAGTCCTCCAAAATGAAACTTTCCACTACCATTTTGCGGTTCAGACATCAAGAAACAATCCTGGTTCCCTGTATGTGTGTCTGTCTGTCTGTGGGCAATTCCTTGTAATGCCCATAACTACCCGAAATAATGGTCGAAATGGGCTGAAATTGGGAGGGTAGGTGCAGGTTGGGTCACAGATGGTCCCATAAAAATCATTGAAAAAGTACCTACCGTATATTTCGTCTGCACATGCGCAAACTTGAAATAAGTGAGACGACCGTAACTACCTTAAATGTCGTTGAAATGAGTTCAAACTTGGAGGGTCGATCAGGAATAACATTTTGATAGTTCCAAATGAATTTCATTGGAATCCTACTGTAACTTTCGTCTGCTCATGCGCGAACATGCAAAGTTGACCATTTCCTTGTAACGCTTTTAATAACGTTAAAAATAGGCTTAGAGAGCTGAAATTTTGAGGGTACATGCGGGTTGGACCGCAGATGGCCTCGTATCAAAATCATGCGTGGATAGTTCCTGTAGATAGATAGCACCTGTCCACTGCATGAACCTACCTACCTAATTCTTTACGCTCATGTGTTTCAAGCGAGCCTACCCGAATTGGCAGATTTTTTTTCTGATTATAGATAAAATGGGTTGGAAAATTTAACAGTCCATTGCTGAAAATAATAAACCAACAGATCTGCTTTGCAGGAGTAGGTAGGTATGAATATTGAGACATAAATACCAAATTTTGCGCTGGGGGTTACCCTCAGTGGTGATGCGTGTATCAAATGAGGACCTATGTCTGCACTGATTGTGGTCAATTTTTGGGCGCTTCGTTATCCTACCCACGTCCAAATCATAATTGTTATTGCTTCAATATTACGCAATTTCTCACTCTGTGTACCTTCGTATTTTAACAAGGAACGAGGAGAATATCTGTATAATTGTATGTCACTAAATTGTAATTTGGTTAACTTGTAGCTCATGTCATCTCGAATTGAAATTTGTTCTCGGACCTTTACTTTAGAATTACCATACCTTCCGGAGGAATCCGGAAGGCCGTAGCCGGTTTAGTAGGTACTGTTGTAGGCAAGCGCTTTCGGTGTAACGACATCATCATCAGGCCGTCGAGAGAATACTAGAGCCGCTTCCTCACTATATCCATTCCAGTCTATCCATCTGAAGAAGGTGAAAGGTTTTTTGGCGTTAGAGAAACAAACGAAGAAGAGTGAAAGGTTGTTTGTGTTGGGGTTGTTTGTCATGTTTTATGGGGTGGTCTTTTAAGACTAATCGTGTTTCAACTGGTATCTTAACTAAAGACAACTAGAACACTCCTAATAGAGGTTCGGTATTATTAGGTGGGTATTATTAAGGTTGATACGTATAACATCTATCGTACTTATATTTTGGATATTTATTGAATTGAAATATGGTGTAGATCTGAGGATAATACCTACTAACTTATTTATATATGATAAACTGTAACCTATTATGTACGTATTGTGGTATGGAAAGAATAATAATACTGAATTATGAGTTAAGATAAAATCAGTTAGTAGGTCGTTTTGTTTGTTGTGTGGTGGTGTCGTTTACGTTTTCGTGGTTGGTATGTGTATGTAGTCTTTGGCTGTTGGGTTGTCAGTATGTCAATATATTGGTGTCGTGCAAATTCACTACCTACGTATTCTCTCGACGGCCTGATGATGATGTCCTTACATCGAAAACGCTCGCCACCGGTACTCGACCAGCTAGTGACGATTGATTCTTCTGGAATTACGGTAATTCTACTTCTAATACTAGCGGAAATAACCCTTTAGATTTAATACCACGCCTTTACTTTGGTTACGACTCCAGCATCGGAACGTTTCCTGCCGTACAGGGGCTTGCCCGAGTGAAATTACCAGCACATCGCCTGAGGGAGAGAGCGAGGCGATGAACTCAACCCGCCTTCCCCCAAGCCTTGAAATGTTAATCACAGGTCACCAGCTCAGTCCTTGCGGAATTTCCGTGGAAACTGCGGAGAGGAAAAAAAAATGTGCGGACTGGGGATTTTATGAACGCGCCGGTTACTGTTTATTTTACTCAGCCAGCCACTGGGAAATACTTTCGGGACTCGCAGGTGCGTAAATACGGGCCGGAAAACTCGGAAACCCGTGGGTACTTGAGAAGGAATATTAGGATGTTTCCATGTTGTTCCACGACCAACACCAATTCGTGCACGGACCAGTCTCTCGGCTGAGTGTGCGCATACTATTCTGTTTCACCGTTTTTCGTCGACTGCTTGAAGATTTAGTGAATTCCATTCATAAAAATATAGTTTCAATTTAAGCCTCTGCAGTACCCAATGAGATGCGACCAATCGTATTAGATACCTGGTGTCTGATGATGTTTACTAGACAATATTAAACAGGTGGTTGGTGTACTGAGATTAACATTCTGAGAGGCGGTGTCACGTCTCATGTGGTGGCGGGGGTGGTTATGGTAGAAGGGAAAATGACATTCCATCACCTACTATTGTTCAAAGACCACGTGATAATGGAACGTTCCATTTCCCGCCGATCGAAATATTTACCACCTACTCTCTCGGGGTCAGTTCACTGGATTACATGGCTGTAGAAAAAGGAGAAAAGCCGTACTTTGTGAACCTTTCACCATAGATACAGTTGTACCTACATCTGTATGATCCCTCTAGCACCAAACTATGCCATATTATACTTATACCACTATCTAGTCATGTGACGAATGCCCTTCTCCTTGCGCAAGACACCTCGGTTTCCGTAATATCATGTTCGAGTGATATCTTGTTTCTAATCCTAGTCACAAGGGGGCGTCCATTGCCTGTAATGACAATGACATTATGTCTGCATTATTTGACCACAATTCATGCGCTTTTTTTTCTGACTGTGAGGCCATTAGACTGGAAAAAGGATGCAACACCGAGGTATACATTACAATTTGATGAAACGGTAAGGAAGTGCCCAAATTGTCTGTAACCAGTACATAGGTCCGCTTTTGATACACAAATCACCATTCAGGGTAACCCTGAGCGCAAAATTTGGCGTTTATTGTCTCAATATTCATGGGTCTCCTGCACAACAGTTTTGTAGGTTTATTATTTTCAATAGTGAACCTTTGGAATCAAGAATGAAAAATTTAGTAATTCCAGTGCGAATGTAATTTCAGACATATTATTATATATACTTCAATAATCAAGGGTGGTATCAATCGAAAAAAAAGAAAAACGCTGCAAATTATTACACAACGGTTTATTATTTATCTGCCTCTCCTGCGTAGATCACTGTTTTCTGTGGTTAATGCCTACCCTCGAGCTCCCCCAGGAAAGCCCTAAATCGAGTACTGGAGCCGGCCCAGGAATTAAGGTTTCATGAAACATAGAAAATGATACCCATCAAGCTCATGTTCACTAACTGCTAAAAAAACCTATTTTTACACCCATTTTTCACCCATAACACTCCTGAATATATTCTGATCAGACTGCTGAGCTTCTGCGCACAACTAGGCCCCAAATGGAGTATGTGTGCGAAAGAACGACGATTTTAGACCAAAATGTATAACAAATTTAACAATTTATTCAATTCTTCGCTCGTTGGTCAAAATCGACTTCATATTCGACTCCTCGCCCCAAGAAACACAGAAAAGATATCTCACAAGCACATGTTACTGAAATACCAAAAATCTCTATTTATACACCCATTTTTCACTCATAACACCCCTGGGTATATTCCGGTCGGGCTGCAAAGATTCGGTACACAAGTAGGCTCAAATGGAGCCTGTGTGTACAAAAACAATTATTTAGACCAAAAGATGGTATATAATATGGATGCTACGGCGTACGGCTGACGGCGGACGGACATTTCCATTGTTTGAGGGGGACTTCAAATCATTTTTTGCTAATCGGATGCATAGGTGTATTATTCACAGAATAATAAAGTAAAATATTTACCTGCATAGATGCGCCTTCTGCGTAGATCACTCACTGTTTTCTGTGGTCAATACCTACCCTCGATCTCCTCCCAGGAAAGCCCTAAATCGAGTATTGGAGCCAGCCCGGGAATTCCATTTCATAAAAATGCGCGGGAATTATTTGAAGTTATTCATGAAGCATATTATAAGGTAAATAATAAACCGTTGTGTAATAATTTACGGTTGTCTAATAACTTACCGTCGTGTAATAATTTACCGCTGTGCATTAATTTACCCAATAATACTTCAACGTTCGTTCACATTGCAAAAGTGGTACCTATCAACAAAATCCAAAAGATCCATCATTTTTCAAATGAAATAATATCACACAACAACCAACTCGACTTGATACAGCCATCCGTGATTATAATTAGGTGATTCCTCGCAATGATATATGGGCCGGATCATGTTGACAAAGCTTTTCGGTGCAAACGAACGGCTGGTCGTACAATGCTCCGGGTGGTCTCAAACAATCCTTTAGTTCAAGATCAATTTAAAAAAAAATACCCTTCTATTGAATGTTTTCGAGATGCGGCGTTCTGAAAACCCCTGCGACCCCTATTTTTCACCCTTTAGAGATGACTGACACTAACGCCGAGCTTCGAGGACCTAATAGACCCCAAACGCGACCTACAAGCCACATTTAATAAATTTTGGTTCATGGCAACTAAGGAAAGTGCGAAGTACGGCGTACGGCGGACGGACAGAAATTGTTTTATTGCATTTTCGGATTCTACATACCTTGAAACAGAAACCATAAAGTTTTGAGGAGGGCTGAATTTTTTTTCTTGCTCGATTCCATACGTTCATCATTGAAAATAATAAACCTAAAAGAGAACTCATCATCATCATTCCTACCCTAGATCATTTTTTGGAAAATTAGTTCAACCAACTATAATAATACTGGTAGTGCGCTCACTCAATCACGGAGCTCATCTTGGGAAAAAACCCACTGCGTACCTACCTACTTAGTATTTTAGAATAAACGTAGGTACCTACACAGTACCATCACTAGCTGGTTAAAATCAATTAGATAGGTACTGAACTGAATGCGTAGGTACTTATAAGACAGAGGATTAATTAATGTAAGACAGGCCAAAAACATAACACATTATCATGCACATAATTATTTGCAACAACCCTTCTTAACATTTATGGGTGGTATTCTATCAATTTGAATCCCTGTGCTAAGAAAACAAGTTGGAAAACTCAGGGATCACTTCAGCGAAGATGATGTGAAAACAGTTTAGGGCCTTGCTGAAGACGGAAGCGCCACCTTTTGACGGAATAATGTTCAAGAGCCGGCGCTCCTGTTTCTCAAGGATCAGAACCTTCCTACGATGAGACGTTGGTATAATGGGACAGACGATAGCCCTTCCCAGAGAGCCCTCCAACCACCGAGTAGGGATAGGATGGTTTACTTCTCTTCTTAATGGGTTGTATTAACAGGGGATTCCAAGGGCGCTTCGGACTCTGTGTAAATCCCACCGTCAAATGTTGGGGACTGCGCAAACCATTCTCCGAGGTCATTCGTTACGATTGTAGTAACCCCATCCAACTATAATATAATCGATTAATCGTACTTGTATTTTGAACTACTTAAATTCAAATAAGAATCATAGAAAAATGCAAATTGGAACAATTCAAAAAACTTCATTACATTGTAGATCTTCCAATGTACTTATTCAGTTATGTAGAATTTTAGATATTACTTGTAATATTAATGACAATTTCGGTGACAGGTAAGTTGATGGACCCGTTCGCCTCTGAACTGCAGCAAAAACTGAAATCGAGTATGATTTGACCAACTGCTATGAAGGAGGCATTGCGCGAGGTAGGAATAACCTTACGGTTTTTGCTGGTATCTTCTCTGAAAGTATTTTTACGGCAATACAATAGCAGCTTTGTGATGAATCTGGGACATGGAATAGAAAAAATACTAACATTATTTACATAATTAATAACAATAAATGAATTGATGCGACGCAGAGAACAAGGGTTGACACAGACTAACAATCAGAAACATAGATGCTAATGAGATAGCTTAAGCCATAAATCTTCTAGCAATGGACACGGTTTCCGGTGGTAAAATGCATATTGGTGTGACTGTAATTGCCAACGTTGGGGAGCCGTATATTTTGGTGGCATTTTTGTCGTGTCAGTGTGTGCTTGCGTGGGTAGGTCACCGCAACAAACCACCCTACTAAACCGGAGACTCACGCTAATTATAAACCGTTGTCCAATAATTTGCAAATTTTGTCTTCTTCAGGTCAAAATATTTACCTGTAGAGATGCCCCTTCTGCGTAGATCACTGTTTTCGTCCGTCAGTAGGACCTACCCCTGAGCTCCCCCCAGGAAAGCCCTAAATCGAGGAATGATACTGATGGTAATTACAGTTTCATAAAAATGCGCGGGATTCAATAATTCAATCATTAATTATTTGTTATTATCCATTAAGCATAAGGTAAATACTAAACCGTTGTGTAAGAAATAAAAACCGTTTTATAATAATTTACCTGTATAGATGCCCCTTCTGTGTAGATCACTGTTTTCTGTGGTCATTACCTGAACTCCCCCTCCAACCACCAGGAAAGCCCTAAATCGAGTACCGGAGCAAGCACAGAAATTACAGCTTCATAAGAATGAGCGGGATTCAATAATTCTATCATTAATAATTATACAAGAAGCATAACGTTTCTTCAAGTTGCAAAAGTACCTATCAACAAAATCCAAAAGGGCCATCAGTCTTCAAATGAAATAATATCACAGATCAGCCAACTCGACTTCATACAGCCATCCGTGATTATAATCCGGTGTTCCCTAGCAATGATATCTGGGCCGGTTTTACACCGTTTTATTCACGATCATGATGAGAAGCTTGTTGGTGCTCCGGGTGGTCTCAAAAAATTATTTAGTTCAAGATGAATTTAAGAACGTAAAAAAACCATACCCTTCTATTGAAGATTTTCGAAGTACGGCGTTCTGAAAATGTCAACCCCTATTTTTCACCCCTTAGAGATGACTGACAATGACGCCGAGCTTTGAGGACCAGCTAGACCCCGAACGGGACCTACAAACCAAATTTTATTAATTTTGGTTCGTGGTAACTAAGAAAAGTGCGAAGTACGGCACAAGGTGGACGGACAGAAATAGTTTTATAGCATTTTCGGATTCTACGTATCTTGAAACTTAAACCATCAAATTTTGATGGTGGGGGTTACTTTTTTTCATGCTCGATTCCAGGGGCTTATTATTGCAAGTAATAAACCAAAATCTTGCCGAAAATGCAAGCATGTGTGTCCTCGAATACTGGCACTTGAACAACTGACAGACACGACAGAAAATCTAGAAAATTGAGCTTTCAAACCAGCTAAGTGGAAAATTGATCTCCTAAATTAGCTGAGTGGTCAAAACACTGTACGCATATTAACTTCAATATTATCTCGCCAAGCAGAAACGTTTGACAATAAAAAGTGTACAAAAAAGCGTAGAAGTTGCTCCTTGATGATTCGTACCACTTCAATAACTGAAGGTCTCCCTACCTACGTGATGAAATAATGAACGTTTCATTCATGCAGCATGGCCGCATGAGCAAATTTTCGCTCTCATGCTGGTTCGTACTTGGATGCGCCATACAACTAATCATGAGCGCAAAATAAAAATAATTGTTGAGGTGGATTTTCGGCCATATCAATAGCTCGCGGTTTCCCTACTTATGTAAAAGCCGTTCGGTAACTCAGTTACCAAGTGTATCCGAAAAAGGGCCATTCGAAACGTTGAAAAGACGAGGCCTCTGTTATGCGCCAGCCGCAACCTCCTCAATCGCGCGTTCCAATCGATGCTTTTCAAACGGAGGCTGCTCCAGCACTTCTCCGTTTCAGCGGAAGAGTTTTCTATGTTGTGAGCAGATTTGCCAGAGAGGATTAGGGTCTGGGGTTTCCTTGGGACCGCAGCCAAGCATGTTATAAACCCTTCAAGGCATTAGAGGGTTTTCACCTAAGCTCCGGTGAAGCCAGCCACCAGACTCGCGGCGATGCCATCGATATCTCCTGCTGCTGTCAGTACGAATGAACGAGGGCACCGAGATGGTTGGAGCTGATTGTTGGTAAAATATTCCCTACCGCTCTCTTGGTGATTTATTTAGGCATTAAGTACTTACACCTGTCTGCTTTGAATAAATGATGAAAACAAAATGGATCAACATAGGTAATTATTTCGTCGAGTTCATTGTAACTTGGGTAGAACGTAATTCTTTTAGGTATGAACATTTTCTTATTCGTGGTCATCCAACATGGCCATGTGAGAACATTTTCAAATTAATCAAATCGTTTGCTATTTCTACCACCACAACTCGATTTGACCCGCTGTTTTGAGAACAAAATGATTTGACTATGTCTCAATTCACCATTGTATACCACTCGTGGTATAATAAAAACGGGTTTACCTATTATAATCATTATGTGAGTAGGTTGAAGAAAAAGACTTCAGTTCCACAAATGTTTTCAGTTTTTCACTATATATATTTCAGGCACTTTATACCCATCTTCAGGTGGTTCTGAAACAAAACCAGTCAACCAATACATCGTTTAGACTTATTTATAGAACCTACATTTTATTTTACCTATATAAATTGCAACTCATCCCCTCAAAGACCCTAGAGACTCTGCAGGCTATTGCACACAAACATAACTTGGTTGGAAGGCCAATACATCCCATTTTTCCAATAGGTAGGTACTGTTCATGGTGGGCTAGTCAATGAAAATGGAATAAGTCTTTTAAGATACATTAAAAGCAGAAATACTTACATTTATAGTTCTTAAAAAAGTTAGAACAACGACACCAACTCAAACATATCAAGCACAAAGGAAAATCCCTGCACAACGGTTTATTATTTTGTATAGAATACCCTTCTGTTACAGATCACAGCTCTCTGTATAGATAACCCGTCTATACAATATAATATGCACTACTCTATACATATTATGTGAATCGCAGACAGCGTTGGCCAATAGAATTGCAGAACGCGTAGCCGTGGCCGGCCCTTGTGATTGGAATGGCCTAGGCCAGTCATAATGAATTTATTGAAAAAACAAAAGAAAACGATTGATTGAACCATTTCGGACCATGCCACTGCGCACCATGCCAATTAGACAATTCTAAATGAATTCCAAATGAAAGTCCAATTCAGACTGATGGTATACAAATTTTTACAATTCTAAGTGAATTCCTAAGTGCACTAACAATTACAATCCTAAGTGCAATCTTAGAGGATTACAATTACAATCCTAAGTGAATTAAAGTGCAATTGAAATTGTTATCCAATTGCAATTTCAATATTTTATTAACACAACTTTGCCAATTTTGGCGAATGTGGGGTGTATGTTTATAGGATTAGTGTGTCGGGAATTTAGATGGGGATGTTAGGTAGAGTGGTGAGCAGTGGCCAATTGCAATTGAAAAAAATTGTTGATGAGGAGTGAATACGTTGGCCAATAGAATTGCAGAACCATTTCGAACAATGCCAATGCGCACCATGCCAATTAGACAATTCGAAATGAATTCCAATTCAAATTAATTTGAATTCAAATTAATGAATTCCAATTCAATTAATGAATTCCAATTCAAATTAATGAATTCCAATTCGAAATCGATTGAATGAATTGATTGATTGATGGAATCGAGCGCTTCCCCGGTGACGAGCGCACAATGCCAATTAGGCAATTCGAAAAAAATTCCAATTCAAATTAAAGTTCAATTCAGTATACCAATATTTACAATTCTAAGTGAATTCCAATTGCAATTGAAAAATTGATTGATTGATTGTTCGATTGATTGAATAAATTGATTGATTGATTGAATCTAGCGCGTCCCTGGTGACGAGAGTGTATACAATTTCATTCACCCTGGTGTCGAAAATGCCTGTCGGTGAAAACTTCGGGGCCTTACTGTGAACGAACGGCTGGACGTACGGTGCTGCGGGTGGTCTTAAACGACTCCCAAGTTCGAGAACTATTTAAAACCGTAAAAAAATTCACGTAAAACAAAGGTATAGGCTTTCTGAAAATTTCAGCCCCTATTTTGAACCCCTTAGAGATGACTGACAGTAACGTCGAGCTTCGAGGACCAACTAGACCCCGAACGGAACCTATAACCCGAATTTCATCAATTTTTATTCATGGTAACTAAGCAAAGTGGCCCGTACGGCGTACGGCGTACGGCGTACGGCGGACAGACAGAAATATTTTTATTGCAGTTTTGGATTCTACATACCTTGAAACGTAAACCATCAAATTTTGAGGGGGGGTAAGAATTTTTTTTTTCATGCTCGATTCCAATGGTTCATTATTGAAAATAATAAACCAAAACAAACAAGCATAACCCAGTTTGGGGAGGTTATAAAGTTGACGTTGTTGTTGTACATATTCTTTTATGTGGTGTTGACATTGTTGTTGTACATATTCTCTTATGTGGTGTTGGCAAAGGGTTTTTTTTTTTTTTTTTTTGGTAGGTACTGTGCATTAGGTAGGTTGTATTATTTCTAACAATTTCTCCCCAAGTGGGCTCAGAAGAACCTCTGTTTGCTCATTCAGAGAAATTTCTTTACTACTGTGAGTTGAAAACAAAATTTCTATTGCCTCTAACTTGTTCAACCTGGCCCCAAACTTCTGTCTATGGATTATTTTATATTTGTTATCATATACATGATGCTCTGTAACGATGTGGTTAGCAAAAGAGTCAGCTTCATACCTCATTTTTGTTTTCATGTTCTTTGAAATCAGACAAGAAACCTCTTTTTCTTTTTCAACTAATTTATTTCTAGTTCTTCCTGTTGTTGAAGTCATGAGATCTCGGATGTTGGCTAAATCCACATGCATTTCTTCAAGTTTTTCGTTCAATTTCTTCAAACGATTAGCAGTGTCCACGTGTTCTTGGATTCTTGTTGAAATTCTTCTGCCTGATCTACCAATATACACCGATCTGCAATGCACTTCACCACAGTACATCCTGTACACTCCACTCTCATCCCCTTTCTCCCTTCGCCCGAATTTGTTGTTGATGAGAAGTTTGTCAATTGAGTTGTTAACATAAGGTGCTGGTTGAATCCCTTCGTTCTTTAAAACCTTCATGACTTGGTCTGTCTGTTGGCCGATGTAAGCTAGACGTCTGAAGCGATGCAGAGATGAATTACTTATCCTTTTCAGACTGCATAATGAGAGCTCTAACTATCGACAACGTTAGCATTATACCCGTTTGAAAGGGCTATCTGTTTAATTATTGTTAGTTCTGCATTCTTTTCCCCCTCTCCCATTGGTACTGTCAAGGCTCTCCATACCATTGCCCTAAATGCAGCTGTCTTGTGAACCCATGGGTGATTCGAGCTACAAGGAATGACCATATCCGTGTGGGTAGGCTTCCTATAGATCTTGAACTCGATGTGTCTATCCCTCCGTGTCAACGTCAAATCCAAAAAGTTTATGGAACCCTCTATCTCGATTTCGTCAGTGAATTTTTTGGCATGGTGGATCTTGTTAATTTCACCAAGGAAAACCTTCAATTGCCTTTCTGTTCCTGTCCATAATCCAATTGCATCATCCACATAGCGTTTATACATAATGAATTTGTCAGCCCATTTCCCTTTCATTATATGATTGTTCTCTAGGTCATCTAGGAAGAGCTCTGCCAATAGAGGGCTAAGCGGAGAGCCGATGGCCAAACCATTGTTAGTTTCATAAAATTTGCTGTCAAATTGAAAATAGTTCTGGTCAATACATAATTCTATCAGTTGGACCAGTTCAGTTGCTTTTTGGGGTTCTATTCCCGGAGCATGTAGAAACTTCTTGACCAGCCTCTTACAATCTTCAGGTGGAACACTAGGAAACAAATTGACCACATCCAGGGAAACCAGTTTGGCATTGGCTGGAACAGGTCCAATTTCCGCTATGGCCGACACAAGATCATCACGGTTTTTGAGACCAAATTTCGGTGAGAACCCAGTAAGCTTTTTAAACCACTCCACACAATGTTTTGCGAGGCGGGAGCACGTGACATCATTGTACGTTACTACTGGTCTGATAGGAAGGTCAGGCTTGTGGAGTTTGACGAGACCACACAAATCTGGAGGTTTAGGATTCATCACCACTAAAAAATCATTTTTGGAGACTATTTTTGGGGATTCTGCAACCAGTCGTTTCACTTGACATTGAAATTCTGCTGTTTTATCATGTGTTACCTTGAAACTCGAATTTTTATCTTCAATGTTTAAGAAGTCGAATATTTTGGATTTGTATTCGTGACTAGGAAGAATAACTAGGCTGTTACCTTTATCCCCTTTGGTGAGGACCAGATCATTGGTTCTAAACTTATCCTTAATTTGTTTTATCACAGTCTTTTCTGATCCACGTTCTGGTGGTTGTCCTGTTAGGCAGTTGGCAAGCCTGATTTTAACCTCATCTGCCTTACGTTCATCTAATAAAGCTGTGGCAACTTCAATGTCAGCAACCATCCCTTTTAGGTAACTATTATCACAGCTCAAGTTATACTTCATCCCTTTGTTCAGCATAGACATTTCTGATGTTGTGAAATTCACTGTTGAAAGATTAACTAATCTAGGATGAAAAGCATGAAAATCGTTTACCTGATGATCCTGACTTGTATTATCATTTTCCTGAGGATATGGTGGGCCTTGGATAGTTGAATCCCCACTCTGTTCTGCTACTTGTTGGTTGGTAGTTTGTGGCTGAAGTTTTAGTTCCACATCCGAGTGATGGGGATCAGCGCTAGAGCTGTCAATTGGGAAGAGTTCTCTTGCCTCTCTGCAGAGCCGTTTGGTGAAGATTCTCATCTGGTTCTCATTGCGTTTAAAGCAGATCTTTTGCAAGTAGCGGAGTGTAGTTGTTGTACTCATTTCCGGCCGCTGCTCCCGGATGAGATGAAGGAGTTTGAAGAACTGTGTGTCCTGGCGTGGTATGTGCAGTTTAGTCACAGTGTCATCAACACCGTCCATGAAACTGTTATACTCCCAAGGGTGTAACTTATTTGAAAGACTGAGTTGAAGGATCTTCACATACACCGTCATGCTATTTTTGGACGCATAGATTCTTCCGATTTCACTGTTCAACCAAATCCCCTCAGCTTTCTTCTTTGCATAGCGTGCAGATGGTGGACCACGGGGAACTTTGACTTTTATGTACTTGGGGCACAATCCTAGTTCTTTACATTGGTGATTGAACCATATATGTTGGTCAGCTCTTCTTAGTTTTTGTTTCAAAATCAGAAAGTGCTTCATCTGCCTGTCAAGGTTTTCCAATTTGATCGTTTTTATGGTTGAAGCTCTAAGTTTGTGGAACTCCATTATTATGTGAGTAGGTTGAAGAAAAAGACTTCAGTTCCACAAATGTTTTCAGTTTTTCACTATATATATTTCAGGCACTTTATACCCATCTTCAGGTGGTTCTGAAACAAAACCAGTCAACCAATACATCGTTTAGACTTATTTATAGAACCTACATTTTATTTTACCTATATAAATTGCAACTCATCCCCTCAAAGACCCTAGAGACTCTGCAGGCTATTGCACACAAACATAACTTGGTTGGAAGGCCAATACATCCCATTTTTCCAATAGGTACTGTTCATGGTGGACTAGTCAATGAAAATGGAATGTCTTTTAGGATACATTAAAAGCAGAAATACTTACATTTATAGTTCTTAAAAAAGTTAGAACAACGACACCAACTCAAACATATCAAGCACAAAGGAAAAAACAAACAAGCATAACCCAGTTTGGGGAGGTTATAAAGTTGACGTTGTTGTTGTACATATTCTTTTATGTGGTGTTGACATTGTTGTTGTACATATTCTCTTATGTGGTGTTGGCAAAGGGTTTTTTTTTTTTTTTCTGGTAGGTACTGTTCATTAGGTAGGTGGTATTATTTCTAACAATTTCTCCCCAAGTGGGCTCAGAAGAACCTCTGTTTGCTCATTCAGAGAAATTTCTTTACTACTGTGAGTTGAAAACAAAATTTCTATTGCCTCTAACTTGTTCAACCTGGCCCCAAACTTCTGTCTATGGATTATTTTATATTTGTTGTCATATACATGATGCTCTGTAACGATGTGGTTAGCAAAAGAGTCAGCTTCATACCTCATTTTTGTTTTCATGTTCTTTGAAATCAGACAAGAAACCTCTTTTTCTTTTTTTTCAACTAATTTATTTCTAGTTCTTCCTGTTGTTGAAGTCATGAGATCTCGGATGTTGGCTAAATCCACATGCAGTTCTTCAAGTTTTTCGTTCAATTTCTTCAAACGATTAGCAGTGTCCACGTATTCTTGGATTCTTGTTGAAATTCTTCTGCCTGATCTACCAATATACACCGATCTGCATATTATAATCATTATATTAAAAACGAAGAGTTGTCAGTCTGTACGTCTTCTCCGTCTAAAGTCTAAAATATTGGAGATTGGACTGATTTTCGATAAATGAACCACGCAGATGGGGCATCTGTCAGGTGAATAATAAATAGTTGTGTAATAATTTGCAGCGTTTTTTCATTGGGATGATACATATTAGGTATTGCATAGGTACCTAATTTCTATCTCATTTGCCCTACGAGATGAATACCCTACTTAATCAGCTGAATCCAGGCTCCATATTCGAGATGGATAGGATCGTTGAGTGAGAATTAAAAGGTGAGGACCCTCTCTAATCAGCTAGCATCAGAAGCTAATTTCTTTCCTACTTGACCTGCGAGGCTGAAACTGAAAATGGAGACCCTTTAGGACTGCTGCGGGAATGGCGACATGAGGACCCTCTCTATCTAGCTGATTGAGCCCTCAAGATTATTTCTTTCCTGTTTGACCTACGGGGCTAAATTAAAAATTGAGCCTCTGTAGGACTGCTGAGTCCTACTGACGAAATGAGGACCCTCCCTAATCAGCTAGCATCTGAAGCTAATTTCTTTCCTACTTAACTCACAAGGATGATATTCGAAAATTCTCTGCAGGACCGTTGAGTAAGAATGTCAAGGACAGGACCGTCCCTAATCAGCTGAGTGGAAACATATAATTTTGGATTATTAATTTAAATAATGAACCTTTGGAATTCAGCATGAAAAAAATGTTAACCCGCCCTCAAAATTTGATGGTTTCCGTTTCAATGTACCTAGAATCCGAAAATGCAATTAAAAAATTACTGTCCGTCCTCCGTACGGAGTACGCCGTACTTAGCTTGGTTCTTTTTTGAACCAAAATTAATGAAATTTGGTTTATAGGTCCCTTTCAGGGTCTATTTGGTCCGCGAAGATCGGTGTTACTGAGAGTCATCTGTCTAAGGGGTGAACAATAGGGGTTGAAACTTTCAGAACGCCGTAGCTCGAAAACTTTCAATTGAAGGGTATGGATTTTTGTTTTACTTTTTTAAATTGATCTAGAACTAAAGCATTGTTTGAGACTACCCGGAGCATTGCACGTCCAGCCGTTCGTTTGCACCGAAAAGCTTCGTCAACATGATCGTGAATCAAACGGTATGAATCCGGCTAAGTTATCATTGCTAGAGATCACCTGATTATAATCACAGATACTGTCGAGTTGGTTGTTCTGTGATATTATTTCATTTGAAAAATGATGGCTTTTCGGATTTTGTTGATAGATACTTTTGCAGCTTGAACAAACATTGAAGTATTATTGGGTAAATTATTAAACAACGGTAAATTATTACACAACTGTTTATATAATATGAACGCAGAAAGGGGCATCTACTCGTATTATAAAGGTAAATTATTACACAACGGTTTATTATTTACCTTATGCTTCATGAATAACTACAAATAATTCTAATTAATTAATTATTGAATTATGGAATACCACGCATTTGTATGAAACCCCCCCGGGCCGGCTCCAGTACTCCATTTAGGGCTTTCCTGGGGGAGCTCGAGGGTACTGACCACAGAAAACAGTGATGTACGCAGGAGGGGCATCTATACAGGTAAATAATAAACCGTTGCGTGATAATTTGCAGCGCATTTGAGATTGCATGTCAGTGTCGGCGTTTCCTACCTTCACCAATATGCGGAACGATGTGAACTCATCAGCACGATTACAAGGTAGAGGTGGTGCACAGATAATTTCGTCATGGGAAGAAGAGCGATTGATTACAGAGGAATACGGCAGTCGCTGTATAGGTAACTATTGGCTGGTTTGGCCGTATTTGTTCTTACAAATTGTTCGCAAAGTTCAAGATGGCACCATAGGCTTATTTCCACCCTCCAGCTGTTCTTCTTTAACGTCAGATTGTCACCTGTTATTCACATACCAGGATGACCGCGGTATTCCTGTCTTACTGTCTTACATTATCTTACATGTAAGCTAGGTGATGCAAAAGCTGGCAGAATTATTTAAATGACTTAAATGGAACGTAAGCTGGCTCGGGGATTGAAATTGTCGAGTTCTGCTATTGAGTTGGCTAGTTATGTATTATATCATATAATTCTCGTGGCTTACAGGATACGGCTTTCGAGCTTCAAACGTATCATGAACTACCTGTGAAATGGAGATCCTATGCGGGGCCTGTAGTTGTTGAAATTTTCTTTTCCTAAATCCAAATTAAGAATGCGAAAAGAAGGGTGAGAAAAAACGGGGAGGGCAATAAAAGATTCCAGTTCGAAGGATCGACTGTGATTGGGAAAGCTTAGCGAAGGTCTTTGATCACAGTAAGTTAAGGAAGAGCTGTTGAGGAGCCAATATTTCAGCAGGACGGCCCGGGGGCCTGGTGAATTGGCCCACCCTCTTCAATCCTTCCTTTAATTCTCGTATGCAAATCCACGAATTGCCTGTTAGAACTTTCTTCTTGCTTCTCCTTCCTTCCTTTTCCGGAGTTCAAATTATTCCCTTCGGCGGGTTTTCCTCAGTATATAATTCCACGGCTTCCCGAGGTAGAATTGGGCTCTTGAAACGGCAGTCATCAGTAGTATATAAAATGGGTCTTCTGGCCCGATTTTGAGATGAGGCCTCTGGCCCCGATTGTTGAGCTGGGGCTACTGGCCCGACCGTCGAGCTGGGGTTTCTAGCCCGTCAACTGAAAGCGAGGCATTGGGTGTCGGGAACCAAACTCTGAATTTTCAAGCTTGAGAAAAAAAAAATGAAAAAAAAAAAATAAAATAAAAATGAAACAGGTGAGAGAAAATTTTTCGTTTGAGATTGCGCGAAACTTTTTTTTCTGTAGATTTTGTATTTTTTTCAGTATCAGGATTTCGGTATCAACGGACCTACGTATTACTTTCCTTGATTATGTTATTGAAGAGATCATAATCTAAGGTAGTGTGAGACACGAGTACTACGTAAAGATTTGTTCCTGCTGAGGGCGCAAAATCCGCGGTAATTATAATATTAGATTTCGAATTGGAAATATTTTCCGTTTGTTTACTTGTGTCGATCACGTAAACGCATTTTCCGTTTATAAAGTTCTGGGGATTGTAGAGCATGTCATTATTATTTTGATAGACATTTTTAAAATCCTTGTACATTTCGTAGGCGAGGGTGTAGTTACCAGCCGCGATATCCAAGTTTTCCATTTCTTCAGGGTAAACGTTATCATTGATCTTCACCTTTATATTTTTAACGTTGGCATTATCAAACAACGAAGCATCCTGCAACTGCGAGCCAGTTTCAGATTGGAAAGCGACCATCACAAACGTAGGATTTCGAATGTTTCTAAAGATATTGGTTACATCAAATGTAAACGTATTTCCGTTGATTTCAGGTTTTTGTATGCACTGCCAGCTCCTGAAATGGAACTGTATTTTTTTCAGGTCGGACAATTCTTTCACCAGCTCGATTTTAGCCATAGGTTTGAATTCAATCATCGGGACCCGAATTATGAACTCTGTGATACTTACCCGTCCTTCTGATGGTAGGGTGGCATCATCGTAACTCCCGTCACTTTTTTTCGTTCTCCATCTGTAAATGGTGTTAGCATCACCATCTCTGATAAAGGAAATTACGAATCCTCCTTTATAAAGCGGTATACTAACATCTTCGAAAAATCCCAACCCTAAATGTGAAAGATTCCCGCATACGTAGAATGTATTTCTATCTGCGTTGCACTGTGATACAAAACCATTGTTTGCAATCGAATTACTTTCTGAGCCTCTGTACGAGACACTGCTCTTTACGGTACTAGTAACACCAGGGTATTCTACTTCGTCAATTAAATAATTGTGTTTTTTCACCTCGATTCTAGAGAACAAATATGGAACGAAGTTATCAATCAATTTCACATTTGCTTTTGCTGGGTAATCTCCTCCATTGCGCTTCTTCAACGTCCCAGAAATGAAATATTGAAACTTTGACATAGAAAATCCATCTCCATAATCGATATTGAACTCTGTTCTTTTGTTGGGGGCGTTAAAGTTTTGAGTGCTGTTGGGATAGTAATGTTTGTACTCTGAGCGGACAGTGTCCTTCATGTATTTCGAAAATACGTTCGCCATCTTTCTCTTTCTTATATATAGTCTAAAAAAAAAAATTAAAGCAAACTTTCCCAGAAGTATTTATCTTTTTTTAGTTTTTCTAATATCGAGTTAAGGGGCATATGTCTATTAACTAGCAAGTAGAGAACTATTAGACACAAGTGTCCGCATATTGGAGGGTCGGTGTAATCTTGAATCCTGTCTCTATTGAAGAACAAACGCTTTCCACCCAAGTACGAAATTAATTCCCTCGGTGGATTAGCGTTCCCGTACGAATCAAAATAATATTTATCCATCATGTTTTTGTAGTAAGCCGTCCAGTGTGTACCGTCTGTTTTTGAATCACCAAGATTCAGAATTCCACATTCAATTATGTTTGGAGTTTTAGGTAAAGCATCTCTCATAAATACCCCTCTAAAATTATTTATTCCAAGTTTATCCAAAGCATAATAAGTAATATCAAAATTGCTCAACGCTTCGACTTTTTTTTTTTTTTTTAACCTGACCACCCGTTTTCTTGTTTTCCATCGCTTTATTATGTCTTATCGTTTCCTGCAATCGTTTCTGCCGATCTTTATAATCAATTACTGAATTAGCAACAGCAGCACCACCTCCCAACAATCCACTCAGTGCGCCTAACCCAGCAAATATGAGGGGAAGAAACCCGCCTCTATAATTTTCTTTCAACTGCTCATATGATAATTTCAAACGATACCCTTTATTTTTCAACCGAGATTTAGCTATTTCATTATGCTGTTCGCGTGTTATACCAATTTTGTCTTTACCATTGTTTTTTAACAATTGTTCTTTACTTAATTGTATGACAGCTCCATTCCCCTGCTTGTATGCAGCTCGGATCTTGGTCCGTTGACCGCTTGTTAGTGACAATGCCGACGAGATATTATTCATGGCGTTTGTTAATCCTCTTATTATTGCCTACTAAAACTTTAGTTGAGGTTCAATCCCCATCCCAAATGTTTGTTTCACGTTCATCGCTGCACCAGTTGCTAACGCCCAAAATCTCTCGTTCAGGTCAGCGTCATTGGAATTCAATCTACTCCACGCCTTATCTTCCAAAACTTTGTCTGCGACATGTCTACCCGCGGTTTTAGGGTGATCTCTATAAAAAATATCATGCTCCTTTGCGGCATCATCAAGTTTGTTCACCCCCACATCTCCTCTTTCTAAACGTTTCTCCAAATTCGTCCCAGGTCCTAGGAAATTATAGCCTCTCGCGTGCATTTCAAAAGGAACTTTTTTCAGTAATGAATTGAATAAGCCAGACCCTACCTTATCACCTTTTAAAAGCTTTGACGGCATGTTGGAAACAAACCGAATTAAATATTCAGTACCCTTCGGAGTGTCTATAATCTCTTCAAGCCTATCGTTGAAGAACTGTAGGATAGCTAATTTTTCGTTATGAAAGTTATTATTTCCTGCCTGCTCCTGACTGTATATATAATGAATTCGTGCAACTAGCTCGTTCAAGTTGTCAATATACTTATACTCAACGACGTTATTATTATATTCTACGATTCCAGAACCTACTTGATCAGTTCTTTTATCACCGTTATATTTTTTCCATATATTCTTTACTAGTTTTGACCATTTATCTCCCTTACTAGATTTCGGTTTTTTGGTTGCTTGGTTATTTCCTTGAAACATAGAATCTGTATCAGTAAGAATTTTCTCATAATTTTCTAAATCCTGAGGTGTGTACAAATTTTCGCTTGGTGCTTTATCATAGGTTATCAACCTCCAAAGTCCAGGAGTTCCTTCGTACCGTTCACCCCCTAATATAATATCATTTTTATCAAAATCAACAGATGTATTGCCAATCATATACGCTTGCTTTGGTATCTCATAATAAAGTCCAAATGTTCTATCGTTTGCTCTTGGTAGAAACTTGTAGGCGGTTTTTCCTAACTGTACATGTTTGGGTGAATTATTTAAAGGTGTACCGTATATGTTACTATCTTCAACTTCAGGATTTGGTTCATTTGATAGCTTGGGTGTACTCTGATGAGCAGTCGGGGAAAATTTCAGAGTCTCCATACTCCCATCAGGAGAGCCATTTAGATCCGTTTCCCCTTCAGAACTTTGTTCCTCTTCAGAAATTTTTTCCTCATCGTAGTCTTCTTCGTTTTGAGGGAGAAAAGTTATCGATTTTTGAAAAGGTACTAACTGATTTTCAACCTTTTTTTGTAGATTTTCAATTGCTTCTGTTATAGGTTTATAATCATTAGCTTCCTCTTTTTCAATTAGATTTTGAATAGCAGATGTTATAGGTTTATATTCCTCATGTCTAAATCTGTTACGATCACGTATCTTCGTCTGTGCCCGTCTGAATTTCGCTACTAACTCTTTCTCAATACGGGACAGCTCACGAGCTTTTTTGGCTTCAGCATTCAATTTTTGCACGTCCATCTTGGCATTCTTATTATATATTGAGCAATCGTTCAAGGATCGTTCAAACAACGACAAATAACGTTCAAACAACGTTCAGGGATCGAAAAAACAACGACAAATAACGTTCAAACAACGTTCAAGGATCGTTCAAACAACGACAAATAACGTTCAAACAACGTTCAGGGATCGATAAAACAACGACAAATAACGTTCAAACAACGTTCAGGGATCGATAAAACAACGAGAAATAACGTTCAAACAACGACAAATAACGTTCAGGGATCGATAAAACAACGACAATTAACGTTCAAACAACGTTCAGGGATCGATAAAACAACGAGAAATAACGTTCAAACAACTTCAGGGATCGATAAAACAACGAGAATTAACGTTCAAACAACGACAAATAACGTTCAAACAACGACAAATAACGTTCAAACAACGTTCAGGGATCGATAAAACAACGAGAATTAACGTTCAAACAACGAGAAATAACGTTCAAACGACGTTCAGGGATCGATAAAACAACGAGAATTAACGTTCAAACAACGACAAATAACGTTCAAACAACGTTCAGGGATCGATAAAACAACGAGAATTAACGTTCAAACAACGAGAAATAACGTTCAAACGACGTTCAGGGATCGATAAAACAACGAGAATTAACGTTCAAACAACGACAAATAACGTTCAAACAACGTTCAGGGATCGATAAAACAACGAGAAATAACGTTCAAACAACGACAAATAACGTTCAATCAACGACAAATAACGTTCAAACAACGTTCAGGGATCGATAAAACAACGAGAATTAACGTTCAAACAACGACAAATAACGTTCAAACAACGACAAATAACGTTCAAACAACGTTCGGTGATCGATAAAACAACGAGAATTAACGTTCAAACAACGTTCAGGGATCGATGAGGTGTCACATTACTCAACAGCTCTTTTGTTGAGGGGTGATAGGATTTCATTCAACTGACACTGATACTTTCCACAATCTCTTTTCTTCGTTAAATCAATAGTTATAAACCCATGTTTCTTTTCCCAACACTGCTTACAAAGAACAGAAAATTCCTCAATCGACATATCGCCAGCAACAAAGTCGTTATATATGTTTTTCAAATAATGTTTATTCTGTGAAAATACAAAAACAAGATTGACATTATTACGGATTACCTGCCTATCAACTAGGTTGTAGCATTGTGCTAAATAAATGCAGGATATACGCTTGTGACGTCCTCTTGTGAAATAATTCTTTATTTCCTTTTGTTTCTCTAGAAGACAGTCATCAAAAACGACTAATGAGTCAGGCTTACATTCATCAACAGAAATCATATTTTCACAATTATCAGAAGAGAAGCAGATTTCCTGTCCGAGTTTAGTTTCAGCAGCATGATAGCGATCCAATAATTTCTGATAGAGAGGTTGGTTGAGAGACTTACTAAATATATACAAATAAGCAAAATCAATCCAATTTTTGTATATGAAATTCATGAGTAACGTAGTTTTACCGCAATTGCTTGAACCAACAATTATCGCCCTCATGATATCTGGAAATTTTTGTCTGTTCTCCTGCAGCACAGAGTCGTAGGGAGTAACAATATACTTGTTTTTTCTCTTTGGTGGATTTTTCATTGTAACGAGGTGTTCCATCTTATCTCATTTAAAAAAGTTATAGTGCTGTTTTTAAAAGCTCTTTTCGGTAGAACGATCCTACAATCTCTTCACCATCCAATGCTTTCAATTTGAAAGTTATAGGTTCTGTGTAAACAATTTTATCCACAACACTTATCACCCGTGTTCATACCATTCTGGTTGCTTTTCCATCCACGCTTCAAAAATTTACTCATCTGAGTATTGCATATTTTACACTTTGCTAGATACCTCCAGGAGCCATTTGCTGTCTGAACTGTTGAAGTATTTACATTACTTACCAGTTTTTTTCTTACATTTGAAACAAAAAATTTGTGGGGTAACATTACGTTCTATCATTTTTCGATTAATTTCAGGTACACAGTCAAATCAGTTCCCAAAAAATTGATTTCGGTGTCAGATTCGTTCTTGAGTACCAAGTCGATTTTCTGAATTGACTTCACGCTCTTATTGATATCAAGGTAGTTAATTTGAACAGGTTGTTCTGCAATCAGGGAACCAAATTTAATCTGCTCAGTTTTAGGATAGAACATGTGTAGGATATCTGCTTCCTGGTGGGAATGAGGATCATTCTGATGATTAATAACAGCAGGCTTGATCAAGTTGCAATGAATTTCAATAACTTTGAAAGGTTCCAACCTTGGGTATGAGTTTGCTTCATAGTGAGTATTTGATTTAAAATAAAACGAGACATTTGATTTTCTTTGATAGAACCCTAACAAATAACCTAAATTTTTACGATGTTCAGACGATGAAGGGAACAAACCAACATCAACTGGCATCTTCATTTCAACTCTAGCAGTTGTTTCGTTTACACGAAGATAATACAGATCTTTATTACTAGCAAGCACTGCAAGATTTGTATAATTCGATTTAATAAAACCTATGAGCATATTTTCAATCTTTTCTATCGAGTAATTCCCACTACCTATGTACAATGTTCGCTCATCATCATCATCACTTCCTGTAAACACCACTTGTATAGGTTCAGAAATATTTTCAATACAATTTTTACCATAAAATCCCAAAAGACCGAGGGAATAATCCTTATGCTCATCCAAATGAATAGGATGCTCCATCCGTAAGCTCAACTTTGAGCCTGTACCGGATATCTTGAAGAGTGACATTATTGTTTTATGTTCTATCTTCTTATAAGTATGCATTTACAAAACCAACACATAGAAAATGAGGTTCAAAATGAAGGGAACAAGACGTGTTCGATTCGAGACTACTCCGAGTTCTGGCTCTCCGAGGTCTTCTCGTGCAAGGAGGTTCACCCGTTGAGAATATTGTTCAAGAATATTTTTTGTGTGAGATTTGTTTTTCCTATGACGTGCAAAATACCTAATATATTTATTATAAAATTCATTTTAGCATTTTGTAATGACCCCAAGGCAAAGTACTAATTTTATTTTCCTCAGTAAATCGTTTGGTGTCATCCGAATTGAGAGCTTTTTTGTTCATTGTTATTGAGTATAAGGTATGTTTATAACTACGTATCAAATTTTGCTTACGATACTGTTCCTTTCCCTCAAAGAGGCATGATTTTAGATCATCCATTCCTATAGTTTGTTTTACAATATTCTTTTTTATCCCTTTACATTTTACCTGATTAGAAACCTCATCCTCTTTTTCAACGTACGAATAACTATATAATTTGGATCGCAAGCCACAAAATTCAGAGAGATGAGCACCGTTCAGCTCATCCTTAAATTTCCCAATCACCTTTTTATTCTTTGAACTGTAACAGGTATGTGTTTTATCATAGTCACTCGTGTCAAATTCATCCGAGTTCTCCTTAATTATTTGATGGGGATCGATGGTTGTTTCTACGAAATACGAATCTGTATCCATGTAACAAAGATTTAAATTAGGATCGTATCGTTTTAGTTTATTGTAGAAGAAATCATACATCAGGTGTTTGGATAAATCGAGAACCGAAAATCCCAAGTATAGGGGTTGATTAAATTTTATTTTATTTCGGGTCATGTGGCACGCTAGGAAATCTTCATCGAATATCGCAAATCTAGAAAACGTTGGTTTTTTCGCTAATTTGGATGCCTTCTTTTCGTTGCACAGCCTAATATCTTGACGTTTACGTAAATTCATCATTGTGCGACCAAATACGGAATTATTCATAAGCTTATAGAAATCCTTTTCGAAATCGTTCGAGCAGTTAGCTCGTTTAGAGGTATTAAAATCTATGTAGGATTTCATAAACGGTTTTTGTTCGAATTTTATAACGCGGTGAATGGCTGTAATTTCTAAACCCTGACTCATATACAATTTCAAATTATCAATATGTACAACGTATCGTTTTTTATCGTAGAGGGTCGTACACAACTTCTGGTTGTAGTGCTCTGGAGCTAATGGCAGATCTCTGTGTGAATCATGAAGCCTTTGAGGATAATGTAAATCAACTTCGAATATATAACCTTGTTGATTGTTATCGTGGTATCCTTCAATTATTTTTTTCCAAGATTCAATATCATGAAGCGTTGGAGGAACCCACTCAAATTTTCTGTACGGGAGTGACCTGGATAATGCCCACCCGTACAAATTGTTCGCATCTATGTAACTTAGATAACTATCCGGTTTCGTATCATCGTAATCTTTGATGTGCCGGTTATTGGCTTTCACGTATCTTTTCGAGCACTGGGAAATACCTCCTCTAATACCCTTTTCAATTAATAAATACATATCATAGTCTACAATTAGGTCTAGTTTTATTTTCGTTGATTTTAACATTGCATCCCAAGCGAGTGATGGAGCTGTGGTGTAATGTGCAGGATCAAGTTTATAATTAGCTAAGCAAACGTTACGAAAATTTTCGAATACATCTGCTAGCAGCAAAACATCCTGAATATTGTACAAATCAGAATAAATTCCTAAACTTTTGACTTTCAGTTTATTCCATACGTGGAGGTAATGATTGAAATCATTGGAGTTTATATTCGATTCGTTTAGCGAATCGTAGAAATCTTCAGGAGCAAGTGTTCTATCATGATCAAGTTTTTCAACACTGTTCACAAACTCGTAAGGGAATACCCCTTTTCTTCTTAGGATGCTAAACAGTTTATTTTCATCATTTTTCTCTCTATGAAAATATTTCCCACAAACAGAGTTATCCTTGATAAATGCATTAAGATGCGAGAATTCTTCTGGTTTCAAATTCTGCGCTAGTTTCTCGAGAGAGCTTGACATGAATCTAAAGCTATCAATAAAACTCAATTTCAAGTATCCCTTTCTCAATTTAACCATGTTCTTTGAGAAGGTTATATACTTTTCCTCAGAATTAGCGAGCACTGTAGTTTGATTTTTTTCATTTCCATAATTGAATAGTTCTTTTATGAAGAGATGCGAGTCGTAACCAGATAGATTGTGGCAAACAACTGGAATATTTGTAACGAGTTGCCTGCGTCGGTTACATTCGGGGTGTGAACTTCCTAAAAATTTTGAGGTCAGATGACAATGATCTCTATCTTTTGTTGTTCCTAGTTCAATTTCTTTATCACAAATATGGCATACGTTTGATAATTGAAAATGTCTTTCCTCTTCATCGGTTAACTTCATCGGTTTTGAATTTTCATATTTTTTTGCGATAAATTTCAATATTCCATGAAGTTTCTCAATGAGCCTGAGGGGTACGTATTCGAGTTCAGCTTGATTTTTTGCCCTATAGCAATAAGGTTTGTGAATTTTCCCATCCACCCTAGATACCAAATATGTGGTAAATCCATAAGGAATATGTTTTTTAGTTTTCATTGTAAAGGATTCATTTTGGTCATTTTTATTATTATTTTTTTGGTCATGCAATAAACATTCAAAATCGAGATAAATAACGTATGGGTGTTCGAATTTGTTGATAAAGTTTTGAAATTCTAATGTGCTGCCCTCTGTCGGCATAGAGGGTTTCACAGGTTGATGCTCACCACAATATTCCGAATGCTCAGCAAGTTGCCGTTTACTATTGAAAGAAACCAAACATCTTCTGCAAATTTCAATAGTTTGCTTATGCTTGGTGATTTGCGTCCTAACTAATCGAGATAGGTTTTTTATGTATACATAATGACCATTGTTTTCATTAACCAAGTATAACAAATCTATATCTTTTTCAGCAGCTCGTTGAGTTGATATCACAATAGGTCTGATTTCTTTCCCTGAGACCTCATAAACATTGATAGCCATACTGGGATATCCTGGGTAGCCATTTTGACTCTTTTTCTCAAACTTGGGGATATTATCAAGTGTCATGGGATATTGAAATCCTCTGAATATTTCATCTTTTACTTGGTGTTTATAATGGCTAACATTCTGAGGGTTTTTCCTCTTGTCATTAATACCACAGCATATAGAATAAGCAAAACACAAATTATCCGAAGTATTATGAACGTTTACACAAGCTTTTTTATCTGAAATCCATTTGGGCAACTCTATGTAAGAACTACCACTCAAAGGGTTATATTTGCTCAAGCTCAGAATAAGTCTTTTAGGTCTATATAATGACCACCCTGAGCCTGCTGCAGGTTGGTGCTGTGATTCTCTTTGTTTTAAATCATCAAATTTTTGTTCTATAACATCATTTAAATTAATATTTGTAGTAATAACGTCAGATTTTGTATGGAAGTACATTTCTGTGTATTGGGTTTCCCCGTCAATTTTTTCACGAGAATAAGTTGCTTCCAGGCTTACCTGCAATTTGATTGATGGATTCAAAACCCAATATTCCATGAGTTTATCTATCATCGGATTCTTTAACGACTCCAAGAATGCAGATATGTCAATGGAACCTTTAATATAAGTCCACATAATCTTTTTGAACTGAGAGTTGATGGTGATTTCCTCTTCTGTTGAAAACGCATCATTCAAATTTTCTTGATTTGATACGGTGTTGCTAATGTGCTTTTTGGATTTGATATGACGGGTCCAATTTGATTTTGTTACCGACAAATTGCAGGAAGAACATATTTTTTTATCTTGCATCTGAGGAGGGGAAGTATTTGGAATCATAGAGTTCTGGGAGCCTACATGTTTTACAGATTTGATATGCCGAGCCCAATTTGATTTTGTCACCAGAATATTACATGTAGAACAATGTTTTTTAGAATTCACACTCATTAGAGAGGGACCATCAGTGTGAGAATTAGGGGGTATGTCTGTGGAGTTTTTACTAACCTTATATTGATTAGTAATAGGGTCTTTAACTAATTTGATTACGATTCTATCCTTATCTGCTAGGATTTCTTTTGGCGGAGAGTGAGGTGTGGAAAGTTCCTCTTGAGAATCTGCATCAAATATCGATTTAGAAATACGTTTCAGAGCATCCTCTCTCGATTCATGGGAATTAATTTTTTCCTCGGGATTTGATTTAATAGTGGTACTGCCAGACAAATTTGTCATACAACCCCTAAATTGCTCAAAGGTTTTAGGTGGTTTGTTAGAGATGCATGGATTTTCACCCAACAAACCAACAATCCGATTATTATCTGGGTGGACTTTTCTTACAGGAGGGGAAGGGAAAAGAAGATTTGTGTGGGGAGGAGTATCAGCGAAAGGCGTTATCATGGTTGGAACATTGTAATATTGTAATAAATCTTCAGGCAGATCCTGGGGTGGAACAGAAGCACGGCTTGTAGCGACTTTGGCAGGTCTTGTTGGTTTTCTACTGATAAACGGTGTTAAACTATCTGTGTATTCGGGTAATTTCATGTAACGTGTGAAATCAAGGCTTTTCTGTTGAGGGTTTACCCTTGTATCATTTTTCCTAGTAAGAGAAATAGCAGAGGCTTCAGCTTTAGGATCAAAATAGCTTTTACTATATTTTTTTTCATTTTTAATAATATTATTTTTATGGGCTTTCGATTTTAAATGTCGTGCGAATTGACTCTTTGATCTATATAACGAACATATACTACAATATTTATATGCTGCATTATTTTCATCCTTACAAGGACGGGTTGTTTTAGAGGAAGAGTTTTGCATCTCGCGTTTTGGAGGCATGGATCGTACCGAGACGTGCAGTTCTTTACCCTGGCGAAACTCGACGGTCCGAACAGTAGGTACTTATGGGTACAGAGACGTGCAGTTCTTTACCCTGGCGAAACTCGACGGTCCGAACAATACTAATTGATACCGAGACGTGCTGTTCTTTACCCTGGCGAAACTCGACGGTTTACTGATTGGCCAATCAGCATCAAGCAATAGTGACGTCACTATTAGCCAATCAACATCAAGCAATAATCATGATAGAAAGTGACGTCATTATGAACCAATCAGGAACAAGCTGTGTGTGGTGGGAGGGGTAAACTGTTTAAACCTTACCTTGTGACGTGGTAATCCATCCATGAACCTTTAATTTGCACTAAAAACCACTTTGTTGTTCACTCCCGTGCATAAACCGTTTGTTCGAACTAACTGATAATATGTAGGTACCTACTTGATGATTGAAAAGGACACTAGCACGCTTATAAATGTCTATCCGATCCGATCTGTACCGCTCTTTGCAACTCACTGGTCCTGCTGCGTTTTTTTGATGACTAAGTGATCACTCAGGAAGTCGATAAGCACGTCTGGACCGCTGGACAAGGAGCTCGAGTGGGTTTTAATTCTACCGTCAGGGATCCCCGGGAGAAACTGGGATCCAGATTATTTTGAAATAAAAGCTCGCTGCGAGATTCAATCAATCAACCACACCTTGCCATCAAGGTTTTTCGCGCGATCTCAAACAAAAATTTTCTCTCACCTGTTTCATTTTTATTTTATTTTTTCATTTTTTTTTATTTATTTATTCATTTTTTTCCCCCATTTTTCATTTTTCATTTTTCTTTTTTTTCTCAAGCTTGAAAATTCAAAGTTTGGTTCCCGACACCCAATGCCTCGCTTTCAGTTGACGGGCTAGAAACCCCAGCTCGACGGTCGGGCCAGTAGCCCCAGCTCAACAATCGGGGCCAGAGGCCTCATCTCAAAATCGGGCCAGAAGACCCATTTTATATACTACTGTCATCCCGTAGTTCTAACGTGTCAAATTGACAGTGTGAAGAAAGGTGAAGAAAACAGGTCGAGCCGCTTAGATGCACCGACAGAAATTAACACAGAATGACCAGCTGAGCAATGCAGAAGCTATACCGTCTACACATTTGTGGTTTTTTCGAGTTCATGAAAACGATAACTTTTACAAATTATTCAGGGACGCCTCGATGGGATCTTCAGTGCTCGATGAGAGATGTATTGGGGGAGGATAAATAATAAAATCTGTTGAAAAAACGCCAACAGTTGATACAACTTCAACAAAAGTGATATACATTCGAGATCACTTGCTACCGATAACCTAAATATTACCTATTTCAATCTTTTTGCCAAAAATTTAATGAAAAATTCAAATTTTTTCCCAAAAAGTTAATCAAATCGGATTTTTGTGGGCCGAGCTCCCGAGACAATTCGTTTAAAATAGTTTAAAACCATGGACAATCGTAAATATCCCTCAAACTATCACCAAATGGTGACTTGGAACAATATGACAATAACATTATTAGCTCAATAGTTTCAGTGGTTAAACGTCACTGAAATCGAAATAATTGGGTGGAAATCACCAGTACTTAACGAAGTCTCAAGGTGATAAGACCATCAAGGTGATAAGACCATCAAGGTGAAATTATTGTTAAATCTGTGGAAAAAAAGTGGAAAAAAACGTTGCCGTAGGGGGCGTCTAGCCGCCAGTGGTTTGTGTTCATTACGGTACGTTTATTGTCGAATGAAATCTGGGGGACACCCCCAGACCCCCGGATTGTAACAGTTTAGATCAAGGATCAAAGCAAGGAAACATGGAACATGTTTTTCGAATAGGTACATGATAACAGAGGATATGGAGATATGTAGAAAAATGTCTGCTAATTCGAGTAGGCACTATAGCTTCCTCACTTGAATCACATGAACGTATAGCCTAGTTGGGTACCTACGTTCGTTATGATACGGGACCATCTGCGATCCAACCCGCCTGTTCCCTCAAAATTTCATCTCTACATTTTGCGTAGTTCGAAGCGTTATAAGGAAACGGTCAACACTTCATGTTTGCGCATGCGTAGAGGTAAATTACAGTAAGATTCCAATGAGGTTCATAATGGAACCATCTAAGTATTATACTGATCGACCCTCCAAATGTGAACTTAACGATAATTAAGGTAGTTATGGGCACTCCCAAGTAATTCACGTTTACGCATTCGCAGACTAAACGATTTTCATGATTATGAAACGGGACCATCTGCGATCCAACCCGCATATACCCTCAGAATTTCAGCTCTCTGCGACTATTTATCGCGTAGTTAGAAGCGTTACAAGAAAATGGTCAACATTTCATGTTCGCGCACGCGTAGATCAAAGTTACCATTCCAACGAAATTAATTTGGAACTACCTACCAAAGTATTATTCCTGACCGACCCTCCAAGTTTGAACTCATTTCAACGACATTTAGGGTAGTCATGGGTGTTCCAATTATTTCACGTTTGCGCATGCACAGACGAAAGTTACGGTGCTTTTTCAATGATTTTGGTATGGGACCATCTGTGACTCAACCCGCACCTACCCTCACAATTTCAGCCCACTTCGACCATTATTTCGGGTAGTTATGGGTGTTGCAAGGAATTACCACAGACAGACACGGAACCAAATATGGTCCTCGATGTCTGAAACGGAAAATGGTAGTGGAAATCTTCATTTTGGAGGACATGAACTTTTTTTTACTCAATCATGAATCCAAGGCTTCCCTGCCTTCGGTAGTGAGGAACCAAAAAAACTTCTTGGGATTTCCAAGCCTCGTACCAGCGACCTAACGCAATGTAATGTAATACACGTCGTCAGCTGCTTTCTGCGTTTTTCGGGTAGGTAGAACCCCCTCGGCTGTTTTCGGCGGAGTGAGGTGGTACGGGAGGAGGAGAGTTGGGTGATAGGAGTGGGGTAGAGGGAGAACTGTGCGGGTGGAGGGGAGGGGAGCTGAGTTCCCCTGGACTTGACGCGGACGTTTTCGAGCCCGGTTTACTCCCGTTAAAACATGTTCAATGTTAAAATGTTTTATTAGTTCTAGTCATTATTTTAAAAGTTTGCTCAAGCGGTCATGCTGCATGATTGGAACTTTTTTTTTTCTTTCTCGCTTTTTCAAAGAGGTGTCTGGTTACATTTCTAGGTATAGTTGTGTAAGAACGTCGGGTACGTCGGCTGAGGAACTGTATTACGAATAATAATACTCTACATTTCTGAAAATCGTCCAGTGAATGTCCCATAAATTCACCGTTAAATAACAAAGTGATGTACCCGAATTTCTAAATAGGAAAATGGTAATTTAGAAGGGGTTGAAAAAAGAGTTCTTCTGTGTCATTATTATCAGTAAAAACAAACGGACATAATAAGGTTTCGGGTTCCTTTCCGTATTTTATGTACGAGTAGTTTCACCCAGGAAACATTATTTGAAGCGGCAAACTTTCCACTCTGAACATTATAATATACTAATTTTATTGATCTAAATGTCAAGTCTATACGAAGCTATCGGGCGGATCACGGTAGACGAGCCACGCAGCGTGGTTGGCAATCAAAGGATTAGCGCATCTCCCGGATAAGCGCCTCGCTCCGACGAAGGCTACTTCTAATGTAAACATGACCTGCTTTCCATGCATATTCATACGAAACACAATTGATGGGATGGTGGGGGGATTTGAACAATGTGATTGAAACTTCAGATGGTTCGTTAACGAGAATTACGCGGCCGTGAACCTGGGAAAATAACAGGGCGAACGATTTATATTTTTCTACTCGGAGCTCATAGGCGAGTTTTAGTCGTTACTCTAGGCTTGCAGTGAATCCCGCGGTAGCTTTATTAGCTAGTGAGACTAATCTGAACTCCAGAAGCGAAACCTCACAATAATTGTAGGTGGTTACCTGCAAAAGAAAGTGTTTATTATGATGGTGAACCGATTCCTTCAACAACCTTTGGCTGTGAATAAACACGGAGTTCCATTCGCTGTTATTCGCATTAATTTGTTGTTATATTTACTAATCATTCAGTCCACTTATCTTTACTGGCAGCTTTAGGTACGTTTCATGGATACTTAACGTTACGAAAGTGAGTGCGTTACGTGCCTCTCAAAAAGAACAACTTACATACCGACTGTAATTCGGCGAAATGGCATAAATATCGAGCTGCTATGGGAATATCAGACGGATATTGTACCTAAGTGGTCGCGATGTCTTGAATTACAACCTAAAGTATATTTAAAAAAAAAAATTAGAGTTATTGAAAGGTTGGAGTTATTTGCAATAGTGCACGAAAAAATACACTGCCATACCGGTTTCGGTTATTAAACCATCGTCAGTAAAACAATAACTCTTTTGACAATATATAAATAGTTTGTTTGTTACTGACGATGGTTTGATCACCAAAACCGGTAAGTATAACAGTTTATTTTTTCATGTATTAGTGGAAATAGAAAACCTTTCAATAGCTCCGTTTTGGTTTATTATTTTCAATGATGATTCGTTGAAAACTAGCATGAAAAAATTTTTTGTCCCCCCCCCCCCCCCCCCAATTTGATGGTTTCCGTTTCAAGGTATTTAGAATCCGAAATGCAATCAAGCAATTCCTGTCCGTCCACCTTACGCCGTACCTACTACTTTTCTCAGTTACCATGAACCAGAATTAATGAAATTTGGTTATAGGTCCCGTCTGGGGTCTAGTTGGTCCTCGAAGCTCGGCGTTACGGTCAGTCATCTTCAAGGGGTGAAAAATAGGGGTTGACATTTTCAAAACACCGTAGCTCGAAAACTTTTAAAACTTTTAACAGAAGGGTATGGTTTTTTTACGTTTTTAAATTGATCTAGAACTAAAGCATTTTTTGAGACCACCCGGTGCATTGTACGTCCAGCCGTTCGTGTGCAACGAAAAGCTTCGTCAACATGATCGTGAATCAAACCGTATGAATCCGGCAGAGATATATCATTGCTAGGGAGCCCCTGATTACAAACACGGATGGCTGTATGAAGTCGAGCCGGCTGTTCTGTGATATTGTTTCATTTTAAAAATGGTGGATCTTTTGGATTTGGTTGATAGGTACTTTTGCAACTTGAACAAACGTTGAGGTACTATTGGATAAATTATTACACTACGTTAAATTATTACACAACGGTTTATTATACCATCTACGTAGAAGAGGCACCTACACAGATAAATTATTCACAGCGGTTTGTCACTTGCCTTATGCTTCATGAACAAAAAAATAATTAATTATTGAATTATCGAATCCCGCGCATTTGTATGAAACTGAACCGGCTCCAGTACTCGATTTAGTTTTCCTGGAGGGGAGCTTGAGGGTATTGACCACAGAAAACAGTGATCTACGCAGAATGGGCATTTATACAGGTAAATAATAAACCTTTATGTAATAATTTGCAGCGTTTTTATTATTTGAAACGGGTTTCCACGTTTTCATCGCGAGTACCTAATGTACGTTTGAGGCCATGTTACTTCGTTTCATGTCATAGCGCACCCACCAACATCCGTAATTGTTTACTCAATACAACAACATTAACTACGCGTATTACCACCAGGAATCGTTTTCCACATTTCAGCGCCGAGTGTGAAATCCTCCCTGATATTCAATTTTCTGAATCATTATGTAGGTATAACTCATGATGTACAGTTACTAAAGCAATAGTAAACGCTACCACCCCCCTACCCCACGCCCTACCAGGAATATTATTACTTACAAACAGATGTTGCTAATTATAATAACTTACACAACGATATAATATTTTTCTGTATATATATATAACCCGTTCACTCACAGCACAGTTCGCTCATTGGCCAGTATCATCGTAGTAAATTGTTACCCGTAAAGGTACGGTTTCCCGGGTATTGAGATCAACAATGATCCTGTAATACAGCGAGGTAGTACAGTATCTACCAAGGTATACTATTCTATGTATTATCTTCTGTATCAGACACGGTATAAAACGTATGTATTATCTTCTGTGATCTTGGAGAGTGGGTACATACCGGCCTTCAACGAGCTACCTTACTCGATCGTTAACGAAACTTGACACTGTGTACTACTTACATCATCGATAAATTAACTGTCTCCAAGAAAATGTACCTATCTATCAACAAATATCCTAAATCACCTCATTTCCTTGGACTAACGCAGTATAAAAAAACGCTGCAAATCCCTGCACAACGGTTTATTATTTTGTATAGAATACCCTTGTGTTACAGATCACAGCTCTATGTATAGATAACCCGTCTATATAATATGATATGTACTATTCTATACATATTATGTAGATCGCAGACCCTCCGTAGGTTAGTACCTAACCCCGTACTCGTTACTAGGTACCTACCTAAATCACGAGTTAAATGTTGCTAAAATAGTTCTGCCGATGACAAACAGTACCTAACAAAAAGAAACACACATAATGAAGTTCTGAAAAGAAATTGTTGATGAGGAGTGAAAAAAGTTGCAAAAGTACCTACCAACAAACTCCAGCCCCTTCTACGTAGATGGTATAATGAACCGTTGTGTAATAATTTACCGTTGAGTAATGATTTACCGTAGTAATAATTTACCCATCAATAATACTTCAACGTTTGTTCAAGTTTCACTACCTACCACCAAACTCCAAAAGAGCCATCATTTTTCAAGCGAAATAATATCACAGAACAACCAACTCGACTTCATACTCCGCCAATATAATCAGGTGATCCCTACCAATGATTGGCCGTATTCACAAATTCCTATTGTGGGCGCGTCTCTGGTTACGAGATTTGGTTTGAATTATTGTATACAATTTCATTCACACTGGAGTCGAAAATGCCTGTCGGTGCAAACTTCGGGGCCTTACTGTGAACGAACGGCTGGACGTACGATGCTCCGGATGGTCTTAAAAAACTCGCAAGTTCAAGAACTATTTAAAACCGTAAAAATATTTACGTAAAAAAATTGTATAGGCGTTTTGAAAATTTAAACCCCTATTTTGAACCCCTTAGAGATGACTCACAGTAACGTCGAGCTTCGAGGACCAACTAGACGCCGAACGGAACCTATAACCCGAATTTCATCAATTTTTTTTCATGGTAACTAAGAAAAGTGGCCCGTACGGCGTACGGCGTACGGCGGACAGACAGAAATATTTTTATTGCAGTTTTGGATTCTACATACCTTGAAACGTAAACCATCAAATTTTGAGGGGGGGTAAGAATTTTTTTTTTCATGCTCGATTCCAATGGTTCATTATTGAAAATAATAAACCAAAACAACGAATTCTATTTGAATAATCTGCTCCGTATCACTGGCACGAGTGGGGTTGAGTTATAATACCGATTGATTCACGCTCTTTACACAATCGTTCTGACTACCAATTAACAATTAATGGAGAAGAGAGGAGTAGTTTGCGTTTGGACTGGCAAAACACTAGAGAGGACAAAAAGCTCAGGGAGCCATCGTCCTCGTCATGCCGAGCTCGGAAGGTTCGTGGCTTTCATGGAACTTCCTGTTATACGAAATGGTGAGAATAATAAAAGGTAAGGGGCACCCCGATTTGTGATGCTTTGATTCAAGACTGTTCTGTTGCAAATGGATAAGAATGTCATAGTATGGACCCAGCACTACCCATGAAAACCACCCGTCTTCGTCGCCTCGATACCTACCTAACAAAATGGGAAACTCTGCATTGAAGTAGATTTTGCTGGCCCCGCAAGGAGACCTTTAGAAGGACGGTAGCCGTAGATCTCAGATTGAGATGGCAGATCGATATAACCACAATCCATTTTGGTCAGTTAGTCCCAAGCCTGGGAGAGGCTGTAGGCTGAGCCTTATTGATAGTGAGAGAGAGGCGCAAAAGGCTCAAAATGCATTCAGCTATCATGCGAAATCGACTCGTAGCGCATCCAAAAGGAGGATATTCGGGGAAAGGACTCAACGACATTTTAAAAGAACAGCAAACTGAAAATGAAAACCGACCTGGATTGAATATAGTTAGCATCAAAGTGAACATTTTGACTCCAAAAGGCTAAAAGCCATAGATATTAGTCGATTGTCATTTCACGTAGCGTTTCCAAAGGAAATGCTATGATTTTTCATCCGTCATGCAGCTGGTGTCTCAACTGAAGATCAATGTAAGTGTCCTTTCAGTCAAGTGGCGGGACGTGGAGAGTTTTTCTTTGGTGGGTCTGGTCCATGGTCTGGTTTTCTGGTTCGAGCCTACAGATTCTCAAACTAGCGGAGCATTGGAAATGGCCATATAGGCATAACAGAAAGGCATAGATGGTTGGCGGTTGATTTTATAACCATCATTATGTTTTGCATAGACAAGTTGGGCCTGCAGAAGAGAGGATTCAGTGCCGTGGTCCGGTTTCGGAGTTTACAGCTATCGGGTCCATGGGCTGGATGACATTTTTGTATCTAGTACTGCACCCAAGTATTTGTTTGTGGAATAATTCTATTGGGCTGGCGTCACTTCATTCCCCTGAATGAATGTGGTTTACTCGGCCACATTCAAGTTGAGCAATATGTTACGGTAAAGTTCTGTGGACAGTATTACAAGATAGCCGGTTATCACCGACTTTCCCCATCCTCAAATTTCCATCGTAGAGGTAAACCGGTTCAAAGGTAAAGCAAACATTTAGAACATCCTTGGGTTTTCCTTATGGTTCACACTACTCTTTTGGGAGCTATGAAAGGGCTTACTCCGCCACTGGGCTTAAAAGACGTCGGAGGGATTCTCAGAGGGTTGCGGACCACGAAAGGGTGAGCGATCGTAAGGTACAAGAGGTTTTTTTTTTTCGTGGAGTGCTCCTGTGAATAGCGATGTGGATCGATGTATTGCTCATAGTTAAGGTGATGTTTAGCCTCTACACAACCAGAATAAGAAGCATCCTCGTCCTACACCTCGCAGTCTGGTGACCCGAATGCTTTCCATTACCCCTCTCTCATAGCTCTACTTTCCTTGATGTCCTTGCTTTTACCCCTCTCACGGTCTAGGAATGGATCACTCAAGAGGAAGATCATAAAACTTGTTGTAAAACTTGGGTATCTTCAGTTTGGTTTTAAATTGGCAACGGACGGGATATTTCATCCGCACTCATAAGGATAGTGTACTACTCTGGAACAGTATTTGAGTAGATTACAATGAATATCGATGTTACTACCGTACTAACTTCGTTCATGGAGCCATTCTACATATTTCGGGCTAATCTCCGTGTTGTACCGATTAATTCATTTCAATACAGCTTCTATTTTCACTATGGATGTCGTTCATTATTAGTTATTTCCCTTCAACGAAAAATAATAATTAAATATTAGGAAAAAGATTAAGGTACTAGAGTAGGTACCGTATCGAGCTCCAGTAAGCGTCTATGGCGTCAAAGGAGTGTGAAACTCGATGAAAAATGAAATACGATCGCTTGTAATTCGCTCACGTTTTTTGTCAATTTCCGGCACTCAAAATCGATTTCCTATTAATACTCACGTTGTTGTCCTTTTCTCTATTCGGAGCTTAAGCCCTCATGGGGAGCGAATTTTCGGTTGTACAGTGCTGTTCTTGGCATCAATCGATCCCGAATCGTTGCCGATCTAGAATCGCAAGAAAAACCATTCTACAGCATGTGTTCGAGCACGGCCTGCTTCAGAGAAGGCCGCGACAACCACTCACCAGTAAGCCTGACCTTGATTATTTCCAGGTTTCGACAGTTTACCTATAGATCTTCTCGCGAAAACTGTTTTCAACCATAATATTGTTAGTAAAATTTATTGTTTTTAATGATAACAAAATACCGGAAAATTCTGTCGTGCCACAGTGCAAAAGTAATTACGGAAGTACTAGAGAATATGTGACTTCGTTTCGTTTTCCCAAGGATGAAAAGAAGTGCATTCGTACGATTCCCCATACTAATTGGGAACGAAAACGAAGGACAGTGGTTTGTATATATAACATTTTTCCGAAAATGATTTAGGTAAAGTAGATAAGTATAGATACCTTCAACAGGGAGAGTAGAAAGAATGGACCCTTGCAAAACCTAAAGATACGTACCTATACTGCTATCCATCTTTCAACTACAGTGATTGTCATGATAACAGAATATTCTTTGACATTCTTCAGTGAATATTATGAACATTTTAATCTCTCAAGAGTTCGAGCATAAGTTAACATGTTTAATGTTTTAGGGCTGGGGGTCATTCTGTGAATTCCGACACGCAAATATGCAACGTTTTTCATTGGTTACTACACAGTTACTACCTTCTGTTGTAGCAACCATAAAGAATATCGCACTCGAAAGAAACAAGAGTCAATAGCTACGTTTTTCATTGGTTACTACACAGTTACTACCTTCTGTTGTAGCAACCATATGTTGATGGCGAGTTCTATAATAAGTACAGTAAATGCAACATTATACTTGTAGAGTTCAGTGAAATTGTGGCTTTCATTTTTTCTTGACATTAAGAAACTATATCTAATTTCTCCCTTGCGAGGGAAAAACATTAAACATGATTTAATGTTTTTCCCTCTCAAGGGAGAAATTTAGTTTATGTATGTTGTGTAAATACTACTACACGGTTTAGATATTAAGGATTCCATTCTGAGAACTTAGATACCAACCACACTGTCCTACGATAAGTACTTCTTTTATTCTACTGGACATACCTACAGAAATGATGGCTGTTCATTTATTTTTGAAGGCTCCTAACCAAAAATACATTGTAACATTCGTCTCAAAGAGATCGCTTGGATGTGGGGATTCCACATTAGGAGACAGCATTACGTGCGGTCAATGTGATTTCGAATAATTATTCCAAGGATATTTGCCATCAAAAATCAAAAACGCTGCAAAGTCGTTGTCACTTGGGTTTCTTATTCTATCGAACATACCAACAGAAATGTTGCTATTCATTTAATCTTTCATTCATCCGCGATAATTGAATTAGTTATTTTTTATGGTTTCCACCAATTTTGGCCCCCAAAAACAGAAATTAGGCTCTTTTTTTACAGATTATCTTTGATCATTGATAGTAACATTTGATTTTCTTGATCCACCTGCTAATACTACATCTAGTGTTATCATACAAATTTATGGTGATTTCAGACAGTTTCCCAGGTTTTTGACTCATAAAAAATTAATTTTGGGAGCTGAACCTTCGTTACAACCTCAGTCCTTCTCTCTTTGGTCAAAATCGACTTCATATTCGGTATTCTCGCCCTAAAAACATGTAAAACGATACATCAGAAGCTCATGTTCATTAAAACTTCAAAAATCGCTCGCAAGCCCCTATTTTTACATCCATTTTTCTCCCATAACACCCCCGATCGGGCTGCCGAGCTTCGGAGCACACTTAGGACCCCAATTTGTTCCCAAAATGGGGCCCAAGCTGTGTGCGGAAGAACGACGATTTTAGAACAATATTTTAGATCGGAATACATCTAAAGGTGTTGCGTGTGCAAACTGGGTGTAAAAATAGGGTTCTTCGAGGGTTTTGGAGGTTCTAGTTACCATGAGCTTGTGAGGTATCGTTTTCCATGTTTTTTTGGGTGAGAAGACCGAATATGAAGTTGGTATTGGCCGAAGAGTGAAGAATTGAGGTTGTAACGAGGGTTCAACTCCCAAAATTCATTTTTTTTTAGTCAAAAACTTGGTAAATTGTCTGAAATCACCATAAACATGTATAAAACACTAGAAGTAGTATGAACAGGTGAATCAAGAAATTAAATGGCAGTACCAATAATCAAAGATAATTTGTCAGAAATTGGAGCGCAATTCGTGTTTTTGGGGCCAAAATTGGTGGAAACCGTCAGCAATGGCTATTTCAATAATTTCGCATGAAAGAACAAATGTATTTCCAGCATTTATGTAGGTATTTTCAATAGAATAACAAACTCATGTGGCAAGGACTTTGCAGCGTTTTTCACTCATAACACCCCTGATTATATTCCAATCGGGCTGTAAAGTCTCGGGACACAACTAGGGCCCAAATCCAGGCTGTATGCGAAAGAACGAATTTTTTAGACCCAAAATGAAGTAGATACGCATGATACGGCGTACGGCGGACGGACATTGCATTTTCGGAATCAACGCACCTTGAAACGCAAAAGAAAGAAAATTTGGGGGGGTGTTATAACAATTTTTGCTGAACGAATACATAGGTGTACATTATTCACATGGATTTATTATACTATTAGACATACAAAAATGTTGGTTGTTCATTTATTGTTTAATTCATGCGTAATAATATTGATATAGTACTTTCGACAGTTTTCACAAATTTTAGCTCCAAAAACTTGAATCAGGCTCCTACTTTTGACAAGACATCTTCGATCATTGAACTTGTCATTGAACTGCACGGATTCACCTGTTAACACTACCACCTGTGTTACTATACACATTCCTTGTGATTACAGCCATTTTCACTGGTTTTTGAACTACAAATATTGAATTTTGAGAGTTAAAACTTCGTTGGAACCTCAAAACTTCACTCGGTGGTCAAAATTAATTTCATATTTGGTCTCCTCACCGTAAAAACACGGAAAACCATACCTAACAAGCCCAAGTTCACTAAACCTCAAAAATACCTAATTCTGCAACCATTTATCACCCATAACACCCCTGGATGTTTTCCGATTGAACTGCCAAGATAGATTTTTTTTTAAGACCAAAAATAAGGTAGATATCGATGACACGGCGGACGGACATTACTTTGGTTTATTATTCTGCGAATAATACACCTCCTATTTACTTAGAATCGACACACCTTGAAACGTAAAAGAAAAAATTTTGGGGGGTGTTCCAAAAAAATTGTCCGAACCGAATACATCGGTGTAGTTATTATTAAGAGAATAATAAACCAAAATGAAATTCGCAAGTTGAAGAAGTTCCGGAAGTAGAAGACTATAAGCGAACTATAATTCATGTTCCATTTCTTTTTCCCCAAGTCATCTTGTTTGTTCCTTTCTGTTGTTCTGGTATTGGTTCAATAACTTTCTTTTAAATAAAGCATTATTCAGAAGACGGTTGTTTTCATTGCTTATACCTGTTCATAATATAATAACAAAATAACTGATGGATCTAAATGAACGCAGTGGTCATGAGAGCGGCCTGAACCAAGAAACTTACAGCGTTGCCAAATCTTGCGCCGCGGCCTTCTCTAAAGCCAGCCATGGTTCGAGCCACGGCGGCGTTCAGACAATATCAACCTCTATTTTTCAACTCTAGATGGCTGGCTGACAGTAAAGCCGAGCTTTGAGGACCAAAACTAGACCCCAAGCAGGATCTTCTCACTCAAATTTCATTACCCAATACTCTACGCACTTTCTACCGTATAACACCAAATTTTGATGTGGTGGAGAGGGGGATACGTTTTTCACGCTTGATTCCAAAGGTATGTCGATATCAGCGGAAAATGCCTACCCTTATAATGTTGATAGTCGTGAATCTTGCAACAGCGATCACTTGACTAGCATATATCGGCTGTATCTCTCTCTCTTTTTTGTTGTTTTTGTTTTGTGACCCCTCGAAACGTCGGAAGTACACAATGACCGAACGGCGACCCACGAGTTATTGCGTCCACAATTAATCGAACTCATATCCGAAGTAACAGTCAACTCCCGCGATCTTTTTAGGGCGTATTTCATGAGGCTGTCCGGCGGGCTGTTCCGTCGAACAAAATGTATTCCCTTTGTTCGCCTTATTCGATGTCCGTCGGGTTATTGGTGGACGCCAAGACCGGAGCATCGAAAACCGAGTAACTTGTTGATGGCCAGTTCGTTATTTGCATGCAAAAACCGTTTTTATCACTTGCGGGCTTAGGATCAACACAAAATAATTTATTGGTTTATTACGATGTTAGTTTCATGGTAATCGGTTCGAACGCGGGCTTACTGCACGCGCAAGGATGAAGTACTGGAGCATAACAAACATAACATCGGTGAAAACGCGTCAGATGGTATCCCAACAAGTTGTCAGCATACTCTGTGAGATCGCCAGGATTAATTATCGGAATGAGAAAAAATAGTCATTCATTTTCTTTATCACGAGTGAATGAATTTTCTGAGGGGGCCTCATTCCGATCTTCCCTTTGATCGTATTCTTGACCGTCCGTAACGAAAGCGACCTAGTTTGCGCTTTTGGATGCTACGGTCGATCCCATGTCACGCATCACATTCGACTCCAAGCAAGAATAAGGTGGGTGCTGTCAGGAAGAGGTTTTCAAGTACTATGGATGGCAGTTTCAATCGTCCTATGGATAGATAGAAAGATATACAAAACATTTATTGCCAAATACACACAATGTAAAAAATAATGTAGGGCAACAAGTCAACAACAAATAAATAGGTAGGTTACAAGAAGGATTTTCGTGGGACATGCTGGTCAGGATTTATCCACGATATTCCTATGTTTTTTTCTACAAAACTGTTTTTAATTTATCGTATTTATCTCAACCTATCTTGCGGACGGACTGAAAATTTTAGTTTATCATTTTCAATAATGAACATTTGGAATTGAGCATGAACATTTTTTAACCCCCCCATCAAAATTTGATGGTTTCCGTTTCAAGGTATGTAGAATCCGAAAATGCAATAAGAAACGCTGCTCTCCATATAGATAACCCTTCTATATAATATAATATAATAATACTAATATAATACTATTCTGTACATATTATGTAGATCGTCGACCCTCCGTAGGGTAGTACCCAGCCCCGCATTCGTTACTAGGTACCTACCTAAATTACGAGTTAAATTTTGCTAAAATAATTATTCTGTCGATAACAAACAGTAACTAAAATGGGAAAAAGAAACGCGAATAATACTTCATTGTTTGTACAATTTTCACTTATCAACAAACTCCAAAAGAGCCCACCATTTTGGTTTATTATTTTCAATAATGAACCATTGGAATCGAGCATGAAAAAAAAAAATTCTTACCCCCCCTCAAAATTTGATGGTTTACGTTTCAAGGTATGTAGAATCCAAAACTGCAATAAAAACGCTGCAAATCCCTGCACAACGGTTTATTATTTTGTATACAATACCCTCCTGTTACAGATCACAGCTCTATGTATAGATAACCCTTCTATATAATATGATATGTACTATTCTATTATATACATATTATGTAGATCGCAGACCCTCCGTAGGTTAGTACCTAACCCCGTACTCGTTACTAGGTACCTACCTAAATCACGAGTTAAATGTTGCTAAAATAATTCTGCCGATGACAAACAGTAGGTACCTAAAAAAAAGAAACGCACATAATGAAGTTCTGAAAAGAAATTGTTGATGAGGAGTGAAAAAAGTTGCAAAAGTACCTACCAACAAACTCCAGCCCCTTCTACGTAGATGGTATACTGAACCGTTGTGTAATAATTTACCGTTGAGTAATGATTTACCGTAGTAATAATTTACCCATCAATAATACTTCAACGTTTGTTCAAGTTTCACTACCTACCAACAAACTCCAAAAGAGCCATCATTTTTCAAGCGAAATAATATCACAGAACAACTAACTCGACTTCATACTCCGCCAATATAATCAGGTGATCCCTACCAATGATTGGCCGTATTCACAAATTCCTATTGTGGGCGCGTCTCTGGTTACGAGATTTGGTTTGAATTGTATACAATTTCATTCACACTGGAGTCGAAAATGCCTGTCGGTGCAAACTTCGGGGCCTCACTGTGAACGAACGGCTGGACGTACGATGCTCCGGATGGTCTTAAAAAACTCGCAAGTTCAAGAACTATTTAAAACCGTAAAAATATTTTCGTAAAAAAATAGTATAGGCGTTTTGAAAATTTCAACCCCTATTTTGAACCCCTTAGAGATGACTCACAGTAACGTCGAGCTTCGAGGACCAACTAGACGCCGAACGGAACCTATAACCCGAATTTCATCAATTTTTTTTCATGGTAACTAAGAAAAGTGGCCCGTACGGCGTACGGCGTACGGCGTACGGCGTACGGCGTACGGCGGACAGACAGAAATATTTTTATTGCAGTTTTGGATTCTACATACCCTACATACCTTGAAACGTAAACCATCAAATTTTGAGGGGGGGTAAGAATTTTTTTTTTCATGCTCGATTCCAATGGTTCATTATTGAAAATAATAAACCAAAATATTTCTGTCTGTCCACCGTACGCCGTACGGGCCACTTTTCTTAGTTACCATGAAAAAAAATTGATGAAATTCGGGTTATAGGTTCCGTTCGGCGTCTAGTTGGTCCTCGAAGCTCGACGTTACTGTGAGTCATCTCTAAGGGGTTCAAAATAGGGGTTGAAATTTTCAAAACGCCTATACTATTTTTTTACGTAAATATTTTTACGGTTTTAAATAGTTCTTGAACTTGCGAGTTTTTTAAGACCATCCGGAGCATCGTACGTCCAGCCGTTCGTTCACAGTAAGGCCCCGAAGTTTGCACCGACAGGCATTTTCGACTCCAGTGTGAATGAAATTGTATACAATTCAAACCAAATCTCGTAACCAGAGACGCGCCCACAATAGGAAATTTGGCGAAGATGAAATCATTGCTAGGGATCACCTGATTATATTGGCGGAGTATGAAGTCGAGTTGGTTGTTCTGTGATATTATTTCATTTGAAAAATGATGGCTCTTTTGGAGTTTGTTGGTAGGTAGTGAAACTTGAACAAACGTTGAAGTATTATTGATGGGTAAATTATTACTACGGTAAATCATTACTCAACGGTAAATTATTACACAACGGTTCAGTATACCATCTACGTAGAAGGGGCTGGAGTTTGTTGGTAGGTACTTTTGCAACTTTTTTCACTCCTCATCAACAATTTCTTTTCAGAACTTCATTATGTGCGTTTCTTTTTTTTAGGTACCTACTGTTTGTCATCGGCAGAATTATTTTAGCAACATTTAACTCGTGATTTAGGTAGGTACCTAGTAACGAGTACGGGGTTAGGTACTAACCTACGGAGGGTCTGCGATCTACATAATATGTATATAATAGAATAGTACATATCATATTATATAGAAGGGTTATCTATACATAGAGCTGTGATCTGTAACAGGAGGGTATTGTATACAAAATAATAAACCGTTGTGCAGGGATTTGCAGCGTTTTTCAAATGAAATAATATCACAGAACAACCAACTCGACTTCAGGTGCTCCCTAGCAATGATTATCTCCGGCCAATTCCCGATTGTTATCGCGTCCCTAGTGATGATATTTGGGCTAAATGTATACAATTTCATTCGGCCTGCTGTTGAAAAAGCCTGTCGGTGCAAACTTCTGGGCCTTACTGTGAACGAACGGATGGACATACAATGCTCCGGGTGGTCTTAAAAAACTCCCAAGTTCGAGAACTAACCGTGAAAAAATTCGAGATAACGGCGTCCCTCTGATTTCAACGCATATTTTTCACCCGTTAGGGATGACTGACATTAACGCCGAGCTTCGAGGACCAACTAGACCCAAAATGGGACCTATACACCGAATTTCGTCAATTTTGGCTCATGGTAACTAAGAAAAATGCGAAGTACGGCGTACGGTGGACGGACAGAACATTTTCATTGCATTTTCGGATTCTTCATACCTTGAAACGGAAACCATAAAATTTTGAGGCGGTGTTAAAATTGGTTTTTTCATGCTCGATTCCAAAGGTTCATTATTGAAAATAATTAACCAAAAACAGTAGATACCAAAACAAATGTTGGGTGCGGAGCTTCATACTTCTTTTCTTTCCCGTCTTTAGCCGAAAAATTGATATTTTTGGGCGTTTTTTCGTTAGTTACAGCCTCAAGAGTATTTTCCTGGAGTGAGCGGTATTGGATATAATTTTACCTATAAGAACACCTGTTTTCGAGAATACGGGACAAAGTCTGAAAACGAAGGAAGAATTTTTCAACAAGTAGAAATCAGTAGAAATATTCAAAATTAAGAGAGAACAGAAGAAAACTATAGAACGTCATGGGCGGTTGAAAAAACGTACTATATCTGCCACAAATACGGTAGTTCTGGCAACCCTGGGAATCCAAACATTGGCAGCGAGCAAGGTAAGCGATTCCCTCAGTGTCCGGTAATAGCGCCACGATCGCGGAGTCATACAAATCAGGGGCCAGAATTTCCCCTGAAAATGTGTGTCCACAATTGAGAATGGAGTGGCTGGGATGATGCTTTGTTAGAAGTGGAGTTGAAGAGTCCACGACGGGTTGCGAAGCCATGAGATTCATCGTCAGACGAATCGCTATGAGAAATCTGTGGAACTGCCATTATCAAATTCGAATTTTTCGTGGCTTCTCTTCGATGCCTACCGCTCTAGATACAAAGGGTTTCCCTACTAGTTGGTACCTAATATAGATGAGTCGCTAATAATCTTACACATTTCTCTATCTCATTGAAACTAACTGGATCGGAACAACCAGATCTTCAATTCATTCCCCTTTTACGCTGTTTAATGAAGGTGGTAACATATTCCACCCTCAATTCCCCTCAATTATCGAATCAGCTTGTAATGTAATTCCAGCGCCAGAGCCATTTGATCTTGATAATGATTCTTATTCCATGATGAGCAAGAAATAACCCGCGCGAAGGTATTCTATCTTTTTTATATAGAATACCTTCGTATTTTGTATGGATGAACCGTTCGCGGTCTAAGCGTAATAATTCATGTGCGGGTTCACTGAATGTGAATCAATGTGAAGATTCAATGTCTCCGGTGCTGGAATTACAATACAAGCTGATCTATTCGATAATTGAGGGAAATGTGACCCTACACCATGAAAACGTCTACTGAGATCTTTGCAAAAGGAACACATCACACAGACCTAATGTAGCAACTACTTCCAACACCAATCAGTTACCAAATGTAGCTATGAAGATTCTTGAGCGAACGGGAAGAGCTCGTTCGGGCAATGGCTCGACTCCAAGGAATGATCGGGAGGATTTGCGCTACTTGGTGGTTAGAATAGGGAGTTACCTACTGCAGTTAGAGACACTCAACGAACCGACCAATAATTGAAAAGAGTTTAATCAAGAGAGTGCCACGAGCGGTTCAAGGGAAATCACCCAAATTTCCGTTTCTCCGCCCCAACTCGTTCATTGTAATACCTTGGCTGTCGTCCGATTTCAATGGAGAGCCCAACTACGGAAAAAGGTTTATCGTTATATTGAAAACGCCCCGTTTACTGGAATCAATTCAGTTATACTGCATGAAACTCCAGCGTATATCGGGTTCATCACGAGAAATAAATGACTCACAGGTAAATTGGCACTGTATTGACCACTTTTATTAAAGACATGTTTATTCTGAACTTTAGGAAGTCGATCGCAATAATAATAGCTCATAGCATTTCCGATTTAAATTTTCCATTTTTTGAGTCAATATGGGTTGGTGTGAAGTTAAAAAATAAAATCATTTGGTAACTTATGAGCATTTTTACCAATTCGAATGAATTTGAAGCCATCTTGACCAATATAAACCAAAAATTGACCGAGTTGGGGAAAGAATTGAGAAAGTTTTGAAAAATTCATGAGTTAATACTAAGAATTTTCGACCCATTGCAATAGCGTCTATTCTTCGAAAATCCATTTGATGGAAGGTCAAGTGACAATAAAATCAATGTTGGCTATTTTGCCCAAGCAACAGAGTTTCACAAAAACGCGGATTAATAATATTTCGAAGCTGAATACAGCCAAAATACCACCAACCAACTATAATTTTCTTTTTGTTCAAACAAGCTACATATATCTAGTAAATAAGATTATTTTCCGTTCTCCTTTTGTGTAGAAACAGGGTTTTCGCATTGACACATTTGACTCCTATTTTTTTCATAACTCCAAACAGTGGTTTTTCACCTTCCAAACATTGCAATGATCGAAACGAATGTTCTCTCAAAATCCTCTCTCTCTTTGGGAAACCTGTTAATTTGATTTAGCATTGCTACATAGGTACGCACCATATTTCTGTTCAATAAACGCTGCAAATTAATATACAACGGTTTTGTTATTTTCCCTAGGTAACCTATATTATACCCCTCCTGCGTAGATCACGATTAGTGTGAGACCGTGATACTGTACGTAGTCGTTTTTAGAGGTGGATACTTACGCACGCACACACCCACACGTAGACACGACGAAAATGCCATCACAGTCGATGTATAAGGGGGAAAGGCATTGGGGGGCTTTTTTATTTGTTTATATTTTTCTACACAATGACCTACGCCCTACGGTCCTTCATTCAGCTTCAAATTCAACTCGACCACCACATTTCTTGCAACTCATTAATTTTGAGAGGGCAGCTCCAAACGATTCGGTACCTATCAATGATATATCGCATATTTTTCTTCATTATAAAAGTTTTCATACTCGGGAATTGATGAAGTCTATTTCCTCTCGAGCGAAGATGTGGCAGAAACGGCAGGAGTCAAACTCACCACTTTCATGATTTCGACGCTGCCTCCGTCCTCCTGAGAGGTTGCTGGACGAACGGATTCACTCCCTTCACGTCTGCAATACCTACCCGGATGTCTCCATGTGGTTCTGGTCTGTTAGGTTTTCGTCTATTCGATAGGTGTATGAATTCTTATACACGCAGATTGTATCATATGAAGCGAAGGCAGTACTTACTCGTAACTGCTTACCATTCTACTACCCCTCATTTAATTTTGTTTGCAACAATAACACCTAATGTAGATAACTACATTGGAGCACTACGTAGTCTCAAAAAATAATAGAATCGGGTGATGAATGATGAATTTGAAGATGAATGTCGACCGATATTTCACGATAATCAGTTGAGAAGTTTGTAAATCGATAAATGACTATTCGCAGATAGAGGAATTAGATCAGTCATGCTAACTTAGACATACAGCTTAGAGGAACTTGCTACAATCACGCTTCGACTCCGTTTGGAATTATACCAAAGGAACGTTAAAAACTGCGAGTGGTTTGGGATGAGATACAGAATCGTGAAAGACGGAACGGAGGATCATTTATTTTCATATGTGGCGTACACAGACGTGAATGACTTGGGTGGGAGCTTAAATAATTTTGTGGATTTACACTCCCAGCAGAAGGTTTTTTTTTTCTCTCCCTAAAAAATGGCGTCGAAAAGAAAAATTGATCCCACAGGCTCAACGCTCTCCCGAGAAGTAGACGGGATTAGATTGAGGGAGCCCCTCGAGGGCGAGTGCGTCCTTCGAGAGCGTTCGAGCTCAGCGGAATGACCTAACTAAAGGACACACGAGAATGTTTATTGGCGAAGGGTGTCGAGCTCGTGGCGGTGGTGGGGGGTTCATTGATATTCAGCGTGGTAGATTTGTTACCTCAGCTAGACGTTGGCTTCGGGGGTCAAGATTAATACCCCTTTACTGGGGAGCATGTAAACTCCTACTCCCCACCCTCCGTCGTCCCACAGCGCTTTGGGTGATGTCCGACGACGACGTGTCACTTGAAGCCCGGTGGTTGCCTGAGCTCAGCAGAACCCTTTCACCGCAACAAGGGCGACGCCAATGAACATGAGCAGTTCATTTGTCATTTGGTGCTACTTTGAATAGAAAACATTCCATTGCTCTCTCAACCATTTGGATTTCCCACTCATTCAACGGTGAAGGCCACATAGAAATTGAAGATTTATTGGAGAAACTTTTTCTCGTTTGCAGTCGCTTCAAAGGAAAGGCGAATTCCTCGATTTGTTATGGGATCTCGGATTTGGGTAAATCAAAATGGATAGCGGTTTTTAGAATCATGCGTCGCTCAGTAAGTGCCCACATTCCGAATTTGGAAGTTCGATGTTAATTTCAAAGTATCAAAACATATTTTTCAAGTTCTTTACTTATTACCATCAAGTTCGAGGAAGGATTGACTTCATTTCTCGCTCGACCCCAGTTTCATTTTTAAAAATACTGAAATGCAAAAATTTTGAATTTTTCAAAAGACTAACAAAAATGCAATTTTGGTTTATTATTTTGAGTAATGAACCTTGGGAATCGAATATAAAACAATATATTAGGAAAACTAAAAGTTCGCGGGATATAAAAAGCTCATGAGCAATTGGAGTGGGCTCATATGAAAGCGGCGTAGGTGAAATATCAGAAGGAGGTGACAGGTGCTCCCCAAAGCGGAAAGAAGAAACCATCGATGACTGACGAGATACTTCAGCTCATGCGGGATAGGCGTAGGCAGCTGCAAGGGTGTGGACTCAACACGAAATTTGGTGTTGCACCGACTCTTCAGGAAGAAGAGTGACGGGAGGCAAGAGAGTTGTGGCTGGCTAACAAGTGTGATGAGATCAAAGTTTTGCAGGCAAAATTTGATGTACCGTCAATCTTCATAAGACGTTCGAGGAGCTTGCCAACACAAGTTTAGCATCGAGCAGCAGTCCAGAGGGACGAGAGTTATGAAATTGTGCTGGTATGGAAGGGCTATATTGAGGTGCCCTTTATGGTGATGAAAGGTGCGCGTTTCCTCCAGGTAATATTGAAAACGAGAATGCTGAGGACCTGGGACCAGACATCACTAAAGAAGAAGTGGCTTACGCTATAAAGGTGCAAAAGATTGGGATTGCTGTAGGACGAGATGCCATATAGGTACGTTGAAGTGCTTAAGGTTCTTACTAAAGCAGATGGTGTTGGCTTGGCTGTTCTGACTTCCATTTTCAACTTGATATAAATTCTGGCTCAATTCCAGAGGTTTTTTTGACATCTACGTTCGTACCTTTACCAAAAACGGTAAGTTTGTCATCATGATGTGATAACTATAGAATGATAAGCTTCATGTCTCAATGTTAAAGGTTTTCCTCCGTGTGATTCATGCGAGGATTTTCAAGAAGTGTGGGGCGCAGGTAATTGAGACCTAGTTTGGTTCTAGAAGTGGGGGTGGATCAAGATAGGCACTTTTCTCCGTCAACGTTTTGACGCAACGGTGCCGTGACATGGCGGCGTGTTTTGTGGATTACTAGAAGGCGCTCGATTGTGTCCGGCATGAAAGGATGATTGAGACCCTGAAGGTTGCAGGGATCGATCACCTGGATATTAGGATTATCACCTACTTGTACTGCGAGCAAACCGCTGGGTGGCAACCAGTGGCCAACAAGTCTATTACGGATTCAGTACCTACGCATTAGAAATGGAGTGGGGCAGGGTTTTGTCTTGTCTCCAATCCTGTTCAACCTGTATTTAGAGGCTATATTTCGTGAGGTCCTAAGGTCTTAAGGCCAGTGGGGGAATCATAGTGAACGGGGTCCCGTCAACTCCACTCGGAACGCTGACGATACCGTTGTTTTGGCGAGAACCCAAGGCGAGCTGGAGCATTACCATTGAGAGGAAGATAGAGGGCAAGTGGTCGACTGGAAGACGCCATTATTCATGGTTGAAGGATCCTCGCACGTTGTTTGGCTGTTCATCGCTCGACCTTTTCCGGAGGGCTGCCTCCAGAGAGTCTTTGGCCATCATGATAGCTAACCTCCGCTTGAAACGGCATCATAAGAAGAAGAAAATAAAAGTGGTTACAAAAACAAGATGTTGACCCTGTATACTGTACGGATACCTACATCACTCCAGCCCAGATATCAATGCTAGGGAACATTGTTACGAGTGGAATCCATGGGCGACACAGCACGACAAACAAGCGGGGCGATATTTTTCGGCCAAGTCCACGCCCTACCTTCTATCGACTCACGGATCCTCCAACTTCTCCCATCCTGTTCCCTCTACATGACTACCCCAACTTTTATCAGTTTTCCTCAGTTGCCCACCAGTCTTGATCTGGAGAACACAGACCTGCTGCCACTTGCAGGAATTTTGCGTCCACGTTGGCGAGCATTGATTAAGAATCATATTCGCACACAGCACAAATTGTGTACAGAATCATGAGTAAGTGACATTATATAAAATGTCTTAAATGCCTACTCAAGGGAAATGATTTTAAATCAGTCCATAATTGTACTAATAGTAGGTCCTACTTTATTTTTAGTATTGGACTGACGAATCCTTTTCACCAAAATTGTAAATAATCAGAGGCTTCCATGTAGGGTAAGGTCACCTTTTACGTTAGTTAGGTCTTGGCGAATTCGGAACCATATAGAAGTGGTAATGTAAGTAAGCAATGCGAGGTATGACCATAGTTGTATTTTTTTAATTTTTTTATTTTATAGGGAGCCTCTTTGGAGACCAGACATCTCCCATCAGAAATATTCTACAGACCCCACTACCGACCTATCTATGACATACACGTGAATTATACCTACTGTGAGGTTGATCACCTTAGGGAACATAATGTATTACTACGATCTTTTTTTTTGTAAAGAAGACGTTCAAGAGGGCCGTTACAGGAGATAGGGCGTGGGAAAATGCATATTTATGGAACTGTTATATTGCTGAACGTTAAAGCTTATTTATATTTCGACTTTGGTGCTAGATAGGTATCCACCGCAAAAAACGACGCTACTAAATCAGGGTCTTATTATACTGATAGGAATTCAGTGATCTACAGAGAAGAGGTATGTCGTGGTATCCTCCCAGAACCACAACTTTGCTATGTAGAAATAAGATCTCCCCAAATAAACTTAGAAGTGGGGATGGAAGACGCAGGAGAGCCGAGGGCCAGCCTGGAGATCCCCACCATTTTCCACTAGCTGGAGGATGGAGGGAGACAGCTCCCAAGACTATAATATAGTCTATATACTAGATAGACTATATATATTATACTCGCCTTCTTCGCCTTTTTAACCATTCTACGCTCTCCTCTAGTCGCTGACTACTCTCTCTCCTCCTTACCTCATCTCTCTACTTACCTAAAAGATCTTGGGCATGGTGGTGATTCGCTCATAACCAAACCAAGCAAACTCACCCTAAAAGATCTCGGGCATGGTGGTGGTCCGCCCATAACCAAACCGAGCAAGCCTTCCAAAAAGATCCTGGACATGGTGGTGGTCCGCTCATAACCAAACCAGGCAACGCTCCCGAAAAGATTCCGCGCATGGTGGTGGTACGCCCATAACCAAAACGTCACATCCAAAAAGATCCCGGACATGGTGGATTGGTGGTGGTCCGCCCATAACCGAACCGGGCACATCCCCCCTCACGCCGCTCGTGGTGGATGTACGCTCAAACACATTAATCACAGGGTGAGTAACTGGAAAGAAGCACTAATTAACTGTTGTGCAATAATTCACAGAATTGCTTGCCCTTCCGGAGAATTTTATGAATGGTGAATAATTTGCTGTTTCAAAACTAATTTATTCGGTCTTCTGGACATCCCAACGAATCCCAACGGACAGTAGCCACCGTTTGTATACGGAGGACGAGGTGGAGGCACCTTTATAAGGCGCCCGGCTCACGCGCCTCTTCACTCTACATGCTCACTTCTACCTGCGACTTCTGCATCTCTCGTTAACCTCATGCCTCCTCGCTTTCGCCTATCCCTCGCATACACGCTGTGGTGGTAGCAACGCGGGATGCTAGCCTTCGTCCCCTAACACTCGCTGTGGTAGTAACAACTGTGGTGTTAGCTTTAACTAAAAGATCCCGCCTGGGCACATCCTACATCCATGCTATCCATCTCTCCAACCTAGCCATCCACACCTACCCTCTCACCTCGCGCTCACAGCAAGTTCCAATAATATTATGAAGTACCCACATTTCAAATTACTATCCAAAATAGTCCAGTCCATTCTAGATGAAAGGATGACGAAATCCAAACGTTCCAGACACATAATTGTACCTATGTTTGAAGCACATATTATATTATAATATTCGAAGCAGTGTCCGTATGTTAATTATCTGTCAAAGCCGATTTAACAATAATTTCATCTTCCCACTGACTCGACGTTCCAACGACTATTTTGACAACAACCTAATTGATATTGCAGATGCAGGAAGTGTTGTGCCACGTTTCTCGTTTGTCGCACGAGGTTCGCTGGCGGGTGATTTTTCCTTTTATTCCCACGTGCCTTTCTGCTGTAGTTGTTCTCCGGCCTGATTGGATGGATAATTCCCCAGATTGTGGGACTAGTCCCAAGACGTTGATCTTCCTTCCGCCCGAGAGATGAGGTGCCCTTGCTGTTGGCAAGCTGCAAAGGGGTTGAGGAACGTGACACTTTCCAGACTCGATGTTAATCACTCCTGTTTCTGAATTCAACAACTTCGAGTTCGGAAATCTTGGGAGTGATTTTTGGCTCATTAAAATGGTGGGAGAATCGTGCTGAGCCTGCAGAGGACAATGATCTTCATTATTCCAATGCGGTGAAACTTATCGAGGGAGCACACCTTTTTTCTGGGAAACGACACCAATATAAGTTGAAAACTTTAGGCACTACAAGGAGGACAAAGCGACGGAGTCGATAGCTGATACTGACGAATCAGTGAGGACGCACGAAACCACTGGTGCCAGGGATTCCAGATGATGATGACGATACTGCTGATTTAATGGAGGCGATAGGAGTATAAATCAGCGGAATATCTAAATGAGATAGGAGATAGAAGAGCCAAATGATACCAGCAACAAACGGGATCCGTAGGAAACATCAAGAAATATGACAAATTGTGATATTGTAAGCATGATGGTAGGCTTACAAGAACTACAAGTTCCTATGAAAATACTGCGTAACCAACAAGATTGTGAGTTCGGATGTATGAAATGGTGCTAATTTACGACGGATTTGTACCTAATTTGTATTTAGCTTAAGGATTGCTGTTGTTATTTACCTATCAGTCTGTAAGTGGTTATGAAAACATAACTTACTGGTTCCTCAAAATTCTTCATTACTGATTTTGAGATGGCACTGGACAGATACTATTGAGTGGAATAGAGAAAAAGTTGAATTGGCTCAAAGTTGAATGATGAATAAGTATAATTCATAAGTAATAATACCAGGGTAATTGAATTCAAGATAAAGGGTGGATGAAAATTCCATTTGATACTGTGGATGAATAAGCAAAGGAGAGATTGAATTGTTTTGAGGATCTGGACCACAATTTTTTACATTTACTTTTAATATCTTTTAGTGGTCACTCTATCTGGTTACACAACATGTGTTAGGTAGGTTTAGGTAGTTCACTCAACTTGTGTTAAAGCCATAAACTAGAGAGCAATGAGTTTTGCCATCGGCCTACGGTATTCCAGACTTTATATAATATATACTACCAATATAAACTTTGAGGAAAAGCTAAAAACTGGAATTAGAGAAGTATACCCATTTACTGGTTACGGTTTGCGATGCATTAGAACTCAATTTGATAGTAATGATGAAGGTGATCTTCGCAGGGTGGTACTGTGAGCAGTGCTGCGACCTGCCGCCTACTAAACACACTACTAGACACGAAATAAAAAAATAAAAAATAAAAATATTAAAAAACACTAGCTCTAATTTCGAAGAAAAGGGTATAAACTTCACTATAAAACGTCGGAAACTCCAAGCCTAACTATTTCTGGTTACAACAAAAACATTTCAATCAAATAAATAAACGAAACGTGAAACAAAACGACAAAAGGCGGTCATTCCTTGGAGTGGGTCCGAGGATGGTCCTTACTTGGGATACGAGAGACGAGTTTGAGCGGCCTCAAAACTCTGAAGGGCTCAATCTGTTATAATGATAACCTGCTCAAACAAGTACTTTTTTCTTTCTCAAATCAAAATAAGTCAGTCCCTCACTCTCGAACAAAACGGGGAAAAATCTCATATGTACGAATCGGATAATTTTCTTATCAAATAGGTAAATACGATTAGAAAACTCGAAAAACTCCAAATAAAATAGGGTCAAAATGTTACAACTATAAAATAAAAAAAGTATATCTAACCAACGATAATTGCTTACTTAGGGAGCAATGTACTTACCCTGTAACTACTACAAAAAAATCCATGATGTTCCAAATATTTCCAAGGTATGAGCCGCGATGAAGTACAAAACCTAATGCTAAAATTTTCAGGGACGCCTCTACACAGAAAATGCCCAGGAAATAGGCCTCCGTTTGTTCCTGGAAAAGAAACAATAATCAATTTGCGGAAGATCGCGGATGAATAGGTAGGTATCACAGTTAAACATTCTGAGCCATGGCTTGTATGTGCTGCAGGCCGAACCCGAAATCAGTCTAAACCCGAACTGACTAGGGCAAAATTAGTAATTACAGAAACCATCAAGCAAAACCAATTTAGTCAATTCGGGCCTTGACTGCTCCCTTTATCCAATTCTGTTTTGCCGTGACGTTAGAGAAAGTAGTTTTGTCTGCTCAGAACTTGAATATCCTAAAACATAAGGCAAAACTAGATTTGAAAATGCAACTATGAACTGCCTCAACTTTGGAGATTTTTGTGAGATAGAGCCAATGAGCAGTCAGTTCAAAGATTAGGAATCATCTCTGGAATATCATACCTACCTGGACTTGGAGAGATAGGTGGCCTTTCTTTATTAAAAATGACGATCGCCGTTCGAATGTCGAGCCGATGGGAAGACGAAATTATTTTGAAATTTGCTCTGAAACCATCCAACATTTTTCATTAAGATTTTGAACTTTTCAGAGATAAGATAGTATTCATTACGTGATTATGATTGAAACAAATCGGTTTTGGTAATTAGCAGCTATGCTTGACGATTTTCACATTAATTTTATATTTCCAAAAAAAAAATTCAAATTTGACCTGTTTTTTTCGAGGAAGAATATTGTTGACTGCTGAACTAGCTCTAAAGCTGCGTCCACACTATGCCGGGCGGCATGGGCCGGCACAGGCCGGGCAGCAAAGCCGAAGAAGTATGGACGTGCCGCCCGGGTTCCCCGAAAGCCGAAAGCCGGCCCGAATCGAACCCGCCTCGTGCCGATCGGGATCAAAGGAGCCGCCGCGGCTTTAAGCCGCTCGGCATAATGTGGACGCGTGTCTCGGCTTATCGCCCAGCATTTTCATTTCAGTTTTCATCCCAAGCGGATCAAGTGCGGGTGTGCTGGTGATATTTTTGAGAAATATGGTGAAAAAGTGGTCCGATGAGGAAACTCTGTCGCTCATCAAGCTCTACAGGGACCGTCCCAACTCGTGGGACAGTTCCCACCGCGACTACAAGGAGAAAAACAAACGCCACGACGGATTCATGGAGATCGCATGTGCACAGAGTACAATGTGGACGTGCCGGCCCGAACGCAACGCCGGGCGGCTTTCCCGGGCGGCTCGTCTTATGCATATTGCTGGTGACTTATTGTTCGTCTTTATTTCCGACGATTTTTGACTTTGAAAATAGCTGATCTTCAAATCATCCTTACCAACATCTCGTCCGGTACCTACAGGGAAGAATTGAATATTGAAGATTTTGCTCGTTGGACATCCTGATCCATACTAATCAAGACCTCAATTTTTGACTCAGCTGAATCAGAGTGCTCATTTTTCGACTCAATTGATCAGTTAGGGCCACAAAAGGACTCACACAGTGTATAGTTTGTTGGTATGGACAACCGTTTCTGTGCTAAGCTGCTAGGTACATTCATGACAAGTTTCTTGATCTTTTGGGTTGCAAATTTCGTGACGTTTCCGTGCATGTTACCCATAGCAAAAGCAAGAGTTCCCCGCCAAACTTTCGTGGAGGCAGGTACTGAAAATTTAGACCGATTGCAAATTTCGTATTGTACCTAACGGAAACCAACAGCATGATGTTGGCATCAACACGGTTGATTGCTTACACCGAAATCCCTTTAGTTCATTTTTGCGGCTCTACTATTACCCATACATTTACACAATACACAAGTTGTAAATCATTAAACCGGCAGCATTTATGTTTAAAAAAACTCGCTAAGGCCGTTCTCGTCGTTTCAACATGAAATTGAATTTTAGATGATTCGATTTAACATCAGAGCTTCCCGCTGTACCCAGTGTTGGCTCATGACTTCATTTTCAAACGGTAACTTCTAGTCGTTCTTTCTCTCTTTTTTAAATCCCTTTTCATGCCGTAACTTCGTTCATTTATTTTGTTGCAAACATCGCGGTTCACAAGCGAAGCGATTCCCTCTCTCTCCTTTTATTTTTATTTCGCCCCTTTGAGCCCGCTGATAAACGGGGGACCGCGAAAGAATTCTAATGAGATACCCACAGGAAACGAACAATGGGTGGAAAAAGGCGGTAATTTCACCACTAATTCTCGCTCCGGTCCGTTCTGCGGTTCCGCTCGGGAGGATACTTCTTCTCGTTGTTGATACGACGTTGTATTCTGAGTTTTTGAAGTGTGAAAATGAAAATATTATTCTCCGCGGAACTAGAAATATGGGAAAAATGAGCTTATGGTTTCAGTTTGAGTGGCGAGTGCGAGGAGTGGCGAGATGGTTTGAGGAAGAGTGGAGGGGAGGAGCGATAATGGTGTTGAATGGGGGTTGGAGGTTCACCAATTATCGAGGCCACATTGGCGAGCTCTTTCGGACGGGTTTTTTGCAACGCTAGAGAACTTAGTCTCGGAACGCAGTCCTTGCCGAAGGCAAATACCTAAGTGGCACTGGGTTGAGGCCCCATATCCATGTTAATCAAATCGATAGTAATGGTAGCGTAGGCGACGAATTTGAATAAATTTCAAATCCTGAAGTTTCATAAACGTCGAATGACTTGTTCAGCCGTGTGGTGTTGGTACGAGTAGATATACAAACAAAAATATCTGCATACAGAACAACAAATATTGATAGACATAAGTGCAAGTAGCCTTCAAATACCGTAAAATGCGTAGAAAACATACAATTACTTGATACAAAAAAATATTATGAAATGATTCATCAATGCAGATTATATTATAATATTGATACTCTTAATAGGTAGGTATATTTTATTGCAGTCGGACCGATGACAATGTAAATTGAGTCCTCGGGGCCGGAGAAATAGTTACCTAGTTATACATCGAAATTCTTCAAATGCAACTTTGTTAGGTCTATTATAACAGGAATGTTGGTGTAGGAGTTAGGAAGGGTGGGGAACAGGTATCTAGATGGCGGGCGGGTGATACCATCCATCGACGCCGAATTTGCCCACTTTTTCCGAGGAATCGGCGCGGGGTTTTTGCAGCACCGGATTCGGATTGCTGGGTTTGATTAAGTACCTATTCATGGCCCTTTCTTTCGAATATAAAAACAACTTATTTCTGATACTAATAAAATAGGAATTAGGGCCGGTTTATCAATCACAATTGCAATCCCGATTAAAGTCTATCTGAATCAAATCTCTGATTATCCCTCGCATAGCCGTTTATCTATTCACTTCAGCAGCTGATTATCGCTAATCAGTGACTGTATTTAACTGGAGATCGAAGCTCTAGTTAAAATTTAACTATCGAGTCAATGTCTGATCAGTGGGCAGCCATATTGCATTTTCGTTTTTGGTTTATTATTGTCAATAATGAACCACTGGAATCGAGCATGAAACCCCCCCCCTTAAATTTTGATTGTTTACGTTTCAAGGTATGTCGAATCCGAAAATGCAATTAAAAAAATTCTGTCTGTCCGCCGTACGTCGTACTCTACACTTTTCTTAGTTACCATGAAAAAAAAATTGATGCAATTCGGGTTATAGGTTCCGTTCGGGGTCTAGGTAGTTGGTCCTCGAAGCTCGGCGTTACTGTCAGTCATCTCTAAGGGGTGAAAAATAGGGGATGCCATTTTCAGAACGCCGTATCTCCGCCGTTCTCGATTGAAGGGTATTGTTTTTTTACGTTATTAAATTTGTCTTGAGCTATACAATTTTTTCAGGCCACCCGGAGCATTGTTCGTCCAGCCGTTCGTGTGCACCAAAAAGCTTCGTCAACACGATCGTGAATAAAACGGTATAAATCCGGCCGGGATAAATATCATCACTACGGAGCACCTGATTATTATCGAGTGTTTCCATTCGTTTTTTCATGGATTGCGACATTGAAATGGATGATTCGGATTTCTCCGACGGAGAAATGAACTTGTACCTACCTTGAATAGGTACGAAATTCTTGGTTCGGCAGGGAAAATACCGATGTGGATTTCCACTCCAGGTTCCGCCTATCCAAACAAACTGCACTTTTTGTTCTTTATTATTAGGATTTATTTTGTTCGTTATCGGGAACTATCAACACTTGGCGCTGGAATTTTTTTTTTTCGTGCACCACTGCAATTTGAAAAAAAAAGACCCGCATTTGATTCCTCCAGACATAAACAGAATGTTTCATCGGTTTCCCATTGATTAGGTACAGTGAAATATTATCAAGTGGGTTACAACCTTTGCAGCATGCCAGACCCACGTACGAGTAGGATTGATCACTACATGAGCTGAATTTGTCTACGTTTGATGGAAATAGAGATCAAATATGTGCTGGAATGTTTAGACATTTGAAGTTGTGCTCGCGAAAGCACTTAACTCCGAGAATACACAAATACGACGGTACTCGCGGAAATACAGAACCAAGCGCGAATGGTGCTGATTCCACACGATCACATAAGCCAAGAGAAAATAAGCCGAAGCCGGTGAAGGACGGCAGAAGCCGCCTCGGAACCAAAAAAAAAAAAAAAAATAGGTAGGTACATTTGCGAATAAAAATTTATTACAAAAAATATAACACAGCAGCACAATAATTCGGCCGCGTTTGGCGAGGAATGTGACGATAACGATGACATTACCATGGAAACGCCGTCCAACTTGCAATGTTGCACCTTACTTTTATGGGATTTTCACGTTATTGTAGTGGTGGCGTTGTTTTCTCTCGTTAAAACTCTAACTACCTAACTAGCTGTTATTTAGTATCCATGCAGTAATTGATAAACGCATCCTCAGCCCTGGTTGGTTAAAATCTCTGATTATCGTTAATCAGTGACTAGCTAATTATTGGAGTTTTAACTAGAGAACTGATGAACCGGCACTTCGTCTCATGCGTAATACGTATTATTATATTTTATTATTGTACATCAAAGTTGTATACCATAGCTCACATGACAGGATGAGCCATTGGCTATTGCCGGCTCTTCATGCTTTGTCTTTTGATCACTTCACGTTGTTCGGTTGTTAGGTAGGTACCTACCTATGCGTGCATTTTAAATTTGTCGTGTAAGTTTATAGTACCCATATACATTAGCTCATAAATTTTGATTTATTATTTGGTTCCTCTGATGCTCATCGAATGAATGAATGAATGAATGAATAATTGTTTTATTCCGATAGACAGTAGTATTTACATCAATGTCAGTATAATTACATTATTCAAAGTACCTATAATACTAATACTAACAGTACTAAAGAATAATAAATGGAATGTACCCCTACCCATAGGGAAAACCCTGTGCGGTTAGGGGGAGTTGACGTCGAATGTTGATTACGAATCTATGTGGTTGGAGTAAAAGAGAGAGAGAGATGGAGAGAGAAAAAAAAAGAAAAAAACTTCATCTACGTATATATGCTACTAAGAAATTGTTGACAATTATCCAGGCCTTCGGAAATTAGCCACGAGAAAACTTTCTTCTTATAAGCTGATCGTGTAAAATCTGAGGGTGTCCTCAATGCTATGGGCATGTGACGAATTAAAAATGGAAGGGAATAAAAGATGTGCTTTGAAGTACTCCAGAGTCGCGTTTTTGGTGCAGGTACTACAGCTTGAGAGGTAAGGCGGAAATTATAAGAAGTTGGTTTGAAGAAATCAAAGAAATTCGGATATTTGTGAAAAAATGTCAGAGATAATTTTAGGTATAGCTGATGAACGGAAAACAATTTAATCTGGTTGTAAAGATCAACTGTTGGGAATCTAGGTACGTGGTTTCCTTGATATTATTTTAAGAATGGATTTTTGCAATATATTCAGAGGTCTTAATACAGAGTTATCAGCACCTCCCAACGCAATGATACCAACACTAATTAAGCTCTGGACAAGTGCTTTATATACAACAACCAGATTTTGTAAATTCATACATCCACGGAGATTGTAAAAGAGATGGGTGAACCGACGGAGCCTATGAACCAGCGCCAAGATATGACAATCCCATTTAAGGTCCTCATCAATAACTACTCCGAGATACTTTGTGGAGCTTACTCGTTTCAGAGCAGGACAGGAGCAGACGCACGGGTCATCGTCATAGGCTCCCTCAGCACCGCACACATGAAGTATTATTGAATTCGCAATAGATTTTTTCGTTTGGGATTTACTAAAAACTAGGTACTTGTTTTTTTGTGCATTTAGGCTCAAAGTGTTATTGCACAGCCATTTAAAAGTACGATTAATATCATTATTAGCAGTAGCAAATACTTCTTCCCACGTATCCCCTTCACACAAAATGGCAGTGTCATCAGCGAATAGATACGAGGTGCCGTGGAGATCCAGATTCCCAAGCTGGTTAATAAAAATCAAGAAGAAGATTGACGCTAAAGTCCCACCTCGAATTACTCCAAATTCTATTGGTCTTTCAGAACTGTCAGTGCCATATATTGTTACTATTTGCTTGCGTTCTTTAAAATAGCTTATAACCCACTCCAATTCCAACCCCCTGACACCATAGGAAGGTAGTAATTTCACTAAGATATCTCTGTCAATTGAGTCAAAGGCTTTGGCCATATCTAAGGTTAATAAAATTCCTTTTTTTCCTCGATCCAATAACGAGTCCATTATTTCCTTATGGATAATTATGTAAATATTAATATTCAAGTCTATTTATTTTATATCGACTCGGATCGCTTAGGGGCATCTTTTTTGGCGAGGCGATAGCGAGGGAGGAAGCCGACGCCGACAGCCACAGACGCGGGTAAAGATAATTCACTTCGTTTCCTTGGAGGAAGACCATCAGCGCCTTACTTCCTAGGTACGGTCCATTATTGAATAAATAAACCAACTATTCAATATCCATCGCGTCCTGTGATTTATATTGAATCTATCTAGATTTCCCTTTAGTGTAGAGTTAATAGGAACATGGAGTGTGTGTGTGGGTGCGTGCCTGCGCGCGCGCGCGTGTATGTGTGTGTGTATTGGCATCAGGGACAAACGGCTGAACCGATTTTCGTGAGGATGGCCTCATTGTGATCAGTGAGTTTCGGGTCAGGGTATGGGCCATCGCTCGATCCTCCAGTTCTTCTCTTCGATCGTATTCCTGACCGTCCGTAACGATAGCGACCTAGTTCGTGCTTTTGCTTGCTACGGTAAATCCCATTTCGCCGACCACTTTCAATCCTTGCCAGAATAAGGTGTGTGCTGTCGGAAAGATGTGTTGATGGCAGTTTCTACAGTTCTAAAACGATTTTTGTGAGACATGATGGGACGTGATTTCATCATCAGAATAATCGCGTGGTTGATAGGTGGTTGCCCTCATGTTTGTTGCCGTCGCATGTGATTAAATTGTGAGGATCGTGAAAATGGGTGTCCAATCTTGGGAATATTATGAAATACACACAGATAGACGTATGAAACAGTTTCAAATCCATGAGAAAATGTGCGAAATAACAAGTACACATATCAGGTAGTGTGAATATTTCTTAGGTACTCTCCGATGTATTTAGTACAGCGGGCTTTTCTGCAACGATCAGTTCATGTAATGATACGAGAATTTAAACAACCATGTAGGACTACTGAAAACATTCCGTCTCCATGAGACAATATTTTTGAACCAGAGAATATCATCTGGAAAGAATGACCAGTACCAATCATGATAAGAGGGCCCAGTTTGTTTGTTCTCAAGTTGTTGTTTCACGGGATCTCCCACTCATCTTAGGATTGTAAACATTCCGCCTGAGTCTAGGTAGCCACCATTTATCTTCTCAAGGTCTCCCGTATGTTTCAGCCTTTTGTTGACTAACCGCTCTCATTACTAGCTTCGCCGAAACGGTCATTGATGTGATGGATGTACGCCCTGGAGTTTTCCCAACATTTACGGTAGCGTTCAGCTATCAAGATGAGTATAATATTCCTCAATCTTGAGCGGTTAACCTAAGAAGAGTCAAAAAGGTGATGCGTGAACATTTTATTCGAGCGATATATTCGCGATATTATTGATATTAAATAATAGGAGGTACTGACACATTTGATCGAAACTAGAGACTCCCAACATCCTAGTTACAACGAGAATGGGGCTCTAGTAATATTAGTTTTTCCGCCAGGAGAGCCAGGCTAGTTGCTTCCGTAGCTACCAACTCTACCGTGTGGTTCCCCTTCATCATATAAAAAATATCATTCAATCCCGTTTTCTGAGTTTCCTTAGCAATAATTTATCAAGATTTTAAATAAAAATGCCAGTAAGTGTCCTGTATTTGTGGGTGCTAATGAAGTTCCTAATTCGGTGAGAAGCACAATGGAAGTACAGATGAGGGAGAAGAAAATTATGGAGCAGCAGTCCATCGGGATGAAAGGTTTTGTGGTGAAATAAAAGTGTGTTAGCCAAGCCATTCTATATACAGGTAATATAATATTTATATTTAATTTCTACCTCGTAATATTCACATCTAAAAGAAGGCTTGCCAAATGAATGATTTTTCATGGAACAATAGCGAATTTTCACAGTAAATGATTTAGGTACCTATTCATGTACCGAGGTAAGTACAGTTCCTGTTCTTATAACCCTGCATTTATATTTTTACGGCAACAAAGGAAACGAATTATTTGTTGATTGTAAACTTCGTAGGTAGGTACCTGACAGTTTCCAATACGCGCAATTGAAAAATTATTATTTCCACGTCAGTGGGCCTTGATAGAAACGGACGTTCAACCTTATTCATAGCCGCTAGCGCTGGTACCGGACGCGGCACTGATGCAGAGCTAATCGAACTGGACGATCTCAGGGCCTATATTATCATGAAAGACCGGCGGGTGCAATAGGCTATGTGAAAATCGTCGAAACTTCGTCTTTCGTCGTACACGGATCTTTCTTTCGCGACGGGATTGTGTGGTTTGTACGATTTTGGGGATTGCGTACAGTTGCTGCTTGCTGGGTTGATACTTTGTTGGATGCGGAGATGGAGATTTCACGATGGTTTGTACGGACGGGGCATTCCGTTTTGGAATGGAGTTTCTGAGGGATAGCTGAGTAAGAATGACAAGGCTAGTCTCCGCCCTGACCAGCTGAGTGACTCTGAGGCTAATATTATGAGGCTAATATGCTATGAGGCTAATATTACGTTTAATACTTCATTATTTTCAATAATGAACCATTGGAATCGAGCATGAAAGAAACAAATTCTAACCCCCCTCAAAATTTGATGGTATACGTTTCAAGGTATGTAGAATCCAAAACTGAAATAAATAAAATTCCTGTCTGTCCGCCGTACGCCGTACGCCGTATGCCGTACTGGCCACTTTTCTTAGTTACCATGAAACGAAATTGATGACATTTGGATTATAGGTTCCGTTCTGGGTCTAGTTAGTCCTCGAAGCTCGACGTTACTGTCAGTCATGTCTAAGGGGTTAAAAATAGGGGTTGAAATTTTCAGAACGCCGTAGCTCGAAAACTTTCGATAGAAGGGTATGGTTTTTTTTTTACGTTATTAGATCTGTCTTGAGCTAAACAATTTTTTGAGACCACCCGGAGCATTGTAAGTCCAGCCGTTCGTGTGTACGAAAAAGCTTCGTCAACACGATCTCGAATCAAACGGTATAAATCAGGCCCAGATAATCATCACTAGGGAGCACCTGATTATAATCAAGGTTGGCTGTATGAAGTCGAGTTGGTTGTTCTGCGATATTATTTCATTTGATAAGTCATGGACTATTGGATTTAGTTGGTAGATACTTGTAAAACTTGAACAAAGGTTGAAGTATTATTGACGGGTAAATTATTACACAATGGTAAATTATTACACAACGGCAAATTATTACACAACGGTAGATTATCACACAACGGTAAATTATTTCATAACGGTAAATTATTACATACCGGTAAATTATTACACAACTGTTCATCTACCAAGAAGGGGCTGGATTTTGTTGATCGGTACTTTTGTAACTTGAACAAACGTTGAAGTATTGTTGATGGGTAAATTATCACACAGTGGTAAATTATTACACAACGGCAAATTACTACACAACGGTAAATACTTACATAACGGTAAATTATTTCACAACGGTAAATTATTACACAACGGTTCATCAACCAAGAAGGGGCTGAATTTTGTTGATCGCACTTGAATAACCGTTGAAGTATTATTGATGGGCAAGTTATTACACAACGTTTCATTATACTTGACCACGAAGGTAGGTATTGTCCACAGAAAACAGTGATCTACGCAGAAGGGGCATCCATTTCAACAATTTTCAACATCCATTTTCCAACATATCAACAATTTTCTGGGTACCATTTTCTATTTAGGTACTAACCTACGGAGGGTCTGCACTCTACATGAGATGTATAGAATAGCACATATTAAATTATATATAGACGGGTTATCTATAAAGAGAGCTGTGATCTGTAACAGAAGGGTATTCTGTCAGCGTTTTTTTCTTTTCAAACCACGAGGCTGAAATTTGGAATGAAGCTTCAGTGGGACTGATGGGTAAGGATTACAAAGGTGGTCCTACCCTGAGCAGCTGAGTGAAACCAAACGAGGGTAAGAATGAAAAAGAGGGTCCCTACCCTGATCAGCTGAGTGAGCACTGAGGCTAATTTAATTCCTTTTCAACCCACAAGGCTATGTACTCTCTTTGTACGACTTTTGCACCGATTTTAACGATAGTTACCAGAACGATTTTTGTGAGACTGACCGCATTTTATACCGGAAACATCCCGTAGAGTAATGCTTGCATTACAGTGGACGTCCCTTATGGTGATGCATAGACCACTCTCACTCAGTGCAGATCGTCTGGAAGTATATATAATTATTAGTTGTTAGTCGAGTAACAACTGATATATGATGATGATGAATTCATTATGCAATTTAATTACCCAATTTCTTGACTATCACGCGACATGTAAAGCTTACATATCATGTTTGACTACCTTGTCGCACCTTAAATCCCTAATAGGTAATATTTTCAAGCTATGTCACCGAGGAAAAAGACAATGAGGGGATTTCAGGTACGCAATATAAAAACTAAATGATAAAACTGGCGTTAAAAACCTCTGTATGTAAGTAAATATAATTATGTACTTTGTTATAGGGCATGAAAAATATTTTTTTATGTGCTTTGGTTGGGTTTGGAAACAATAAAATAATTGTAGGATTGTAGGACTTGTCTTCAGAACCTTTCCAAGGGGGAAACAAATATTTATTAATTTTTGACAGTTTCCTGCCTATTAAAAAAAAAACGAAAAAATAAAAGCAGACTTCTAATGAACGTAAAATAACAATCTGCACATTATATCTGCCACTCCAGTCCTTTCAACAATAAAATGTTCGTCTGACCTCGCTGAAATTTTCAATTAATTAAAAAGGAGGGCGGAAAATACCACCTTTCGGGACGCACTGTTTAAAACGTAAAAGAACGCGGACTCACTCGGCTGAACTCGCTGGAACGACGACTGCTGGCGGCTCGCATTTTCTCTTAGAGGGAGACGATGTAGCCATCAGGTCAATCTCGTATGATTCAAAATAATAATATTTTACACCCGACTCCACCGCCCTGGGCCACTATGAGCGTGACAACCTGTATTAGAGTAGGTGAAGTTACCATCATAACAATTCCCACTGAATATGTTGAATATATATTGATTAACTGATCTAATATTAGGTTGCTACCTACCTATTGTTTCTTATATACCTATGTCGTATGGCAGCTTCAAAAGTTGGGAATATGGGCAGCGGGAACAAGATTTGGAGAAAATCCCGCGTCCCCCCCCCCCCCCCCCCCTTTAACATATTGTAATGTAACATTCTATAGTTACTATAGAAACAATTTAGAAATTCCGGAGCGCACACAAAACATCCGAAAAATCCACTTTTTTTTCAGTATTAATCGCTCTTTCTTCTAGAAGGAAATTTCGAAATTCCGGCGACTAGCACAACTAGGCAGTTCTTTGCATCGAAAAAAAAAGAATCACCCAAATCGGCTGAGAACTGCGGCCTGGGCAGCGCACATGACACAAACACACCTATGTTTTTCACCCACGGATTTGGATTCAGGATTCTCTGAAACGGATTCGAATGTCGTTCTTTTAATTTTCGGCTGTGTTGTTCTCTTCTGACCAGACCAAATACGTAAGGAAGTCTCTTACTACTGAGGGATGTCCCGAAAAGGTGAATAAGAAGCATCACCAATCCAGAATTTTCGAGGTAATTTTGGTTTATTATTTTCAATAATGAACCATTGGAATCAAGCATGAAAAAAAAAATTCTAACCCCCCCTAAAAATTTTATAGTTTACGTTTCAAGGTATTTTGAATCCGAAAATGCAATACAAATATATTTCTGTCTGTCCACCGTACGCCGTTCTGAGCACTTTTATTAGTTACCATGAAAAAAAACGTTGCAAATCCCTGCACAACGGTTTATTATTTTGTATAGAATACCCTCCTGTTACAGATCACAGCTCTATGTATAGATAACCCTTCTATATAATATGATATGTACTATTCTATTATATACATATTATGTAGATCGCAGACCCTCCGTAGGTTAGTACCTAACCCCGTACTCGTTACTAGGTACCTACCTAAATCACGAGTTAAATGTTGCTAAAATAATTCTGCCGATGACAAACAGTACCTAACAAAGAGAAACACACATAATGAGGTTCTGAAAAGAAATTGTTGATGAGGAGTGAAAAAAGTTGCAAAAGTACCTACCAACAAACTCCAGCCCCTTCTACGTAGATGGTATAATGAACCGTTGTGTAATAATTTACCGTTGAGTAATGATTTACCGTAGTAATAATTTACCCATCAATAATACTTCAACGTTTGTTCAAGTTTCACTACCTACCAACAAACTCCAAAAGAGCCATCATTTTTCAAGCGAAATAATATCACAGAACAACCAACTCGACTTCATACTCCGCCAATATAATCAGGTGATCCCTACCAATGATTGGCCGTATTCACAAATTCCTATTGTGGGCGCGTCTCTGGTTACGAGATTTGGTTTGAATTGTATACAATTTCATTCACACTGGAGTCGAAAATGCCTGTCGGTGCAAACTTCGGGGCCTTACTGTGAACGAACGGCTGGACGTACGATGCTCCGGATGGTCTTAAAAAACTCGCAAGTTCAAGAACTATTTAAAACCGTAAAAATATTTACGTAAAAAAATAGTATAGGCGTTTTGAAAATTTCAACCCCTATTTTGAACCCCTTAGAGATGACTCACAGTAACGTCGAGCTTCGAGGACCAACTAGACGCCGAACGGAACCTATAACCCGCATTTCATCAATTTTTTTTCATGGTAACTAAGAAAAGTGGCCCGTACGGCGTACGGCGTACGGCGGACAGACAGAAATATTTTTATTGCAGTTTTGGATTCTACATACCTTGAAACGTAAACCATCAAATTTTGAGGGGGGGTAAGAATTTTTTTTTCATGCTCGATTCCAATGGTTCATTATTGAAAATAATAAACCAAAATTGATGAAATTCGGATTATAGGTTCCGTTCGGGGTCTAGATTGGTCCTCGAAGCTCGGCGTTACTGTCAGTCATCTCTAAGGGGTTAAAAATAGGGGTTGAAATTTTCAGAACACCGTAGCTCGAAAACTTTCGATGGAAGGGTATGGTTATTTTACGTAATTAAATTTTTCTTGAGCTAAACAATTTTTTGAGACCACCCGGATCATTGTACGTCCAGGCGTTCGTGTGCACGAAAAAGCTTCGTCAACACGATCGTGAATCAAACGGAATAAATCCGGCTCGGATATCATCACTAGGGAGCACCTGATTATAATCGAGGATGGCTGTATGAAGTCGAGTTGGTTGTTCTGCGATATTATCTCATTTGATAAGTAGTTGACTATTCGATTTTGTTGGTAGGTACTTGTGAAACTTGAACAAACGTTGAAGTATTATTGATGGGTACATTATTATACAATGGTAAATTATTACACAACGGCGAATTTTCACACAACGGTAAATTATTACATAACGGTAAATTATTTCACAACGGTAAATTATTACTCAACGGTTCATCTACCAAGAAGGGGCTGGATTTTGTTGATCGGTTTTGCAACTTGAACAACCGTTGAAGTATTATTGATGGGCAAGTTGTTACACAACGGTTCATTATACTTGACCACGGGGGTAGGTATTGACCACGGAAAACAGTAATCTGCGCAGAAGGGGCATCTATTTCACTCCACATCAACAATTTTCCTTCACAACTTCATTATTTGCGTTTCTTTTGCCGTTTTAGTTACTGTTTGTCATCGACGGAATGATTTTAGCAACATTTAACTCGTGATTTAGATAGGTAACTAGTGACGAGTACGGGGTTAGGTGCTAACCAACGGAGGCTCTGCTATGTTATCTATACAGAGAGCTATGATCTGTAACAGAAGGGTATTCTGTACAAAATCATATACCGTTGTGCAGGGATTTGCAGCGTTTTTCAGTGGAATTCGAAATGAAGCATCTTTATGACTGTTGAGTGAATGGCGAGATGAGGACCCTATCTAATCAGCTGAATGAGCCCAGAAGCTAATTTCTTTCCTACTTGACCAACGGGGCTGAAATTCAAAATGTAGCATCTGTAGGACTCTTAGGATGACGAGGTCCGTCCCACGTCGTAGACGGGCGTTGGCTCGTATGATATAAAATATAGGCAACTAACCAGGGCTTTCATATTATGGACAGTTTTTCGGCTTGACATGTAAAAACCCTTTCGTACCTTTCAAAATGTAAATGGAAAGGTATTCAAATTAATCTGATACGTGAACCTATGCTTTCCCGATCGTTACCTCAGACTTGCGTGCACGAGATCGTCCAGATTATTTTTGGGGTCAATCGGCGGTCGGGCGAGAGGGCGGTAGACGGTTGACCCGCTTATTTGTAAGGAGGGGAATATCGGAAGAGGAAAAACCTGAGTAACGAAACAAAACTCTCCCTCAATAGGATTGATCAATACCTCGACATTTAGGTACGACGAAAAGCCGTCTATGTAATCCACATAATCCCCCTGAAGATTACGTTCATATCGGCCAACGTACGTATATGTGGAAATGACGGCAACGCTTGATTCAAAGGCGTATTTAGAAGTTCTGTTGTGGTGAGGGGGGGGGGGGGGGGGGATTTCCAATGCGAATGTTGTCAGGGCTATATGCATATAATCTTTAACGGAATACTAAATGCCTAAAGTTGTACTCATTGTATTCACTGGAAGGCACCTAGCAACATGCCATGTTTAAGAACATGAGGGCGAAATTAGGTAACCTCCATCCTCCACCTCTCATCTATCAGCACTCCGATTTTGTTTTGCTGTGTCTTTTAATGTTCGGAGAAAATAGGCTATTCAGGTATCTATAATAGGGGCATCTATACAGGTAAATAATAAGCCGTTGTGTCATAATTTGCAGCTTTTTTTGTTACTTTACATCAAGGGCATGCGGCGCTACCCCCACTACCCCATAGGCTTCACCCCTGGTATAGGAAAAACATTTCACGTTAGTTAAAAACGCTTCTCCCACAAGCCTGTTCCAGCCTCCCTCCACTCACCACCAAGTGTACAGCGCTACATTCCGTGATATCCCAGTTTTCTATTTCACATACACAGAAACAGGTCGGGCACTTCCGTTATGGCTGAATGAACTGGAAAGGCCGGTGGATGAGAAGCGGATTCCGGCAAACTTCTGTCCTTCCGGGGGGAAATTATAATGCCAACTTCTACGAAAGGATCGGCCTTAGTGCCTATGCCTACGGCTCGTCTGATTTGCTCTGGTAGAAATCATAGAACGGGAAGCTATAATACCGCGCTGCAGCTCTACGGAGTTGAACGCTTAATCGGGAGCACTACTTTTCAAGTAGTTTGATTGAGCCTCACGTTCGGTGGTTAATTACCCCTTTTCATGGACCGGCCGCCTCAGTATTGGGTGAGGGTCTCTCGGTCATCCGTTTCCTGTAATTATCTGCTTCCGTTATGCCCCTTGGCCGGTGCTGAGAAACCCTGAAACTTCCATATTAATCTGGCATATTGCGACTCATGTATTGCAGATGATGATAATTATTATTGTAAGCTATTGTTATATCGATAACATAGAAACGTACAATATTTCTCAATATATAATGCACAATATATAACTGGGAGTCAGTTGGTATTAGGAAGTTGTCGCAACCAAAAAACGCTCCAAATACCTGCATAACGGATTATTATTTTGTACAGAATACCGTTCTGTTACAGATCACAGCTCTCTGTATAGATTACCCTTCTATATAATATAATATGTACTACTCTATACATATTATGTGGATCGCAGATCCTCCGTAGGTTAGTACCTAACCCCGTACTCGTTACTAGGTACCTACCTAAATAACGAATTAAATGTTGCTAAAATAATTCTGTCGATGACAAACAGTAACTAAAATGGCAAAAAGAAACGCAAATAATGAAGATCTGAAGGGAAATTGTTGATGTGGAGTGAAAAAGGTTGCAAATATCACCGAACAACCAACTCGACTTCATGCTCCGTGATTATAATCAGGTGATCCGTAGCAATGATTTTATATCGGGCCAATTCCCGATTGTTAGTGCGTCCCTGGTGACGAGATTTGGGCTAGATGTATACAATTTCATTCACCCTGCTGTCGAAAATGCCTGTCGGTGCAAACATCGGGGCCTTACTGTGAACGAACGGCTGGACGTACGATGCTCCGGGTGGTCTTAAAAAACTCGTAAGTTCAAGAACTATTTAAAACCGTAAAAAGCTCCACGTAAAAAGAAGGTATAGGCGTTCTGAAAATTTCAACCCCTATTTTGAACCCCTTAGAGATGACTGACAGTAACGTCGAGCATCGAGGACCAACTAGACCCCAAACGGAACCTATAACCCGAATTTCACCAATTTTGTCTTATGGTAACTAAGAAAAGTGGTCAGTACGGCGTACGGCGGACAGACAGAAATATTTCTATTGCATTTTCGGATTCTACATACCTTGAAACGTAAACCATCAAATTTTGAGGGGGGGTTGGAATTTTTTTTTTCATTCTCGATTCCAAGGGTTCATTATTGAAAATAATAAACCAATACACTGCCAAGGACATGGCACAGAAGCTTTCTCGTGGCCTTCACAGTGTCACCATACATAAATATTCAGATCAATTACTGGATTAATTACCACACAGATTCAGATTAATTACCGCAATTATTTAACTATTATTTAATAATAAGTGTAGGTACCTAATTTGAAGTTAGTATTCATGCTTTAATATAAGGTAATTAGTCCACGTAGAGAACTGAGAACGCAAAGAATCCCTATCAAATTTCCACTTCCTAGGGTGAACAGGAGAGATTTAAGCACATCAGCTGAGCAGGGTGCGCACCCCGTCATTTCATTCGTCCACGCAGAGGCCTTTCCAGTTTTATAGTTCTATGGTCTGGAATGCTCGACGTTTTGAATGTACGTGGTGCCAGTCCCACGTGCCACTGCCACAGCTGATTCAGTCATGATGAATGTCCTATGGGACCTCAAGGGACCTTACCCGCATCATCCATGAATATCTGACCAAAATCCGTTCAAAATTGATGGCGTTATGACCGTAACAAGAAAATCTCATGATCGCCTGCGCGGTAGCTACTGTTGATTCGATCATGATGAAACTTATAGGGGACCATCTAGCGCTGAACCCACACAATTCCTGAAAATTTCATTGAAATCGGTCAAAATTGTGGAAGTTATGGCTGTGGCAAGGAAACGTGGACAGCCAGACGGACAGACGGACACGAAACCAAATTTGTTCAGGAGGCCCTGAAACGCAAAATGCAAGTGGAAATTTTGATTTTGGAGCACAAAAAAATTTACATTTCGAAAGTGAAAACAAAACTTTCGCTGCCTTGCAGACTCGGAAGCAATACGATCAGGAGAGAAAACGGAAACGCAAGTGTTACGTTCAAGACGTAAGTTTTGTCGTTTTAAAGAATTGCGTTGTCCAGCACCGCGTAACTACCTACTGGAAAGATGCGTGTCACTCATTTCAAAATCTCAATGCTACATACCCTCGATAAGTACATTTCTTCGGGGATAACAAAATTCGATCTCCATGGGAATTTCGTAGAATGACAGGAGGAGCCGGCCTCGGGAAGGTTTTCTGCCGTTCGCGTTCTCTTTAATTCGTGGTCTCTTTAGGCATATTTTGGAACCCTGAACTTCATTTGGTTCGTGTATCGTGAGCGTTGCCATCTGAAAGCCATGATCACGGTAAGTGAGTTGCCTTATATTTCGCAAGTATGCGGAACATTTTCGCGATAATTCTCTGATTATCAAATCGTCAAACCACTGCTTTTCATTATGGTATAATTTATGAAAAAGGTAAACCTCAAAGACGAATTTTGATAGATTCCGCATATTTACTCCCAACCTAGACATTTGCCCATTATGCCCAACCCTATACATAATATCTGAACTCAGAGCTTTTATACGACAGGCTCAGGGCTTTTATGGGTGACTTTAGTTGTTTCTTTTCAACAAATTGAAAGCCTTCTCATAAAAAACATACTGACAATGTATTTAGCTACGCTGCATACCTAGTATAGGTTAAAGAAAAACCCATTAGGTATGCCAGTCTCCGGACGCCTCCACCGGTTGTAATGAAGATCAGTGGAGTTACACTATCGACTTATAATTATTGTGTACGGTACACTACGCATCTCAAGTTTAAAAAATGCCACACCAATCGGCACAAGAAAAGTAGTGTGAATTTGCGGGATAATTTTATTTCTTTTTTCTATCATTATTGTTCCCTCGCCCGCCATCTTACCTGTTTTTGCTCAAGAACATTCCAAAACTCTTCCATTTATAAGAGCTTTTTTGTATTCGGTTTTCCTTTGTGAACCTTCAAAAACCCCTAGCGTCCTTCCATTACTCATTGCTCTCACTTTCCACTTTACTATGCTGGTTTCTCTACTTTCCATTGCAGTAAATACAAAGGAACTACGAAACAACTCAAAAAACACATTTTTCATCAAAAAAATCTTTACTATTCAAAAAAAAAATCCATTAACATAAAAATAAACTCTTGCTTCCGAAAAAACGCAATTGGCTTCAAAATGCCACTTGGAACATAGGTAATTATTTTCCTTCAAATTTCGTTTGTTTGTGGAAAAACTAGATTATTCATTTCAATCAAATTATATAATAAGGAACTAGAATCACATATATTTAAACTCATGTAGGAATGTTACATGAATATTGGTTACTCAAAAAAGCGCAATCGGCATAAAAAAGGCCACTTGGACAATAATTCTTTCTTCAAAGTTTTGTTGTAAAAATGTCAATTTTTCATTCAAACTAGATGGAAACTAGAAAAAACCCTTAGCCATTAGTTCCAAAATTACGAAATAGAAAAAAATTACAAAATGATAATAAAAACTCGGCGCTTCGCGCCTCGCCAGGGGGCAAGCCCCTTGGACCCCCGGATGCTTACTGCTTAGAGCCTACGGCTACAATTCAAGAAACATGGAACATGCTTTAGCCACGCTTATACACATCGACACATCCAAGTGACAACCAAACAAGCATCATTGTTTACTATCGATTTATAACATCCATTTATATAGTTATATTATGAAACTAGGAAATAAATACCAAGAACAAATACGAAATAAATGCGTGATAAATCAAGAGCTTTCCAACGAATGGAAATCGATTTTTGTCCGATGAAAATGAAAGAAGTTTCATTTCCCTAGCAACTACTCGGTTGTACGTGAAAATCATTAGCAAATTTCGTCACCCGATTTCGTTCCCGATAAACGTAACACTTTTTGCCAGTTAGGTCAAGGCTAAAGCATGTTCCATGCTAAAAATTACAAAATACATAATTATCATTTCAGTCTTGCAGGATTGTTCAGTCTGTCTCGCTATCCTCGTTCTCAAGCAACTGGCAATTATTGCACTTTACTAAAGTGGTGGAGTGTTTTAGGCAAACGTTTTTGCCACAACCTCAACATTCTCGCCTGGTTTTTATGTTTTTTCTTTTATGTTTTATGTTTCGGATCTCCTCCATCTTCTCCATCACTATCCATTTCTTCCATTTCTGCTAGCACATGAGCTATCTCCTCAGTCGTTCTGTAAAGTTTTTCCCTGAACAAAAAATGAAAAAGGATTATTAGTTTTTTTGGTGTAAGAAGAAGAGGGCGAGAGAGGCAAGATAGGCAAATGAAGTCGCAACACTGCAGAGAAAATTATAATTTACTAGATAGGTACCTACTTATTTTTGAAAGAAATTGATTTTAATGATATAGGTACTACCTATTAACTGAATTATAGTTTACTTACATTTTACGATGTCGATGAAAATATTTCGTCAGAAGTCGTGCGGCTGTCACCTGACCGCCGTCAGTGAAAACGAAAATACGAAACCGTTCGCGCGGCTGTCTCCTGACCGCCTGACTCGACACTATCAAGTTTGGAACTGTATTGAACGAAAACAAAGAGGCGGGTCACTGATTTCAGGTGCTGAACGTGCGGTGAGAAGTGTAACTAGAGAATATATACCCATCCCATCCCTCAAAAAAATCACTGGTGAGCGCATCTTTTCGAAATTCAAGAAAGGCGGTCACTTGACCGCCTGCGCGAGCGCATGAAGGGTAATCATAAAAAACGTGGGCGGTCAACTGACAGCTGCGCGAGCGCCGGTGTGACTCATGTTGGCGCGAACGCATGAAGGTTAACTTATTTTATTCCTCTTCAACCTGTCGATGGAAATCCGTCGAGAAATGAACCGCTTCGTCGGTTGACCTTCCAAACTATTATTAGGTTCGACTGGTCGATAAATGCAAAGTCTATGAAAATTGTCGAATAATGTCGAATTGTCCAAGTTAGGAACAAGGCAATTTCGAAAATCGAAGCAAGACCTTCAGGATTCATAAAAATGTCTATATGAGCGAATTTTCATAGTATACCAGTAATTTCCCGTTTCCGAGATAGGTACCAGATCTTAACAATAACAACTCCATGGCGGTTGATGAAATTCTGGACACGTACAAAAAGAAGGAGACGTGATTTTTTTCGCGAGGAGTTCGGCTTTTTGTCGAAGAAGAAAACTTGCGCCTGACATGCAGGCCTCCTACACAAGCCCAAGCAAGTTCTGCCAGACACGCATTACAGACTCACGCCGCCATAAATCAATGCGTAGGTATTTATTTAATAATTAGATGTTGGACGGCCGGATGCCCAATTTACAAGAAAATAATTTATTATAATGTAATTTATAATAAATTGGTATAACAAAATAATTCGATATAATAAATTTGTGTAATAAAATAATTTATTATAACATAAGTTATTACATTATAATTATACATCGATATAATAATAAATTGGCATAAGAAAACAATTTGGTATAATAAATTTGTATAAGAAAATAGTGTATTATAATGTAATTTATAGTTGATTGACATGCAGGCCTCCTACACAAGCCCAAACAAGTCCTGCCAGATACTTATAGACTCACGCAGTCGTAAATCAGTGTTTGGGTATTTATTAAATAAATTGATTTTGGACGGCCAGATGCCAAATTTACAAGAAAATAATTTATTATAATGTAATTTGTAATAAATTAGTATAACAAAACAATTCTATATAATAAGCTGGTACCAAACAAGTCCTGCAAGACACTTATTACAGACTCACGCAGTCGTAAATCAGTGTTTAGGTATTCATTCAATAAATTGATTATGGACGGCGAGATGCCCAATTTACAAGAAAATAATTTATTATGATGTAAATTCCCGATCTTGCTCTATCCAATCAGGATAACCTCAACACTTTCTTCTTGAGGAGTAAGCACTGTTTTCCTCTCTACCTCTACTAGTGTCCCCAAATAATTATAACACATAAAGTATACCAGTAGCCCATTTTACTGACGACAGTGCATTAATGAGTCGATTCGCCCTTGAACCGCAGCTGAGCAAAATTTGGGGGCAAAATTTGGTCTGAGGAAATGGGCTCAACAATATGAGAAGGAGGGGAAAATAAAACTCAGTCCAATAACCAAACCTGCATGGAACCATGATGTTTACATATTTGGTTGGGTTTACCGTGGTGGTTTTACATATTTGGTTTGGTTTTTTATTGGTTTTTATTTGGGGGTATGTGCGTGACGGCATCGTGGCCAAACGGCTGAACGGATTCTCATGAGGGTGGTCTCATTGTGATCAGCGAGTTCCGGGCCAGGTTACTGGTCATTGCTCGATCCTCCAGATCTTCTCTTTGATTTTATTTCTGGCCGTTCCTAACGACAGCGTCTGAGTTCGTGCTTTTGGTTCCTACGGTAAATCCCATGTCGCCGACCACTTTCAATCCCTTACCAGAATAATGTCGGAAATTTACTTTACACGCTTTGTGTCTGCAGGAAATATTGTTCCCCCTAGACCCCGGCTGGTTCTTACTACTCATAGTCTATCTTACGTAATATACATAATCCACAGGAGTATAAGCACTAACATGAAATCTCCTATGAACTACACGAGATCTAATTACAAAACTGAAATTTTATCATGGATAGTCAGGAGAGGAATGGGAGGGATTGATAGCTTAATCGGCAGTATATACCTGTGATAAATAAAAATGTTGGCGGGTGTATGCTGTTGATCATGTAACTTCTTGTAACTTTGTGATCATGTAACTCAAGCTTTTATTGAACGGTTGAGTTTTGAATTTTATCGATGGTTGATAGAATACTATGCAATTGGCAACTGATTGCCTAACAACACGGGCATAGCCTATCGTTAGGCAGAATCAATTAAATGTTTAGCGCCTAAGTACCATTGTATTTGTTACTCATTTGTCTTATGTCATTGTAAAATCATTTGTGAATAAACTTTATTCTATTATATTCTATAAATAATTTTTCACCGCAATTTCAACCGTAATCTTGAAGGATTTTATTGGGACACGCCGTTCAGGATTTATTCGACGATCGCGATCGTAATTCCATCGTCAGAATAATCCCGTGGTTGATAAGTGCTTGCCCTCATTAGTGTCTTGCCGTCCCATGTGTTTCATAATGAGATAGTGAAAATGGGTTTCAAATATTGAGGATGGAGTGACTGGAGTGATGATTTGTTAGAAGCGGAGTTGAAGATATTCACGACGGGTTGCAGGGTAGCGATGAGATCCATTGGCAGACTAATCGCTATGAGAAATTTGTGAAACTGAATCAAGTGAAAATGTTACGTGGCTTCTCTTCGACGCCTACCGTTCTGGAGCCCGTTGTATTTAATACAACGGATTTGCCTGCTAGTATTGACATAAACGAAGAGTATTCTTCACGAAAAGAAATGGTTAACTATAAAGTACTAGATAAACGACTCACATTCCGTCACACGTAAGGGCAGCTGGCACCGAATGAATATATATGTAGAAATTTAATCCGCACAATTATGTTATCTCTAGTATCTTTGTCTGCCCGCCTCTCAC